>VZTU01017391.1:30076-113423 GCA_013400835.1 Zapornia atra | reverse complement strand
GGGTTTGGACCCAATGATCTCTTGAGGTCCCTTCCAACCCCTATGATAATCTCTTTGGAAGAACACTGAGGCAGATGTGGTTGATTATCCTGAAGGAAAGCAAATTAAGAAACACAAAGCAAGAAGTAACAAAGCTGTGACAACTCCCACATCACAGCTAACAACAGCGGGCAGGAAAACTGTAAAAAATCAGGAGCTGTTTAGCTTTACCCCCTTCCAAGTCATATACCTCACTAAGTATTTCAAGACATCCGCCTCCAGGCTTTCCATAGGAAAAACAACATAGAGGAAGATGATGTGTGCAAAATCTGCTCTCACAGACTTCATGTGATCACAGTGGTACCCCTAAGTGGGAAAGCAACCTCAGCTATGAAAGCAGAGGGAGAGGAACTGCCTCTGCCCAGCCCTGGGAGGGACAGGCACAGGGGAGGGATGCAAATGAAACAGAATTAAACAACAGTAAAGTCCTGATTTAATGTACAGTTTCATTTTTTTCTATGGGTAAAAAAAGTTTTGTTCATTTTTTGGTGTTGGCTCCTGTGTAGATAATTTCAGCTTTGAGAGATGTTCCTATAAAATTGACTTTTAGGGTCTGTCTAGACTGAAAAACATTTCTAGCTTGTTTTACAGCCAGTTCTGTCTAAGTGATTTCTAAATTGGTTAAAGTCGTCATTTAGATTTTAGATAATCTAAAGCAAACAGGCAATTTTTTTTCCTGCACTAAATTCAAAGTAACTTTGAAAAGTCCATTAAAGCTAATGCAATAAAGATGTTCAGACCACCTGTAATCCTGCACACACAGTTTAGTGCTATGGCTTTAGCATGAATTTAGGTTGCTGTTTTGAGCATTGTAGAGGATTCCCCCCAGTCATGGGAAATCCATGTAGGGCAGATGTCAAATAAGCAGGGGATTTCCTTTCATGTTTTACCTACAGCATCACATATATCATGTTTTGAAAACATAAAATAAATTAATATAAAGCAGATTCCAGTTTCATGCTATTTACTAAAATTTTAGCAACTATAGTTGAAATTACTTCAAGTCGCATGCAATTGTCACCACTGGAAGGTAGAGGCAGGCATATGTGTGATTCTCACCAATTATTTTTCCTTTAAAGTGACCTAAACCCAGGCTGTACATTAGCCTTCAAATTTCCTCTGGGCTTATTCAGAGACAGAAAGCTTTATGAGGTCTTCGCCTGCCCTGCTTTGAAACCATTGCTGATAAAACACTTGAGAAAAGCTTTGGATTGCTAAAACTGAGATCCAAGCAGGTACTGGTTAGCTGGAGAGGACTCACCTTCTTCCTTCTTTTAAAGTAAATTACAGGAGGTAACAGCTAGTGCCAGGAACAATGAGACCAGCTGGGAACTGACTATTGCATAGAAGAACTGAGAACAAGCTATCAAAAGTGGGATTTTACTTTTTAAACCAGTCTTGATCAAATAAAGAGCTGTCCAAATCAGTCTCTTGAGTGACTATATATCTGTTTTGGTGACTATCTGTCAGCAACAAGGACATTCAGCTCTATCAGGAGTGTCAGGAAAGACCTGACACTCCAGAAGTCCTCCCTGTTCTCCCCTGACAATTTCTTCCCCAGCACAACCCCACACATTTCTATCCCAAATTATGGCTCAGTTCCCCACAAGACATCCAAGGTGGGTGGGCTGCAGGAGTGCTCACCTGGCCCATAAGCCTTCTTCATTCATAGAACCATTGAATCATTTAGGTTGGTAAAGACCTTCACAATCGTAAAATCCAACCATTAACCAAGCACTGACAAGTCCACCACTAAACCATCTCCCTGAGCACCACACCTACACGTCATCTAAACACCTCAAGGGGTCAGCGACTCCACCACTTCTCCAGAAAGCCTGTTCCAAGATTTGGCAACCCTTTTGGTAAAGGCATTTTGCCTGTTATCCAGGCTAAGCCTCCCCTGGTGCACCCTGAGGCCATTTCCTCTCATCCTATTATCTGTCACTTGGGAGAAGAGACCAAGACCCACCTGCCTACAATCTCCTTTCAGGTTGTAGAGAGCACTAATGTCTCCCCTCAGCCTCCTCTTCTCCAGGCTAAACCACACCAGTTCCCTCAGCCACTCGTGCTCTAGTCCCTTTACAGCATTGTGGCCTTTCTTTGGACACACTCCACACTTCCATGTCTGTCTTGTAGTGAGGGGCCCAAAACTGAGCACAGTACTTGAGGTGCAGCCTCACCAGTGCCAAGTACAGGGGTAGCTCATTAAGGGTCAGGTCTTAGAATGCCTCCTTACTACATCTGCACCTACCTCAGGGCAGGAGCAAAGGTGGGTTGAAGTTACCTCTTTATTTCCCCTCCCCAACATGCTCTCAATCCAATGACAGGTATCGCCCCTGGAGCGCTTTGTATTGGTCCCAAGGTATCTTCTAAAAGCCAGAAGTGACAAGGATCCATTCACCCCACCTCTTCATCAAAATCTCAGTCTTATGCAGCTGGATATAAACTAATTCCTGATCATGAGACTGAAAGAGAACACGTACCTTAAAATGCAAGCTCAGACTGGCTTGATTTCACATAATCTGCTCATTAATCATAACTTAAATCATTAATTATTGCCTGATTCCTTGTCTTAGAGTGAGTTTGTCTTTCTTGACTCCAAATTTCTTGGCCTTTGCCAGTTTATTTAAGTGTGAAAGAGGAAGGGGCACAAGTCTGCTCCACTAACAAATACAATATCAAATTCTCTGGCTGAACTTAAGTGGTTGTTATTTTTAAGCATTCTGCTCTTTCCCAGAGCCCATGCTGTTTTTGCAACCCTAAATCTCAATCCTGGTTCACAAAGTTAGGAGAGCAGTTGTATTTGTTTTTCTTTTGTCTAAATGGATGTAGAAGTCATTGAAATAAACAAGCTAAATAATAGCCAGTAAGTAATGAGAGAAGATCTTGCTGGTTCCAAGAGCCTCTCAATAATCCTTCATAATTTCAATGAAAGTCAGAAAAAAATCTTCACATGAAGTTTGAGAGTTAGAGGTTGGAAGTCTGAATGTCACTGAGAAAGGCAGAGAAATCTCATAGGCCGTATAAGAACTGAAAACTGGGAAATTACCTGACAGTAAGTCATTACTCCCTATTTCTTAAATCATGCACAAGTAGCAGCTGAAGCCTTGTGCATGATGAATCTCTCCAGCTGTAGGAGTTTATGAGTCTGCTTTGCACACTGTCTCAGAGAGCCCAGGACAACCTCAGTGTTTGCATAAACACTTCCCTGAGGAGGGATTACCAGCTTGCTCACAGTAAACAATGTGTTTGTGTTTTGCTAAATGTGAAGCCTGAGAGCCATGTTCTAGGATGTCAGGTTTGGTTACTGTCCATGCTGTCCCCATTACAGTGCCAGTCCCTGGTGCTATGCAGAAGCACAAATGCACATCCCTCTGCAAGATGCTACCTCTACCTTGCAATGAGCAGATACCCGAGTCCATCAGGGCTAACTGCTAGCTCCAGCTAAAAGGTCCTATGGAAGTCTGAAATGTAGTGGGACACAAAGGTCAGAATTCTCCTGGTGTTCAATGTGGGGTGTCAAATCACCAGTGCCCAGACTTCCCATGCACAAAGTTATCCTTGACAGAGTAAAGATCTAGGTAGAGATCCACCAAATGGCTTCAGAGTTTAGCAGGACTATTCAAGTCATAGCAAAAGGCATTAGACAGGCTTGGCTGAACCGTCCCCTTCATTTCTGCACTTTGCTTTAACTCCACTAAGCCTAAAAGAGCATTTCACTGATCTTATCAGAAATACTAGCTCATCCTAATGCTCCCATACCCTCTGGCCACAGCACACTGAAGATATTTTTGGTACAGACCTGACTGGCTATTGTTCAAAACAAAGAGATTAATCTGCTGGAAAGAAAAGACGCAAGAAGTGAACTTAAAGTAAATGTCATCTTCTCAACTACACAATTCAGCCTCTTTGTAATCTGTGTGCTGCATAAATCCTGTATAAATGAATCTGCAACCATACTCGTCCTCAGAACTTATGTCCACATGAAAGCAAGCAACCTTATGTTCATTTTGAACACTGACTTCATGGCATAGAAGGAGCTTCCATCTCCAGCAAACAATAGATACAGAAACTGCATTGTTACTACACAACATGGAAACACGTTCAGTGTTTGACCTGGGCTTCACCCAAGGCCTGAATTCAGCTTGATTGAGCCCACTCGAAGTGCCTTCAGGTCAAGCTGCTCTTGCCTTGCAGTGTGGCAGCCTACTTACAAGTACACATCGCTGCTTGTGAACCTATGGGACTTTCTAAACTCCTCACACCACCCTGCAAGACACTCAAAGCTACAGAGCTCAGGGATGTAATGACACCACAGACATTCTGACAAGCTAGATATACAAGCTTAGGATAAAACACAGGAAGCCACGTGTACTTGCGCTAGACCAAGTGCTCAGGCCCAAAGACACCACCTGAAGCCAGATTTCAGCACTTGCAATCAAGCATGAGGTCCTGGAACAACACTTCCCACCGCTCAGTGGGCTGAAGCTCTGTGGGAGACAGACTATACATAGGTTTTGGTTCTCACAGCTTGCGATCAAGACCTCCATGGCTCCTATGAGCTAAGCACTTAGGGCACTTAAATAACCATATGAAAGCTCTTTCATAAAGCCCTGGTAGTCCTGCTAAGCACAGAGATCCAAGAAGTCTGAGGATGCTGCAAGTTTCTTTTAAACCTATTGGGATGCAAGACATCACAGGGAATCATCACAGCCTGAGCTTGACCCCAAAATTTTCTAGTAAATATCGTGCAGATGTCAAATACCAGACTGCTCTGGTGACATCAAAGTTCTTCCCAAAGACACCAGCATACCCTACTCACAGCTTAGACACTGGTGAAAAGCAGACAGAAAAGAGCAATATTCTATGTCCAGAAAGAGAGAGCTAGTATGAACTTGGAAAAAGTCCTCTCTCTTTTGAAAGCCAATAACTGAGACACCAGGAGGCAACAGAATAGATAAAACTGCCTATTGCTGCCATCAGGGAGACCTAGAGAACAGCTGCCCATAAGGTGCAGTAGCACCTCCACTAGATAATGCCCCTTAGAAGAGACCCAGCCCTCACCAAATCTTGTCCTTCCAATCAACTTGTGGAGCAGTACTCTCCATCAGGACAAGACTTGCTGCCATAGCTGATAACACTGATTGATTTGACTTACCTAACATCTTTTTTTTTCTAATGGCTTCCATTTTACTCTCTCTTCTGGGATTTATTGGTACAGCATGCACTTGCAAGTGACACCAAACAATTTTCCATTAATGCACAGAGAGGAGGCTGCTGCTAGCTTGTTTTCTACACAGTTTGAGGGGGTTTTCTCCTTTTTAAAGAAAATTGGATAGCTGGCGATACTAATTTCAGATTCAGATCCTATTTCACACAAGCCTGCTTCTCTCCCTCTGATAAAATCAAGCATAATGCACACAGCATATTAAGTCCCAGGAAACTTCATTCCTCTGTCACCAAGGGACCTCTATTGGTTTCCGTGCCCTTCATCTGATATTTGGGCATGTTTCAGATGGAGTTCAGACTTCTGAGCCATGAAACACCTCAGCTCAGATGGGACTGAGGTAAAGTCTCCTCACCCAGGATCAGGAGAGGGAGCCTGTTCGGAGGAAGCAGATGGCCCAGGAGGACATTTCACAGTATTCAAATGCAAGAGTAAGTTCTTCAAAGCTGTTCATGTCAGATACCCCCTATGCACTGCAATCATGCAGAACTGTGAGTTGCAAGGGGTCTTGACATTCATTAAACAGCCTTTTTCTTAAGGAATTTCAGATCATTCCTCCAGCCACCTGATAAGTTCCACTTTTACAGTGTTTAAATGTCACAAGCTTTTTCAGAAGCGCATCAAACGAACAGCTTCACTATGTTATGCAGGCTGTTAAAGCTCTCCTCTCAAAACGCAGTGTGTTTTAATAGCAGTGCAATATCTTTTATTGCCATATAAATCTCTCTGATGTTTTTTCTTTAACAAAGTAGCTTCAACCTTCTGTTCCAGAACCAGCTCACGCAGCCACCTGCATTAACTCATGGCACCATACAAACAGGGTGCTGGCTGCAGGGTGCACAGAGCAAAGCCTCACTCCCCACTTCAGGTCTTCCCTGTAGTTTACAGGGGTGCAGAATAGGGTGCACTACATTTGAGGTAAACCATAGCCATCCTTTTACTACTGTGGAAAGCTGAGAAAGCTGTCAATCAAGAAGAGGACCACCAGAAGAGACTCCATCCCTAGAAAGCTTGCCTCCACAGGTGACAAATGTGCTTTGAACAGAATTAATGAGTGCCAAGGAAGATGGAGGGGAAGCCAGCTGAGGCTATTTTGGATTATAAAACTCACATAAATATCAATATTCCCTTTCCCACATTCCTGATTTAAGGCAAAACACATTAGCCAGGTTCTCATCCATGGCATGAATGTAGTACACTGACATACCAGGCACTAGATTAATTATAGGCAGAGCAGATACACATAAAGCTTGGGCATACAGGAAGCCCTCACTTTCTGAAATACTGCTGATATTCTAGTGATAAATGTGGTCTCTGCTATTCTTACATCTCCATTCCCTTCTTTGTTGGCTGCTCCATTTGTGGTCTGTACTGGATCTAGCTTCTCATGACCTGCATCAAATATTTCCTTATCAACTTCAGCAGATGCAGAAACAGCTGCTAGTCTGGCCAAAGACTCAATCTTTGGGTTAAGGAGTAGCCATTAGTCCTCAAAGTTGCAGGTGCTCCAACATTTCATCTCAAAACCTAACAGTCTTGTTAGTATTACAGCATTCACTGTAGTTACAGACCAGCTGGTATTACTCTCTCCAACTTCTGGATTTTAACTTAAAAATTAAGTATAATCAATAGAGTCAAACATCCGAGTCTTCCAAACCCACAGCCTAAAAAACATTGAGTTTGTTTCTAACTAACGTGCTTGCAACTTCACATCTTTTCAACTTCAATTCTACACACCAGAACTGAAGACCTCAACTTTAAGTAAATGTTATTCTGCATAATTGAAACCATTTCAGTAACCCACTTTGTTTATTCCTCCCAAAACATCCATTTTCTATTATGCTTCAATAAAATGGAGCTGCAAACCTGATGAGGGAAGATACAGATATACCCAGCTCTGCCAGGAAAATCTGTAATGTTTTACGCCTTGGTGAGATATATCTGTGTCTAGGGCACCCACTACACACCCACGGTGTGTCTTTTAATTGTTACAGGACACTTCAAGCTGGTATCTAAACAGTCTTTAAATGTTCTGGATTAAAAGAAAACTAAATGTTTTCTGAAGACCCAAAGTGCCATAGAGTATTTTAGCTCAAATAAAAATGACTGTGGTGGGTCACTCTAATGTGTCAAAGCTACTTATGGTCTTACTTCCCTATTAGCTGGTAGAATTCATGAATATTCAATGTTATTAGCTATTATGTTCTCAGGGCAGACATATCCAGTCCTTTATAAATTATACATGGACTCTTTGCAGACAGCTGAGAAAGCCAATTAGCCAAGTGGAATTTGCATATCAATCAAGGAGAAAGTGTCCCATGTTCAACCACCATACAAGCATCTTGGATTCACGCTACCTCCATAGGTTGGGTTTGATTTTTGTAAACCCTCCCCCACAATTATCATCTTAACTAGAGCTTTAACTAGTAGCACACTTGGGAAGCAACTGAGATGCCCAGGGAGGCCGCCCAGCACCCATCCAAGCAGCACAAAGCTCAGGGCACAGGCTGAACCTCCTTTTGGAGCCCAGGAACTTTGCTGCAACAGGAAGGGTTTGGGACTGCTCTTCCTGAAGCTCCCAGCTGCCTGTCCACACATGGCTGCCAGAAGCACCGCAGACAGACAGGGACTCTCTGGACCCACTGGTCCAAGTGGATTCTGCAAAGTGAGCCTGTGGAAGAGGCACAGGGGGATCCAGCAACTCCCAACTCCCTCCTAATGGATGACTTGTTCACAGCAGAGATGGAAGAACATCTGCAGAAAGCACAACAGTCTGAAAGCCAGATCAGGAAGTTTAGCAATCATGAAAGGGAGCCATAAACCACCTGGAACATCATAACAGGTCAGCAGAACTGAACCAGCTGTTTCACCAAGGCCAGACCAGCACTGCCACAGCTGCTTTGCAAAAGCACCCAGCAAAAAGCAGCTGTGAATCAGCAACCTCCTCTGCCCATTTCTCAGTCATATGCTCTTTTGCAGCCTGCATTCACCTGCACTTGTGATTTATTTTGCCATGCTGTGATCTCAGGCCTCGTGGTCCTAGTCTACATGTGCCTGTAGCTCACCGTTGCCCCCTCTGCAAACCCCATCAAGTCAGAAGCAGGAACCAGCTCTGGGTTGTATTTACTAGCTCAGCAGCCAGCTCCTGTGGTTGTCCCATGTGGGCTGACATGAGGCTATATTTAGGGCATGAAATCCCTGTCTTACCTCTATAAACGCTTTAAATGATTCATCATGGGGAAATTAGCAGCCCTACACAGCCATGAAAACAGAGAGAACGATACTTCAGGGAAAGCCGCCAACACCCTTTCTCTCCAATGGGGGTTTTAATTGGCATCAGCATTCTTCTACACTCAACACCAGTATTTAAGCATGAGAAGGCGTAGAAACAGTACAGATGAGGCATGTGACTGTGAAAGCCATATGGGAAAGGGCTGGTCCCTTCTCTTTCTGGTATCAGCCTGTATTTATTGCAGTGTCTCTGTTTACCACTCAAGGTTTACACAAACTCAACAAAGAATATGTGCAGTCAGCTAGGAGCACACAGATTGTTGGCTGCTACAGCTCAGCAAATGGACAACACCCGCTCCTGTAGTCACAAACATGGCTGGACAGGGACCTGTTCAAAATGCCATACCCAGGTGTGCAGGCAGAGGTCTAGACAAGCACTGATGCCAGCAGGAGATAGCAATCTTCTACAAGAGATCAAAACATCTGGTCCTTGCCCCCTCACCAGCTATGGAAGGATCAGGGGGACATTATTGCCCACAGCCTCTGCATCCATCATCCACACCTGAAGAAGCCACTTGCTGGAACATGCAAACCTTTCTTCTGCAGCTCTTAACTGAGCAGAAGCTCTACAGCCTCTGCTGTTTCAAAGGTCTAGTGAGCTTGGTTTCTTTGCCAGGGAAGAGAATGTAAAAGAGAATATGGAAATACAAACAAAACAAGCTTGTCAATAGCAGTGGGCAGTTGTATTCATGATTGGAATCAACTTTGATAGCAAAAAGACATTTCGCAAGCAAATAACCCATTTTGCAGTCCAGTACATTGCGCTGTCTTCCAAAAAGAACAAAATGCACTGGAACCTAAAGCTGCAGAGTGTAAGAGCCATCTGTCCTGCTCACCCAGTCACCAATAACAATGATATTTCTCATGCAGTTTGATTAAATGCATATTTAAGGCCTACAGCTATTATAATCTGCTGATATATCAAAGTGAGATTTTTGTTGTGGTCAAGTGCACTTGTGCTCTACTTCTGCATGCCCCCACCTTGGTAGGCTGGGTGCAAGCAGTGAGCACAAGGAGCTGGCTCTCTCACTTTGTTTTCTCTCCTCTAAGCTGTATTTCCTACTCTCCCTGCCCTTTCCTAGCCATGGTACACATACTCTAAGAAGTGCTGCCATCATGGTCTCCCAGCCAGGACATGTCCACCACCTGTGTATCCCAGTGGGGTCACCACATAGCCTGGCCTGACAGTCACAGCCATAAGGTACTCCCTTGAAGTCATACATTGACAGGGTTCAGGACCTACAAAGAAAAGACAAAAGGCTGACTGTATTGAGTAGTTTCTCCTCCACATCCCAGCAAGACAAGGCAGGACTTAGCTGAGGACACCCAGAAAAGGGTTAATAAGATTAACCAATCCTTTGAGGCTCTCGAGTTTCCCCAGAGAGCTGAAAACACCTACTCACAGAGTCAGGACAACAGTCCCACCAAACTGGTGGGGCAGATGACCAGGGACTCCTTCTCCCCCGCAGCTCTGGAAAGGTCTCAGCTTTCCCCTAGGAACACAAGAAGGATGTTCAATTTCCTCCAAACCACCTTCACACAAGCAGTTTCTCTTCTCCAAAAGTCTCCTAAGAGTCTGAAAGCTCTTGCAGCTCAAGAAGAGGCTGACTCAACTTTCCACATTTCAGTACTGATGATAGCCACTTAAAGAACTTGTGGGGAAGGGGCAGGGGGAAGAGTTTTGTGGAAACCACAAACCAATGCCAAACCATTTTTGTAAGATGGGAATTTAATTGTCTCAGAAAAGCTTAGGTTTGTCATGGTTAGCTCTTTTCCTGTTGCAAAAAACAAACCAATCTCATTAGTCACTGTCCATGGTCAATTAAAGCAGGAATCAGGACTCCAAAGGGGCAAAAGAAATCCAGTAATATTCATCTTCCTGGATAAAATAATAATATAGAGATAAGATGGTTGGGATGGATGTTCCCTCATTTTCTGTTTGTTTTTCCCTAGGTAGCTTGCTGTGAGCATCAGGGCTCTCTAAACCTGCCATGGGAGGTAACACCATCCAGATTAATGCTGTGAGCATTAGGAGCTTAGTGCAGCAGATGCCCAGAGACACCTGTATTTTTACCTCACAGAGCTGAAAGAAGCTGGCTGGCCATAGTTACCTTAAATGCAATGGGCAGGGGCACCAAGCACAAAATACAGACTTTGCAACAGCAGCTTCCAGTGGCCTGCAATGCCCCAGTACTGAGCCAAGGCAGCTCCTACCAGTGCATACGAGCCAAAGCAAGAACAGGAGCTGCAGCTGCTCCAGCATTGCTGAGCTGTCCCGCAAGAAGCAGCCTCACCAAGGCAAGCAAAGTGTCTCATCCAAAACAAGAGACCCCAGACAGGCTGATGTCAGGGAGATAAAGCAGGAGCCTGAGCTGCCAGTCCCAAGCACCACCACATGCTCCTGGCCAGCTCCCAAGGCCAATGAGGCTGGGTGCAATCAGCACATGGCACAAGCTCCTGGCTCTGCAGGATGGCAACCCCAGACCGTGCCAGGAGCACTGCGGGGAGGCTACAGCAGCTTCAGGCACTGCCAGCTTGGGTGGCCTCAAGGGCGATCCTGAGCTGGTGGCTGGAGAAGGCCCTAGCAGACAGAGGAGGGAAGGCAGATGATGCTGCCCACAAAGGGGAAGCTGCTCACCCCTCTGCAGGGAGCAGAGTCTTGATTAGGTCTGAATACAGGCTTGTACTAAGCTTGTGTCACCAGCACAGATAACTTATCGCAGAAAGCCTGCAGAGTAGGTGTTTAGAGGTTCGAGATGGAAGTCTAGCAAGATTTACTCTACTTTCTACCACAGACTTTGCAAGGATTTGCTTTTTCAAGGAGCACCTCATTTACCTGGGGACCGCTAACGAAGTGCTGGTACCCCAGTGCAGCGGTGTTGCAGTTTAGTGTAACTGCTGCTTCAGTGGCTCTTGTAGGCTGCAGTTACAGCTTTCTGCAAGCCCCATGTTTTGAAAAAACACTGGTACAGTCAAGGCCAAATTTGAGACCAAGCGTATCAGAGCTGGTCATAGCGCCTCTGTGAATCACATATAGGAGAAAAAAACCTGCTGGCAGGCGCACTTTGCCACCGGAGCAGGAGTGAGAAGATGTAACAAGCTGCACAGACTCCAAGGCCAGGCCCAGAGGAGGGGGGGGGATGAAGAATGTGAAGAGAAAGTTTCCCCTGCAGCTCGTGGTGGAGTCCATGGTGAAACGGGTGTCCCCCCGAAGCCCATGGATGAGGACGGGGAGCAGAGACCACTATGCCCTGTGAAGATTGATCCACGGCTCAGCAGGTTTGCCAAGGGACTTGTGACTTTGCGGGTGACCAGGCCGGGGGGTCTGGACCCGGACGTCAGCACCCTATGGAGGGGAGAGTCCTGCTGAGAGGCCTGTGGTGAGGGGATGACTCCCCGATAGAGAGGACTCACGCTGCAGAAGGTCGTGGACACGACTCTCGCGTGGGTGGGACCCCACGGTGCCGCAGGGGAAGGGTGTGTGTATGTGGAATGCCCCCCCCCCAGCTGAGATGGAAGACAGCTTGGGAGGAACGGACTGAAACCCCTCACTCTCCATTCCCTGCCCCCCCTGTACTGCGAACGGGAGGGAAGAAGGGAGCGAATCTCTGATTAAAGTCATGAGTGCGAAGAGGCGAGGGGTGGGGGGAGGAAGTAGAAGTGATAATATCTGGGGAAGAAAAGCAGCTTGTTGGGAATCACCGGAACTCCACTGCCCATTCCCTGCCCCTCCCCGCGCCATGTTGGGGGGTGAAGAAGGGAGTAAAATCGGGATGAGTTTTAAGTTTGCTAAGAAGGGAGGGGTGGGGGGAAGGTGCTTGAAGACCTGGCCGCTTCTTATCTCGTTCCGGTTCACTGGGTGTAGTAGTTGTAGTAAGTAGTAATAAATCACCTTTTCTTTCCTTTATTCTGTGCTGTGTCTGTTTTGCCCATTGCACTAATTGGAGAGTGATCCCTCTGTCCTTATCTCAAGTCCTAAGCCTCCTAATATCTATTTTCTCCCCCTTTTCGGCTGAAGGGGGGAGTGAGCGAGCGGCTTGGTGGGTATTTGGCCTTTGGTTAGGTCCAAAACCACCACAAGCGGGGCTGAGGCTGCCCCAGCAGGCCAGCAGCTGAGCCGCTGCAGTTGGTGCTGCGCAGGGCACAGGACTGCTGGCAGCAGTGTGGCCACAGCAGCATGTGAGCAGCACATCTGGTACCACACACAGCTCCCAGCGTGCAAGGAGATGATTACACTTCGCACATCCCTGTACAGTTAATCTTGATACCCTGTTTTGCAAGATTGGAATCTAAATTCAACAGAGTTACTGCAAGACTGATGCCACACCATCGCTGCTTCCACTGCAGGAGGAAGGGTTTAGGAGGAAGCTGTGTTACCTCTAGCAAAACTATGCATGGGCCCCGATGGGATAACACTGCACAGAACAGTGAGGCAGCCCTGTGCTGTGAAAGGCAATGCTCTGCTAAGCCAGAGCTGCACAGCTGCTGCAGTCCGTGGGCAGCACCAGGAACACTGGCTGACAACAGGATAATAGGCAGCATCGGTAAAGAGGAAAGAAAGAATTTTCATTAAAAAAATAAAATCTTCATTTTCTCCTCTCAGGTGCTCAGATCTAACTGCAAAGAACTGGGTCCCATACAACATGCTAAAACCTTAGTGGTAAAAGCTTTTATATCCTGGAGCATCTAAATGCTGTAGTTCAGGAGATGTAGGATCATCAGGAGAGATGTAGGAGTTCAGGGCAAGTTTTGCTCTCCCATCACCTTTTCAGTTACTTCGCCCTGCACTAACAGTTGCGATAGCATGTAACAGGGAAGCCACTCCCCAGGGCTATGATCCACACCAGCAGACCCGGCTGAGACTCTGTAAGCAGCAGCTCAGGAGACAGGGACCAATTCAGCCCCGACAATTACCTCGCTAATATCCTGATAATAATAAGCGGACACAGACAATTAGCAGCTGGGGAAAGCTCTGTGGTTTCATTCAGTCCTCATGAAGTAAGAGCCCTACAGAGGGAAAGTCTCTCCAAAACAGCTGAGGCAATTTGTGTTTGGGTTTTGTTTCCCTGTGTGCAGAAATTACAAATGAAATCCTGCTGTAAATCAGGCAGTTACAAGAGCTCCCACAGCCCTTTGGTCATGTCAATCATCTGATTGCCTTCAGTGAGAGTGTTTCCATGAGTGCGGACTTTTGGCAGGAGTAAAGTTTGAACGATGAAGCACTTGCAGATAATGACAGATTCATAGAATAATATGAATATTTATATACACTGGCATGGGAGCACTAAGCTTCCCGTACAATTATTTATGTGCTGTGCTCAGGCATGCCATTCATCTTGGCTACCTTCAATTGAGCCGCTTTGTGCCTTGCAGAGGCAGTCAATACAAAACAGAGCAAAGCATGGTCGGGTGGGCATTGGTGCTGATTCAATGCCACAGCTTTTGCAGAATGATGCCAAGGCAGCCAACACAGTTTTCACCCCAGCACTATTCAAGGACTCCAGTGGTTCGCTGCTCTCACCACCAGCTTTACTGGTCAGGGCCCTTGCACACCCAACTCTGCTTCCCCTTACCTCTCTGGTGTCATGCAAAGGGGTTTCCCCCCAACATCTGAGAGAACTGTGGCTGTTCAGCCTTGAGAAAAGAAGACTAAGAGGGGATCTGATTAATGTTTATAAATATCTCAAGTGTGGGACACAAGGGGAAATAGCCAGCCTCCTTTCAGTGGTCTGTGGGGACAGGACAAGGGGCAATGGCTTCAAGTTGGAGCATAGGAAGTTCCACACCAATATGTGGAAGAACCTTTTCATAGTGAGGGTGACAGAGCCCTGGGACAGGCTGCCCCTGGGGGGTGTGGAGTCTCCATCTCTGGAGATTTGAGACCCATCTGGACACCAACCTGTGTGACCTGTCCTAGAGAGCCTGCTTTGACAGGGGGGTTGGACCCGATGATCTCTGGAGGTCCCTTCCAACCCCTACAATTTGGTGATTCTGTGAGCCCTAAAGGACCCACCAAGGCTGAGACCCAAGACACAGAGCTTGAGAGCACTGAACTCTCTCCAGGTTTGTCCACGAGTCAAACACACCCTTCTTTCGTGCCAAAGCAGTATTGCCAAGAGAGCAGGGTCAGCAGTTAAGTACAGATGCTGTAGACCTGGTGTGCCTGCTTGCTACAGTATGGTGCAGGAGAAGACAATATTTCGCTCTTGTTTCTTCTCTGAATCCACACTGGCAGCAAGAGTGAATCCACAAAATCCAGCATGAAGCAGTGGAAAACAAGTGTTTCAGGGAAAAGCTATGAGACATCTCACAAGGTAAGGGATGTGAGCACACACAGTGTGGAAAAGGTGTGAATCTTCTACCCAAGAAAACCAGCCTGGGAGAGGCAATCAATCATGGTGAGGTAAGAAGCCTTACAGACCTACTTTAATATTTACTGAGATGGTTTTTGGTTTGTCTCCCCCCACCCCAATCTGGAGTATGTTTTTCTTTATAGAACAGAATTCAGCAGAGAAACACTCCTCCTGAGCCGCTGGCGTGGGTGGCAGCCCAGAGACTTGCATCCTTCCAGAGCTGAACTGTGAACTCCTAAGCCGAGTGTGCTAGGAAAAGGTATTCCCAGGGAAGACTGCTTTCTAGCAGCACCTTCCCCATTTCTTTTTGTGTCCCCCCCAAACAGTACTGCACCCACAGTCTGTCAGCTGCAATAGTATAAGAGACATCGGCAGGGAACTCAGCCTGCCCTCCCATGTAACACCTTCCCGATTACTCCTGCCATCCTGCACAATCAATACTAATTACAGCCATGCTGGCTCTCCACTAGTGAGGAGTAAAATGATGATGGTAATGATGATGGGGTAGTAGAAACATTCATCCTGCACACATCAGTAATCTGAACTCACTCATGTGCTCCGAGGGCATTAGGACAGATGTGTTCTGAATCCAGAGCGATTCAGATCAGACTACAGAATAGCTGTGCAAACCGTTCTGGCCATAACCCTTAAGAGTTAATTAAAACATGAAGTGCTTCCAAATCAGCACCCTGTAAAAAACATGTTTTATAGGCACTCTCATTCATGAAAGCTTGCAATACAGGCTGCATCAGTGACAAGGAGGCATCTGTACAGCACAACAGAGATCTGTTAAACAAGGCAACGTTATAACCTCCTGTGGACCAGGGGATTTCAAACAAGAATTTCTGGACACTCCCCAGTCCCAGTTTTGGCCAAGCTCAGTATGTCAGCTTGGGAACTGACCAATTTGCTGTTCCTTGAGGGGAAACAAGCCCAGGCTCAGCCTCCCTCAGTGCCAAATGCTAAGCAGTGGTTTGCAAGTGCCAGACCTGGCACCAGCAGCTCTGTGGTGGGACTGTTAGGTGTCACTCTAACCCCGCACTCAGGATTGTACAAGAAGCCAGATGTAGTGGGCAGAACAGGTTTTCCTACTCAAGGGTGATCTGAATAGTCACCATGGGCAGGCCATGCCCAGGGAGTCACTGATGTTCAAGAGCATGGTTTATCAGTGGCTCTCACAGTACAACCACAGCCATGACATAGCATGATATGCTGATCTCTGCAAACCACACGTGCACACACACAGAGCTGTCCATCTCCAAATCAGGCATGCCCAAAACCCAAATACAAGCTTTTATAAGCATTTAAGCATGAGACTTCACTGTGCAAAGGCCATTCCAGTCACACAATTCAGACACATCAGGAATGGGTTTTCTTTGCCCCCTCAGTGCTACGTGTACCAAATTCAGGTGCCAAACCAGAAGCAATTAGCAGCATGCTCAGCAATATCCTCTGCTGACAAATCAAATGCATCAACAGAAATGTACCTATGGACACTGCACAGCATGGTGAAATACAGTGAAAGTCAGTCTTTGTGGCCAGCCAGACCTGGCTCTTGAAGCATAGCATTTAACTGAGAAAAGCAAATGGACACTGAAAACAGGCTAAAAACAGCCATAGAGAAAACTTGTGCTGTATAGTACAGTCTGGAATAGAGCCCAAATGTCCCCCAGATCCACTGCTTTCTACTCCACACCAAAACTCTCAACGTATTGCCTTTCCTGTCTCACCAGAGAAGATTTATGCAATACCCAAGCAGGCCTGTGTCAAATCCAAAGGCATTAAACATACAGAAGGGTGCTTTACCTATCACAATGCAAATTATATCAGCCATAAGCCATAAAAAAAAGCTCATTTCAAACAGTAGTAATTTAACAGAGTTATTCCAAGGAGAACTAGTGGCTATATTTGTTTTCTTTCTGATATTGCAATAGCAAACCATGCATGAAGTTTATTAAGCCATGCTAATTGTCTTTCTGTTCTAGTACATTTTAGCCATATGGAGAATCTGGCTGGTGCTCAAAAGACAAAATTGTTATTTGGGGAAAAATATCCTGAAAAGCTTCCACTGCTTCAAATGTTAATTTCTTCAACAATGCAAATAATACATAATCAAAATGTCAGCCTGGATGTGGTACAACGTGTTGGAATCCATCAGAGAGCAGTAATCTGCAGACCCTCAGGAGATACACGTAGGAAAACAGCTGAGTTCACGTCAAACATCTGCCATTAACCTGGGAGCTCACGCTCACCGGGGAGAGCGAGTAATTGTGCTGGGTACAGTGCCCATCCAAAAGCACGTGCTACTGCTGCATCACAGAAAAATCCCTGCCAGGGCAGTCAGGTCTCCAAGTCAAAGGCTGGAGACACTAAATCCGTGGGAGGAAACTGGGGTCATGCTCAGATCCCCAAATCTACTCTTCACTGTGACCATGGGAGAAGCCCCAGGAAGCACACAGCTCATTCAGGGGAGCCAAGCCCTGTCCAGGGTGTTGGGCACTGGATGGGAAAAAGAGATTCAAAGGGAATGGGGTTGATGCTGGAGTTACTGACACCATTTCCATGAATCATCCATTCAGAAATGTTACATGCTGGAAAAGCCTGGAAGAAACCTTCTCAGCATAGAGAGCCCTCTCAGTGTTACAGATGATTTTTTTTCAGGTGAAGAACACAAAAAAAAAAAAATCATGTGGCAAATTCTCATTCAGCTACTATTCTCAAGGGAAATCTCAGCAAAGGCTGAGACTTTAATAAAGTTCATCACTATAGACTATCTTTTTTTAACTCTCCAGACCCTTTCAGCTGCCTAACAAATGAGCACCAATACACCAGATTTCACAATCACCTGCATGCCTTGCTTAATTATTTTTTTATGGAGACATATAATTTTTATTTCATCAAGAGATGACACAATGTCAATAAGCTAATTCCAAGAAGCATTTTACATGCCATGGGGTTTTTTCCATCCTCAGCACACTTTGTTCCTGCACTGCTGTAATTCATTCCACCATTTGAAACAGCAACTTGCAGTAAGGTTAGCCATAAAACAAGTTACTGCTGAGAGCCTTATGATACAATCCAGTTATTTATGAACAGGAATGTTTTACTTTATTATTCTCTTCTATCCTAAACAATAAAATGTAACAACTTGCTGCTGAGATGATACAGGAGCACCAAATCAAGGCACATAGGATACAATTAATATGAATAATATGGTACATTTTTATTTTAAAATAATATTTAAAAAATACTGATTGTGGGTTAACAGAATTTATGGTTGCTTCATTCTCAGCATTTTCATTATGTGGCTCTGAACTCTCACAGTGACAGAATATTCGCTGTATTAGGTGTTTCTTCACTCATGGATTACAAACATTAAGAACAAGCTCATACATACAAAACATCCTAAAGCAAGCTGTGTTTAGGGGCACTTGAAAACCCACATGCAGACACAGCACCATTACCATTGCAATTGTTACTTTAGGAAAGATAACAGAACATCCCAGAAACAGCCTGTATCAAGGCCTTCATCCAGAGGACTCAAGGGGATGCTTTTGGACAAGCACCACAGACTTGCCTGGAAGCATGGCCTTCCTCCACTAGAACTCACCTGAGCCTCCAGAAAAAGCAGATTCTTTCCTACAAACCTAACTCACTGCAAGCCAGAAAGGATGGGCAGACAAGGCTCCCACATCTGACAGACAGCTTGTGCCAGCCTCTCCTCGAGCACATCGCACTCTGAAGCCTCTGTCCTCCTCTCCAGCTGCTGGAAACCCACCACCCTAAAAGATGGGGCTGGAAGGCAACTTCAAGTGACTTGCTGCTGCTTTATCCACATGAGCTAAAGCAAACCAGGCCTGTTTTACACCAAGAGTCTATCCAACAAGTCTACCACAAATTCAATAAACTACTCAAAGAATACAAATGGACTAGGGTAACTCACACAATTATTACATGATGCTCTGGCAATGATAATTGTCAGCTGGTTGGGTCTTTTGGTGTTTCTTGCAAGCAGTCATTTTGGAGAAGGAGAAAGCAAGATCAAGTCATTTGTTTTGTTTACATCTCTTGTTGTGCAATAGAATAAGGGTTTCAGCTGACTTGACACAAATTCACACACTGCTACTGGACTAAGCACAGTTGATCCTGAATACACTTACACTCCAAAGAAGTTCAGGAACCCACATTTCTACTGCCTGATCCAGCTTCCTTTGGAATAGGAGAATTGCCTTGAGCAGTTTCTATGTAGCTCAAGCAATTCTCACAAAAAACCAGATGGCATGAACCATCTCCCAGGAAGAAAACAGCATTTGCTATGCAGTGAGAAATGTTAGAGGGCAAACAAGCCCCCCCACCTGTGCCTGACATCTTCCCCATGTCAAAACAAACCCTTCATTCTGCCTGCTGAAAAATCAGCAGGAGAAAATTTTTTTGGTTTTTTTTAAAGATAATCAGATGTGGTCACAGAGACTCTCCTGCTTAAGCTACATGGGAAGCTCCCATGACTCACCTCAGTCACGCAGCAGAGGAACGAGGGAAGCTGCAGGAGGAAGAGTCACTTTTGTGACAACCTTTTATTCCAATAAAGTTCCATTTTCAGCATTAAAAGGAGGTTATTTTTTTTCCACAGTACTGGTACACAGACAGGCACTGCAGCCCAGATGGAGACAAGCCCCACGTCATTTCAACACCTTTATAAATGCACAGAAGTGATTTACTCATCCAGGACCTTGGCAGGGGCTTCCTAAACAAGGGGAACAGCCCTACATGGTTCTCATCCCCAGCTGGCAGTTTTGGAAATCCAGGTATGAAGACAAAATTTTGCAAGGCCTCAAGAAGAGCTGGCTTCAGAGCTGACCTTGGAGGTCTCCAGGAGTCAGCCCTCCCACCTAATTCAAAGGAGCACCCCAGTATCTACAAGGTGAACAGCTTCCAGCCCAAACCACCAAACATGCACAGGAGGTGTGCTGACAGCCTCTATCTAACTTCAAGATCCTTGCAAGATGGATCTTGAAGTTGAAGATACTAACTTATCCTTGCAGTCATTTTGCTGCTTTTCCTCATTTTTAACCATCCCCTGAGACCACACACACCCCTGGGTGCCACTGCAGCACCCGGGGCACCACACTCCACCTTGCGTGAGCCCCACAAGGTGAGGGGCTGCCCCAGGCCACTCCTCCGCCCTTCCATTTATTCCCCAAGAGACACATTCAAGTGAGAGCTGGGATTACAGCCATGGGTTTTGCAAATGGGAAAGGTAAGTTTTAATGAGGGAGAAGCAGGAATATTTTTTTGCATCAAACAGCAATTACTGAACATGCTGCCTTCTGGAGATTAAAAGGGTTTTTTAAAAAAATGAATACACCTGGGCTTGTGCATTCAGTTGAGTCTTAAAACTCAAAGAAACTGAATTAGCCTCATTTCCTCAGGGAAGATAATTTTTTATAAGTGTAGTTTATACATTCTAGAGACTTAATCCATCACCTGCAGTGCTGTGAACAAATTCCAGGGACTTGCACACAAAAGGCTGGGGGAAAAAAAAGTTCTAAGTGAAGCATCCTTTCAATACCTCATTTCTGGTTGATTGCCTTGGAAATACAGAAAGCAAATAAGAGCAAAGAGGAAAGAAAATCAAGAAAATCTTATGTCCACTCTTACTAGTGGCACACATCAGCATTTCCTCACCTGTACAGCCACCCTCACTATTTGCATTTTAATTAGTTTTGCACGGTTAATTGCACAGTCAGTGAGACACAGAAGTCAATGGCATCCTGATTGTCAGAGATGTTAACCCTTGGTTTGTCTGAGAATATAGGTACTGAAAAATAAATCCACCTACTAGCACTGCAACCAAACCTACAGGTAGGTGCTATCAGATGCAGAACCAAGCACAGAAGAACAACCCCCCCTTACAACTAGAGGTCTCCCTATCCCCTGCACATCTGCTAGCCCCCTGGCCTTTGATGGCCATTTCTACTCAAAGAGATGTGCATGCCACTACTCTCCAGCCTCTCTTCTGCTCCTGTGCCAGCTGGCTCCATATTTAGGGTACCACAAACTCCGGTGCAAGGACATTGCTATGTCCTGTTACATGCTTTCTGCACATCAGGTGCCCTTTTGCAGACACCCTGACATGGTGGCCCTGGACAAATCAGACACCCCTAAAGGGGTTGCCTGCCTTAGTACAGCACACACTGGGCTTCCCCACGCTCCACCTACAGGGCTTGGCTCTGCCTCTACCCCATCCCTGCAAGCAGCACATCTTGGAAGCATCAAATTTTCCTCCAGGACACTTCCCTGTGTCAGAAGTACATAGCCGTCACTGCCATCTGCACGTTGTATGCTGCAGTCAGGGCACAGAGTATCTAGAACAGAACAGCCACAGTCCCTAGGAATTTCCCTCAGAGCAAAAAAAAGTCCAATCCTACACCCAAACCTATTTGTAAGGCTCCCATCAAGACACTGTTTATCAGCTAAACTTGAAAATTGGTAGAGAAAAATAAGGCAGTGCTTTTCTGTCCAACCTCTTGAAAAAATATTTTTCTCTGCTCCAGATCCCACCACAGCTGAGCTTTCCCAACTTTTCCCCAAATAACTGGTTTGCTTCCCAAAGCAGGTCCCACAACCACAGGGTAAGGCAGTGTCAGCTTGCTGAAGGACAGCCCAACCCCTCAGCTCAAGCTTGCTGCTGCAGGACAGGCTGGGGCAGGGAGCAGAGCACACTCACAATAGCCTGTGCTCCTGATGAAGCCTGTGGCATCATAACAGGTTATGCTGCTGGGAGAACTGCATGAAGAGCAGAGACCAGCCACCAATTGCCAAAATGTGTCTGAGTCTGGCAGGAGGCAACTCTGGGGAGCAGCCCTTGCCTTTGATTTGGTGCTACTACATGTCACACAAACTGAAACTTCCCAAACAACTAACTTGACAGGAAAACAGATGGGACAAAAAAGACACCAAAACCATTCAGCCACCACAGAGTAAAGTGCATTTTCCTTTGGTAGGTTTAATAAAACTCTATCATTTGGATATTTCAATGGCTGAAAAGTCACCAGAAACAGACACATCACCTGGCCTGTCAGAATAACCACAGGACTTACAGGAGCTGTGTAAGTAAATGTCATGGTTTAGCCCCTCCCTGCACCCCATGGGATGGGGAGGAGAATCAGAAGAAAAAGGTAAAAAACTCATAGGTCAGGGTAGGAACAGTTTACTAGAGCAGCAAAGGAAGAGGAAAACAACAACAGCTCCTCCTCCCAGCCAGCTCCCCCCATACATACTGACCATGATGTCATGGTATGGAATATCCTATGGCTAGTTTGGGTCACCTGTCCTGGCTGTGTCCCCTCCCAGGTCCTTGTGAAAGTCACCTCTATCCCAGCTGGAAACTGACAGCAGACAAGCACTCCAGGTCCAGGAGAGGCCTTGAAAGCAGAGCAAAACACCACCAGATTTACAAACCCTACTTGCAGTCGGTGCTCTGATGTGGCCATTTCCCTAAGGTGCCAGCACCCACAAAAGGTGAGAAATGTTCACTTCTAGGACACAGAAAGATTGTGAGCTCGTGCTCCTAGCATAGCTTTTCCCAGAGAAACTGCATTTTAATTTAAAGACCTTGTTTCTTTCTCCCACATGCCCATACATTATGCTGCAGACAATATTAGGAACCTCAGCCAGTAAAGGGACACTTCTCTGGGTTACATCACGGGAGCACCATGCTGCCACCACAGCTGTGTCTACAGGCAAGGTGTACACACACAAATCACTTGCTTTCCCTTATTGCTAAGTACAACTTAAGCAAGGAAGCCCTCTTTTGAGGGAGCCCAACAGCTGCTTTGTGGTTACGCCACATCAGCTCTGTGCTTTGGGACAGAGCTGACTTAGGCCACATGAGCAGAGCTCTGGTAACTGTGTGTGCTCCACTTACTCCAAAAGAAATGTGGGGAAAAAGAGGTTTTGAAGTCACTGCACTGGGGAGAATTCATTGCAGAGCTATGCTAGGAGAAGACAGAGAAGCTGTAGCAGAGCTACAAGGTAACGTCAGATCTCCTTCCTCCCACTCTGGTACTTTTAGCTGTAAGGCCATCTGGTAAGAGGGATATAAAGAGATTTTTAACTTGCACTCACAACACAAGCATGGTTGAAAACTAGATTAACTACAGCCCATTTGTATCCACTGGAGATGTATCAAGCATTAAATTAGATTGATCACCACTAATCTCCATCGCTGCTGGTCTCTGGTTGAGCCCAAGGAAAGAACCGGTAGAGCCAAATGGGAAAAAAAAATTTTAATCAAGTTTTGACTGTGTTTCTTCAATAATGTTTAAGGAACAGACCATAAGACCAGGCCACTCAGCTTCCAACCCCTTTGGTGGTGAAACTGCAGGGAATTAATTGGAGGAAAGTTTGTAGAAAATTTTGAACCATGTCGATGATGGTTCATCAACTCAGTCAACCAATTCCTATCAAGTCTGACCCTTAACTACATTTCAATAGAACACAAGGAACTTTTATTTAATCATTCTCAAAACAAGACAGCCTGTATGTTTCAGAAAACCACCCTTCCCCAAGTGTGAAGCCCAGGGGATTTCCTTTACACTCCTCCATCCACATTTTTCTTTGCTCCAATGGCCAAGTTTTTGCTGTAAGGCTGGGGTTCAGATTCTAGGTCTTGAAAACAGCACCAGGATCTTTATACAATACCTAGATAGGATTTGCCATTAGCTACCATAAGCAGTTACAAGCCTTCAAGCAGGGCTCTGTTTCTGTCCATGTGCTTTTTCGTGGCTATTTTGATCTGAGATCAGGGCAAGCTCCATGGAGGTGTTGCTCAGGAGAAAGCCAGAACAATGGCCACCCCTCCTTGGAAGTACACAGCCAATAGCTGCCTTCGTCTGCTCTCCCAGCTGGGTCCCTGCACCAGCACCTAGGAGCAAAGGCCAGTCTCAGAGTACCCAGAAAAGGGACCCCTCAAGGCTTCCCTGAGGATTAAACCTTGCAAATCAAAAGCATTAACTATCACTGAAGGGAAGAAAGGCAGAAAAGACTTCTCTCACTCATGGACCCAGTTATGCTTCAAAAACTGCTCAGGGACATAGAGAGCCAAGAAGCCCACACCCTGTTCAGAATTGTCTGGGGAAAAAACATAATGTGGAATTCCCAAAACAGACCAAAGTAGCTCAGACACACAATGTGCAGTCCCATGGTATGGGTCAGGTCAGAGCTCACAGATCATGGGTGACCTTGTGCAAGTTGTCCAGCTGCCTCCATCACAGTCCCAGAAGAGAGAATTATTACTCTACTTTCTTCAAATAAACTAATTCAAGCCCCTGTCTGACATGCAGTGCCTGGATGCAAACATGCAATGGATATACCCTACAAGGCATGCACTCTGCAAGTTCTGCCCCGGTTATTATAAAAGGGTTGTTTAGTCTGCACACACTCTACCACACAGACCACATGTATTCTGCAAAAAGAGATACTGCAAAAGTCCAGGCTATGGAGAAAGACACTGCATGCTTCTCAGATGCAGAGCTGGCTGAAATAACATTTATCTCCCCCACAACAAAAACCTCTGCACTAAAAATCTCCGTAAGAAAACCCAAGCCACTTCCTGATGTTTAAATTCCTTGTAGAACAACCAAGGAAAAACTAAAAATAATAGAACAACAAAATAAGTCACTGTTGATTTACACTAACCTCATTTTTAAATCACTAGGGCATGATCCTTCCCTGCTGAGCCCAACTTGAGCACAAGGCAGCCTTTAAACCACCACTTCTAAATCAAATGTCTATGAGCTAGCTGTACTGCATGCAAGTGAACACCAAGTGTCCTCCTTTACTGAGTGATTCAGGGGTTAAGTATGATGGGTCACTGTAGCTTTCATCCAGAAACAGCTTTCTAGCATTAATAGCATTTCTCAAGAATATTATGTTGACTATTTCTATGTCTCACTGACCCTCAGCCATAGCTTTACTTTTTCAACTGCCTTTCCCCTTGCTACTGTTCCATTTCCTTCCTAAGTTTTCCACCAAATCCAAGCCATTGACGTAATTCAGGCATTTGGAGGGCAAAACAAAACCCACCCTTGATCTTTATCCAGAAGTCTTTAAAAACCGAATTGAGGTCAAGCAGTTAGGATTGCTGCACCAGCCCAAGGACTGCATGGACAGCTCAGAAGTACTGTGTCTCAGACCACAACAGCTCCTGCTGTAGTATCAAGTGCCTCAGCAGCTGCCAATGCCAGTTGCTAAAACAGCTTTCTCAGTCTAAAACACCAAAGTGGGATTTCATTCTTCACTTGAAGAGCAAAAATAAGTTTTTTTAATGCCTCTCACTTCAAAAACCTATGTATGAGCTGGTCTTAAAGGTTTAAGCTCTCTATTTCCAGGCAATTCTGCCCCTTCTTTCATCTAAAGCAAAAGAAAAGCTACCCTCAGGGACTCTTCATTTGACATTTGGGAGGTATTATCAGCACTAAAGCCATAATCTAAACTGATGCCAGATTTTAGGTTCAAATACTGCTGGTGTCCATTTGTGCCTTCTGGTTTTGAACTTTCTATATCTGCCTTCAGAAAGACATACCCCTGGTGTTATTATTAACTTTGAACATGATTTGAGCTGCTAAGAAATAAAAGCTTGAGATACCTGCCAGGAAAAACACCAGAGAGCAAGAAAAGCAGCAGCTAGTGTTGATAGAGAATCAGAACCTCTGTAATCGATCAGCAGTCAGAAAATAACAACATCCAACCCACCTTGTAACTACATTCCCCACCTCTAGAAGACATTACTATACAAAACTTTTGCTTTGTTATTAGCAGGGTTACACGTGCAAAGCTGTTTATAAAGCAATAATTCAAGCCAGCAGCACTTCAGCAGTCCCACATCTCTGGCATTACTTGCCAATTATCTAAACCCGCAACATTTGCTGTTTTAACAACATGTCAATCTTAGCTTCACCATCTTTAGTAATCAAATGCAACACCAACAGAAATATCAACCTTGAGAATGGCATGAAGTACAAAACCAGGCATGTATTTTTGTAATTCAACTGCACTTTATTCAAGGCAATTAAATAAGCTATGTGATTTCCATCGGCTTTGTGTGACTGGCAGGTAAGGCTGGGCAGAGGTTAGAACAGATCTTTTTTGCATCTGGTAGATGGTTTCCTTGCTTCACCCAGAGATGAACCAAGATCTTAACCAGGTGCCGGTATTTCCTTGGAGGTGGGGATGTGGCATGTGTGGAATAAAATAATAAAAACAAAGAGGGCTGACAGTAGATAGGCCAGGCACCTCTCAGGAGAAAGTAATGTGCAAGAGCTGTAAGGAGTTTTCAGGAACAGCAGTAATTCAGAATTTCACAGATTAGGAAATTGAGCCAAGAAATAACACTCATCTACAATTCCATAGAAAAAGAACAGTTTCCCCTATGTATGTCTTAGGAGCATCTTCCAGTTACTTTTACTAAGGCTGCTTAAGCAAACAAGCTAAGACACACGTTGAGCATGCTGTTAGCTGGCCATGTTACAGCCCATGGGATGCTTGCCAGGATTCATTCAGAATAAAGCAGTCAGCAAAGACAGCTTCAGACATATCAGTCTGCATCCAAATGTGACTTGTCAACTGGATTTCACTACCATGATGGGGTAAGAGACTGAAAAAAATTGTCTCAGGACAAAACAGTAGTTCTACCAAGCCCTGACACTGGCTGTTGCACTCAGAGCTAAAAGGCATCCAGACCCCTTGGCAGCCTATGCTAACCTCAGCACTGAAGATGCCTCCTCAACACCGAGCAGTGTTACTCAGTGATCCTCCAGAAATGCACTACAGCTCTACAAAGAGCTGCATGCTTGCAGCAACCTGCAGCTGGCAAGCCGTTACTGTGACATCCAGATCTCATATCACTGTTCTTGGGGCAGAAGCATTCAGCTCCCCACAAGTCACAGTTGGGCTGGAGGCAGTCAGCAGGGCTAAGCAGCCTGTGGGAAAGTCAGCCAGACCCCAGCAGCCTGACCCCTGCCCCCAGCCTGCTCTGCCTCTGACACAGCAGCATCTCCCTCCATCAACCCCACCAACTGTCCCTGCCAGCAGCTTCATTCATTATCTGCTTCCTTGGGTCAATAGATCCCAACCTCGCATCAAGTGTGGGAAACCAGTCCCCACTGTGTGCCTTACCCCAACTCCAGCCCCAATGATACTGAAAGGGCAGAATTGTCACGATAACTTTCACTCGAGATCTCGCTCTTACTCAAAATAGGTTTCTTGCCCGTTGGCTTTAATGTGATATTAATTGCTGCTGAAGTCATGCAGGCTCACATCACACTCTTAACTGCTGCCAAAGAATGAAAAGCTTCTATTTCCCATTGCTGAAATTTGGAATATATGCAAAGTTTGAATTTCCCAGATAACTTCCTCAGTTCCGTGCTTGCCCATTTCAAAAGTGTAAAGCACCAGAAAAAGGTTTCCCACTAAATAAGGATCAGGTCTTTACCAGTGATTACAGATTGATCACCAATCTCTTGGTGATCAGCAGTGCAAAGTCTAGTACATTTGTTGTACTACTGCAATTCCCTGGAAATGGGTCCAAGTTACAAGTAGCTTCACTTCACACCTAATTGGCTCCCTAAGGATTATGACTACATTCTCAGCAGGATTTTTTTCTCCTCAGCTCTGCATTCAACAGTAATCTCCTATTGCTGCTGGAACAGTTGGTCTGGTATGACTGTTGGCCATTGAGAAGGCCTTTACAGAGCCATCGCTCTGCTAATGTGCCCGAGCTCAGGGCCATTTGCTCTTCCTCCTGCTCCGTAGTGCCTCTTACCAAAGTATCTTACCCCATGAGACTCAGCCATAGCACCACAGGGATGTGTTAAGTACCCAGCCACCTCCTCCTGCATTTCACTGCTGCATCTCAAGAGGCAAGATGTGGATTCATGCTGGCTCTCTTCAGATACTTCAGTGTTGCTTTTTCACAGCCCTGACCATGTCCCACACAGGTGGCTTAGATGGTGACAACAGCAGCGACCCACCAGCACAGCCCAGGTCTGCTCTGGGAGGCAGCTATGGTGCCTGCTGCACAACTAGACAGGCCTCCTGCCCCAGGCAGAGGGCTGCTCCTGCAACTCCACAGTGGAAAGTTGACTTCCACAGAGAGAAGGCTGCAGAGTACAGTGTCCCCAGTGCCTTCCATGGTCTGTCTTTAGGCAGGTTCCTGATCACCACTCTGCCTTTTGAGACATCTGATTTTCCACATACCTCATTGCAGCACATTCAACTGTTCCAGATCTAAAGTTTAGGAACTTCCACTGGCACCAGCCCAACCCTGCATCTGGCCTCCATTCCTCATTTGTAAAAAGCAGATATTCTGTTCACACTGCAGAAGCCCAGACACACAAAAAAATGGGAGCCATTATTTGCCTTCAGCAGATTGCCACAGCACTGCCCCCCGAGTCCCATCCATTGAAAGGGATTTACACCAGCCTGCTTCCCTGGAGTGTCATGGAGCTTCTCTCAAGTGCTTTGTGCTCTGAAAGGCTTGTTTACAAGTGCTTTGCTTTTAGCCAACAAGTATGAATCCTGTTAAAGTTACTCAGATATTTGTCTGATATTTGTTTGTTCTCGAGCTACAGCCAGCCCGCTGCAGCCACCACAATCAGCTACAAGAGCTCAATAAGAAAGAAAGAACAAGTATTATTTTATTTCGTTTTTTAAAGCTATTTCAAAAACCCACAAAAGCCAAAGAAGAGAATGATGTTTTCCTGAGTAACACACCATCATGCCAATAAGACAACAAGGTTTGATTTGGAGGAAGTAAGAGGTAATGGCTTCCTTTCCTAGCAGCCTTTACTTACCAGGCAAACAGGGCTGGGAGTAGAATCAGAAAAACTAAACCCCATTGACCCAGGGATGGTTCCAGCACTCAGCAACTCACTGGGCACCAAAGTTGACACAGTGATGAGTCCCAGGGGTGGTTTAAATAGTGGTGGCCATGAGAAAGAACCAGGCTTCTGGAAAGCAGTGGAAGACTCTTCCCAAGACATGGAAAAAGAGGAAATGTATAAATAGTAGCTGTCATCTGCAGTACATACAGACTGAAAGTGAATACAAGGCACTAATAATCATACCACTAATGTTCTTTTAAGGTATGATCAGAGTAAATATAATATATCCCATATTTCTAGAGGTAGATGCATGTTGCTGAACACAAGATGTCTGTGCACATAGGAAACAATTTCCTTCTTAGCATCCACATGTCTCACTATGAGGAAAGTGCACCTCACCAACCAAGCATAGGCATTTACTTCATTTTGGGCCATCAGCAGGAGTACACCACCAGCACAGCACCAGGATGCACTGAAAACAGTGCAGTGCTCCATGATGGAAGAAAAACAGATTCAAACTGAAACAGCCCTTAAGTTTGTGATAATTAGGTGCTTCCACCACCTTCTGCCTCTCAGGAAGGGAGGGAAAGAAGTAATTATCAGCCATCCAAACTGCTACACAAAGAGGGCTCCCACGCTCCTGTCAGCTATGACAACAGCCAGTACTCTGTAGGCAGCGCCCGTTTTGTTCCCTGCCAAGCAGCAGCTGAAGGAGGCTGGTTTCACCAGTCTGCCTGTACTGGCATGGGCAACGCTCAGGTAAATTATAAACTGCAAGGCTCAACCCAAGGAGCTCCTCCTGAGCAGTCCCTAGAGCACTCTGGAGACAGAGCTGAGGACTACCAGACTCACTCAACACTTACATGTGCAATCTGGAGAGATCAGCTTGTGGGGTCACATCTGGCCAAAGACAACCTGCCAGCAGACACTTCCAATCCATCTCTTGCCAAGTGCAGAAAAGCAGCTTTGAAAGCAAGGTAGGAGGGTGGGATTGGAGCTCTTCCCCCATGAAGAGCAGCTCTGCTCTGAAGTCATGGAATGGATGCCTCCTACCCCTTAAGAAACAGCAAAAGCAGATCAGGGGTCTTCACTCTCAGTGCCCACAAATTCCAGTAATCAAGTTGCAGTCAACTTCAACAAGGGCAGAATAGATTTTTCTTAGTCTTTTTTTCTTCCAGTTGAAATAGGTGCCATCAATCTGACTTGTCAGTTTTAATTAACATTTGCATGATGTTCTGCTCTGAAGATGTTGTTCTGTTTTGACAAACAAGGAGAAGAAAAGTCTAATACATAACTCAAGCCTAGAATTTAGGATGTCAACATGAAAGGCAAAACTAATTAAGATGCTTCACAGGAGATCCCAGCACTTCCCACAGACATGATGCTTTAGACAGGCATTCTGTACATTTGTATATATACAAACACATCCAAACAGCAAGGGATTCACAAAATGGAAACTGACATCCATTAGTACCAGCAATGGAACAGAGCCCAAGACTTGCACTAAGTTCAAGCCTAATAATAGTGAGTATTGTTGCAGGACGCAGCAAGAATCAATCCCTCTTCAAATAACAGAGTGGGGTGACTCAAGATAAATATGTGAAGAAAGCATTACCAGCAGCAGCTAACAAATGGAAAACTGAAAAGAGTACAGGTCTTCCAGAGCGTATTTGGTTCTTGTTTCCTGCTGTAGTCAGCATTGCATACAGATATACCTCCAGGGACAGCTACAGAAATTTAACCATTTTCTTTTTTAAGTTAGACTTAGACATTTCAGTTGAGACTGAAGCAGGTTGACAGGTGTTTTTTTCCCTTTGACACATCTAATTTGACCAGATTCAGAGGCAAAGTGTGCAAACAGGGCAAAACCATTTGCAAGTGCCAATTCTTCTGTTTAGTGCCATTTCTGACCCTGCAGAGCATTGCTGGAAGCATGAATGATGGAAAGCACACTTGGAGGTACTTCACAGGACTTGAACCCTTTGAGAAGCCTCTCAGCTCTTAGAGCAGAAAAAGACCCAAAGGATGGGAGCCACCTTCAGTCCTAGAGCAATATTCAAGTTTGCAGGTGGGTTTGGATTGCTCTTCCACTGACCAGAATTTGTTTAGATGTCACTGATGCTTTTAAAGCTGGATGCAGTGCACACGAGGAAGCTCTGCACAACAGACACTGTCCACATTTCTGGCAGCATGTTCACATTCCCTTTGCTCCCTCACCTGTATCCAAAGACAAAAATAGATGCTGCTCCAAGCAAGGCTCCTCAGACACAGGAAGGTAGAGCTACACACAAGAGCTTCATTTTTCTTATTTTATACTTCTGGCTTTACCTGGTCTGGAAAGAGCACCCGACAGCATTAACCAAGGCACAAATAAGGACAGATGTAGAAACTCCAATGAAATACAACAGTGAGAAACACATTGATGAATGGGGAAAGCTCTCTGAGGTAAAGAACAGTGCAACAAAAACACTGACATGCACAGACAAGTTTCCATTTTGACTGGAAAATAGGAGATGCACCAGAATAGTCTTCTAGGAGCTGGAAAGGGAATAACATCCTTCCTGGTGTTACGATAGAGTTTGTTCTGCTTCTGATAGTTTGTGTGACATAGCCAGCTGCAGTTATGAGTGGTGGGGACACTGATAGTGTCCTCTATGACACGGGTGGCCCTGAGTGCGCTGCTACTACTGCCCACATCAACTGTTTGCTTGCTTGCAGTACACCAAAATTTTGGCAGGAACACTCAGGGAGGACTTAGGGGAAGGGAGAGAGAAGTAGGGAGGAGACACTAATATTTAAGACAATTCCTCAGTTTAGGACAACAGCTATTTACTTGTTCCACAGGCAAGTTACAAGACTCTTGGGAATGAAGGTTTGTATTGAAATACCAACCAGCCTTTGATTACAGAAGTGTGAACGCTGCTGCTCTAATACATCACCAAAATCAAAGCTGAACCATGCCAGGAAGAGAAGATTTCAGAAAAGGGATTTGTTTTGACTGGGTTTTGAACAGCTGTGACCCAATCAGAATCAGATTAGCCAAAAAGCAATTTTATTTTTTCCTTAATAAAACAGGGAGAAGAGTGCAGACAAAGGTAATAAAAAAATTGGAAGCATTTGGGTTAATAGAAGGGCTGGAGTGTTTCAGAGGAAGAAAGTGTTTTGGTGCATCTTTCTCTTCAGCTACAGCTTCTTCCCTCATTGTGTTAGAGCCAGGGCATAGCAGAGGAAAGCCATTCTCAATGACATCACAGGGCTAAAAAAAGCAATTCCTTCAGAGAAAGTTCTCTGCCCACCTCAATGGACCTTGCCCCTGTAGAAGTCACCAGGGTTTATGCATCCTGCCTCTTCCAAAATGCTTTAGTGCTCTTTGCCTTTATCTAGATTTGCTTAGGGTGATCACCATCAGAAACTGAGGATTGAAATCTCTTCCTCAGAGCTAGAATAAACTACTCAAATTCAAATATAGGCTTGTAAGTTTGAACAAAATAAATCCAAAGCAAAGACCACAGAGCATCTTTTGCACATGGCTAGCACAACCACCTCCACCTCATTTATCAGATAGGATCATGTGTCCCTCCAACATTAGACCTCAAAGGCTAACAGACATCTTGCTTTTAACAGCACTGCTGGGCTGTATGTATTTCAGTGAAACATCTCTCTGGGCACCGACATTATTTGTAATCATGTGGATAAATACCTCAGGACTGAGGTGCTGAGTTGAACATCACCCAGGAAGGGCACAGCTCCAGCTTCTTGCTAAATTAACAGCAAGACTTCCACATCATATTTACAAGAGGAATCTGCACCATGATTAGGATCAAGCACAGCATGGTCCCATCATCTTGTTTTAAAGCTCTAACTGTGCAGAAACTCTTCACATGAATCAAGTCTGTGCTACCAGACTATAGGAGTATTTCCAGAATTAAATTCTTTCTCTAAATCAACCCAAAGTAAAGGAGGCTTCAACTCACCAGGCTCACATAAACGCTTCCTCTTCACCATGAAATATTGATGTTAATATAGAGCATGAATAATTGAGCTTCTGATCTCTTTGAAGGGTCTAGCCTTACTGAACATTACAGGACATATAATATATATTATTTGGATAGTAGAGGAAATAACAAATGGCTTCACCTCTTAGCCCTAATAGGCAGCCTTAAGAACACCAAAATACAGTAAATTGCTATAATGGCAGTTTGCCCAAGTTAAGTCTTAACAATGTTATAACAAAAAGGATCTTTTTGGCTCTATTTTTAAGATTGATTCACTCTAAAAAATAATCAATAAATGCAGTTTTTCACCTCCTCACTGCAAATACCTACTTGGTGTTTCTTAACTTTTCTTGTACTATAGTCCCACAACACTGAGCAACCTGGTCACCAGTGGTCCAGGACCCTCTCAGTCTGGACCTGGCCAGATACAAACAGTGATGCATGTGTGGAGACAAGGAAAGATTAGAGCAGCAATCCTGGCACGCTTCAGCCTTTCCTCCAGACTCTTAAGTCCCCAATTCCTATCACTAGACTCCCAAGCATATTTTTCCCTGACAAAGAGAGACCTAAAAATAAGCATCGGATGAGCCCTGCCCAGGGTTTGGCTGGCTACCAAAGCCTCTCCCACAGACTTTCCCAAGCAGTGCTGTGTCCTGTGAAATACTCCATGGCCAATGAACATTCCACAGGCCAAGCCATCAGTCCCAAGCCATGGCAGTGGTGTTCATGGCATACATGACTGCAGAGCTCTGGACTGACCCATTGCCCTCTAGCAATTGCTGTTCATCCTCAACTTTGCAGACTTTGCCTTGCTGTTCCCTTCTGACTTATACCCTCCACTGTGAGCAGAACAGAGGGTATAAAATGGAATACCTTAATCTTACCTGATTTAACAGCTGATTTAACCAGCATGTTATTAGAAATATGTCAAATAAAGAAGTGATGGCACTTCCCTTTAAAAAAAGGAATATCAGGTTAATTATTCTTTAATGGCATAACAATAATATCCTGATACCTCAGCTAGAGCCAAAGGCAGTCCAGTGGGAGCCAGGCACGTCCTCCATGATCCCCAAGCCCAGCCTAGCCCAGTGCTGAGGTGGTCTCTTAACACAGCAGGCCCATGTTCCTCAGGATTCTTGCTTAACTCCATTGGAATTCATCCTTCTAGAGCTACATTTATGTAAGGCCCATGATAGAGAGCCAGGGAAGTCGCTGCACAAGCTGCTTGCCTGAACCTGGCACTAATAAGAGACCAGGCACAGGGAGTTCTGTGGAATTTCATTCAGCCAACCACAGCCCTAAAAGCAGTTACATCATTGTTACCAATGCTCTAGATAGTTTTCTGAATAATGAAACCCAGCAGGTGATATAATTGAATATTTAATTTCACAGTAGCCATGCACTTGTCTGCAAAGCATTTACCCCTAATGTGTCCTGTCCCATCTACACCAAATCCATCCCAGGTGAATTGCAAGCAGTAGGGATGTGGTTTAGCTGCTGAACTGAAGCAGGGTATGCAATTTCACAACTAATTGTGACAAGTGAGAAAATATACTTTATTATACACAGTTTATTATGCCTTATTTTTGACGAGCTTTCACTCTAGCTTAAAATACACATTTTCTAAATGAACATATCACTCATTTCACACAACCTGCTATACTTCTTTGAATCACCAGGCTCCAGCAGTAACAATATTCCCTTTGTACATGTATATTAACACAGTAACTCTGATTTCTCTCTCCAAAGACAGTCATCCATTAGATTTAAGAATACACAATACAGGCACAATGCAGATTCGTAGAGTACTGAGGTGAATTTTTAATACCAGAAGGAATCAGTAGAACAGGACAGACTGACCTCCAGCCTCAAACAGATTTCTGCACTGGTTTCTTAAAAAGGCTGCTGATTCTGCATGCCAACTCCAGCTAAATCCCTAGCCCCATGTTACTTTTCCCCCAAAACATCACGGATATTGTTAATTTTGCCTGCCCATGACCTCCTGGAACATTCTAAGATTGCATTTTTTGATCTTTTTGTACTTGTATCATTAAATCACTCACTTTTTTTTCTTTAATAAAACTTAGAAAAATTCCAACAGTCCTAATTTCTAACTGATAAAAAAGCAATACTGGATTTAGCCCAGTTCTCCTCCTACACTAGTGTTACATTAGCATAACCACAGCTTTCAGTGAAATTAGTCTTTTCACTCCACTAGGAAACAAAGGAAAAAGGTAAGCCCTACTGTTTTCTCCCTAATACACTTACAGTGGGTGTTTAATCCACAAATTCATATGCATGACCTAAGAGCTTTAGGGAGAATTACTCAGTGTGGCCAAATAGTATTGCAGAAAATCTGATGTTTCATTACTGTTAATCATTTTCACTAAGAAAACTGTCTCATTTAAGGCATCACAACACCTGCGTACAGCAGAATTAGACAGTACACATTAGTATGAACACCAAAAAACCAGCTCAAATTAAAGTAAGCTCTATGTCTGAATTCAAACAACAAATATCCCATGGAAAATTATGAATTAGCTTGATTGGACTCTAATATGTTAGTGATAATTATGCATTTAATCAAATTACACATGACACGCAGATCTATTGGGTCTGTCTTACCTGCCTCCCACCCCCATGCTTTTGAACTGTTCTCACAACACTTGCTGTGTTACAGACAAAAAGATCCCACTCCTTTAAAGGATGAGCAGATCACAACTCCATTTGGGTACTTGGGGATGTTTCTGGCAAGTGTTTGACTCCCAAGTTTCCTGCTAAATTAACTTCCTCCTGTGGAAAAGTTATCTGCACAAGCAAGCCCATATCCAGCCTACACACAAAGAATCAAAAGCAAAGGACACATATTCCTGCCTTTCATACACTACATTCAGGGGAAATCATGAGTTAGAATCTTAGACTAGTTTAGGTTGGAAAAGACCTTTATAATATTACACCCCAGCCATTAACCCAGAACTGCCAAGTCCATCATTAAATCATCTCCTCAAGCACCATGGCTACCTGTCATCTAAATACCTCCAAGGATGGTGAACCAACTGCTTCCCCAGGCAGCCTGTTCCAATGATTGACAACCCTTTCAGTGAAGACATTTTCCCTAATACCCAGTCTCCCCTAGCAAAACTTGAGGCCACTTCCTCTTGTCCTGCTGCTTGTTACTTGGGAGAACAGACACCCACCTGGCTACAACCTCCCTTCAGGTAGTTGTAGAGAGTGATGGGATCTCCCCTCTGCCTCCTTTTCTCCAGATTAAGCCACCCCAGGTCACTCAGCTGCTTGTGCTGTAGGCCCTTCATCAGCTCTTTTGCTCTTCTTAGGACACACTCCAGCACCTCAATGTCCTTCTTGTAGTGAAAGAGAACAGATCAAAACTCAGCTGACCGTTTCCTTGTTGTCAGTGCTTTTCTGCCACATGGTGTTCAGGTTTTGTTGGTTGGTTTGACTTTTTTCATCTCCCCTTACCCCCCCCACCCCCAGAAGCACATCAGTAAAATAAAAGGAAATATCCAGGAACTGCAGCAGCCTAACAACCTGTTACCCAGTACCCAAATCCTAGAGTTGTCCCAGGACAAACAAGGATGCCTACAAAGCCTTGCTGCAGCTGACTTCTGTCCTCTCGACTTTTGAGACTGATGCTCACCTTTGATTTTCATTTCAAAGGTCCTGCTTCAGCAGGGTTAATGAGAAAGAAATCGTAGAGCAAATTAAGGCTTAATCATTGTGCAGTTCCCTTAGATAAATGTTAATTGTCCCATCCTCAGTGCTTTGCAGTGTAATTAACTATACCTCTGTACCAATGGGAAAAACCACAGCATGCTTCATTTCAAGGTCACAAAAAAGTGAGGAAGAGGCAAGAGCCCTGACTTGTCACCTCTATTCAGTCCCCTGCTTCAACAAGTAGTCAGCATCTTACTCTTCAAGGTGACACAAACCACAGCAAAACAAAGTCAACACCAGCTACGAAACAGCTTTGAGAACAGAGGCTGGGAAGAGGAAGCTTTTCTGCATTGATCGCACAGAGGAACTGAAGTTTAAATCAGTGTTTGATATGCAATAACTTTGACAAATTGACTTGCATATAAAGTTATCCAGCTCTTTTTACACATCCTTGCAATAACTACAGCAACCATAGATTTAAAGATTCAAGCAGCACATCTGAGCTTAGCTGTAATTTACTCTTCTTTGCTGAGCTATTTATCACCCTAATGTCCCTGCCAAAACAAAAATTAATTCTACTAGACATATCATTAAAGTATTTAGCAATCAGAACAAGATACTGATATAATTCACTAAACCCAAAATACCCCAAAACACTAGCTGCTGCTATCCCTTTACAGTTACTAAAGTGCCTTAATGAAATTCTATCTGGCTGCAAAGTGAAAACATGGATGGATTTACACGTAACAGAAATAGGCCATTTAATTACCAGCTAAGAGGTTTAATGGCTAATATTAATTTCTGTTAAACAACAAGCCATACCTCTCAGCTGAAAGCTGCACATTCAGATAGTTGTTTGGGACTCATTTACTTCAAAGGCACAAACAAGGGTGAATTTCAGATGCAACTGTGCAGTGAAGCAGTCTGAGCTCTGACCAAATCGGGAGACAAACATTCAGAACTGGAAAGACCTATGGAAACTGCTACCAGGCAGCCATCCCATGTCCATCCCAGCCTACACTAAGTTCTATGCTGCAGTCCCAGATGATAGCACAGTTTCAGATAGGTGCAATGCATTCCTTACGCAAAAGCCTAATAACCCTACTCCACAAAGCACAAAGATTAAGAGATTGTGCCATTACCATCCCAGCTATTATCACCAGCTATGCTGTTCCAACCCAGCTCGGTGCCCCTTCAGAGAGATCACTTGCATGTAACAGTAATTCCTCAAGCCACAACACCCCTGAACATGCTCCAAGGCAAGAAGCCAGCTACAAGCACCTGCAAGGTGCTGCCTTTTAGGGCAGGAGCAGTAAAACCTATTCTTTGCTTTCCAAAATTTCAACATCAGAGAAAAAGAGTGGGGGGAAGGTCTGGCATCTGGAAAAACATGGTCTGTTAGTTAGAGGGCCAAATTACAAACAAACTCTATTTCCTTCTTGGAATAAAGCCTGCCCACATCTCTGGTCTACAGATGGGATCAGCTGTGGAGAAGCATCCCCAGTTCTGAGCTCTTTGAAATACATGCACTGAGCAGTGCCTATTCCTGCTGGAGAGCTGCACTCATACAATCCAGCCAGTAGGACTTGCCTTGCTTTTCTTCTACAAGCTTAACTTTTTAAGCATGCTGAGCACAGGAACCCTTCCCTGTCTGTAGCACCAACCTCCAAATTATTTTCTGTGTAGTCTTAAGAACATGCCAAAAATAAACTGAGTCTTCCATTGCCTACTGAAGCTGCAAAGGAAAAGCACATGCACAGCAGCTAAAGCAAAGCTCATTTTACACTCTCCAGTCACTAACACACAAAGCACAAGCTCCTGCATTCCCTGATACTGCCTTGGTAAAAATAAATATACCAGCCTTCCTCCACATGCACTAAAAAAAGGAGACATCTTTCTTTTATTGCTTGTAGCTTATTGATTTTCAGTTGTTCAAGTATGAGTGAATCTGTAAGACTTCACCTCTAGCCAGCCTGCACGCACCTCTATGTTACAGAACTGTGTCAGGCAGTAAAGTGTCAAAATAAACAAGATAAACAGGTAACAGTGACAGGTTTTTCCCAAGGGCAGAAAAACATTATCAGCACCTGCCACGTTTTGCATCTGTTCTGAAGTACCCAGGATCAAAAGCAGAACTTCTATTCAGTCAATACTTTGTAGGTTATGATTGGCATTGATTCCTTCAGGAAAACCCAGGCTGCATATATATTTTTCTATACAATTAGGACAGCAGCATAAATAAAATCTATTCTGAACTCCAAAGGGCTTCAGGCCAAGTTGCAGCTCTTTCCTTCCCCTCTCTATTCCTCTGTTTCAGTGGTGGCCTGCAAGCAAGGTCGTGAGGACCAGGGCTCCTATGAAGGAGTCCTCAGCATTGTGCTACTTGGAGAACAAGAGAAGTAACAATAGAGGAGGTAGGTAGATATTAATTTCTGGTCTAGGACATTCTCATGTGGAAGAGAAGCACCTCAAGGTTTGCAAATAAGGGCAGCTGCTTGCCCTGCTACTGCTTTCATACAAGGCTTGATTATGACTAACCCAGTTTGGGTTTAACTTGGCTCATTGCCTAAATATTTATTATTTCTCACACATCCCAGGCTGTGCTTGGGCTCAGTGTCATTAGCACAACCACAGCCGCTCCACAGGGCTAGGCACTGGCCAGCAGAGCACAGCAACAGGGACCAGCCTTGCTGGTGAAAAAAGCCCCTTGCTGCAGATTAATTCCTGCATCACCACCAAGGGCAGGGAAAGCCATGAGCTACCAGAGCAGCCATTTTTCCACAGGAGACATCCACTTTCCAAAACACTAAAAGAGAATCATAGCAACAGAGCAGGCCCCACCTCCCACAGCAACCCCCTGCTACTGGGCAGGACAGCCACCCCTACCTCAACAAGGTGCCTCTCATGGTTTAGTCTCACCAGACCCCACTGCAACTGGATTTGGGCTCAGCTTCACACTGCCTCGGAGTGCAGGGTTTCTTCAGGCATTTAGGGCAGATGAAACACTTCCCTTCTCTTCCAGCCATACCCTGCCAAAAAGAAGAAAAACCACTCCCCAGAATAATTCAACCCCATGGGAGGTATGACACCACCCCTCCCCAGGGGCAGCTCATCAGCCCATTAGCCTGGTCCCTGCCCAGCCCAGCCCAGCCCAGCTCAGCTGTGCCCAGGCCAGCATCTCTGCAGCTTCAGGCCCTCCAAAACTGCTGTTGAACCAAACCAACGTGGTCCTTCAGGAGCAATAGACCCAGTTTGTTTCATTCACAACTAAATTACAGCTGGGGGAAAAGAGGGAAAATATTTTTTTCAAGATCTGTGAACTACTGGCAGAGCCCCTTCTCCTGGAGGCTGGGGCTCCTCGGGTGATCCCCCCAGGGCGCTGAGGGGCTCCTGTGATGGCAACCACCTCACCCACCCATGTGAAGCATTAGGCAGGCAGCATGAACATGGCATGAACCCTGCCTACAGCACAAGCTGATGTGGTGCTGCACGTGCCCTGGCCTCCCAAAATGCTTTTCTGGACCCACTTCCTCTTGCAGGAGAAGCCTGGGAGAACTTACTTGTCCCTAGTCATGCCAGGCGAATGTCACAGGGAGCTGGAGTGCTGCAAAGACAAAACGAGTGTTCAAGTCGACTGACAAAGTTTTGTAATGTTTCAAAAGTGTTAGAAAGGAAAATTTTAGGTTTTCGTTTTTAAAAAAAGCAAAATCTTACTAAACTTCAATATCAACTACCAATATATTTGTGGTTCTCATTTTTTCAAAAGTATGTTCTGATTTTCTCTAGATTTCTTTAGTTTTAGCTACTGTATTGTCTTTTATTCTACTGGTGTGGCAGCAGGTCCTGCAGCCAGACCCCCAGCTCCATGCCGTGGGTCCATGCAAACATCATGAAGCTCAACAAGGCCAAGTGCAAAGTCCTGCACAAGAGTCAGGGCAATCCCACACCAAAACACAAGCTGAGCAGAGAATTAATTGAGAGAGATTCCAGAGGAGGAACACAAAGGGCATCAGAGGGCTGGAGCACCTCTTTACGAAGACAGGCTGAGAAAGTTGGAGCTGTTCCGCATGGAGAAGAGAAGGGTCCAGGGAGATCTTACAGCAGCCTTCCAGTACCTAAACGGGCTCCAGGAAAGCTGGAGAGGGACTGGTTACAGGGTCAGGAGCAAAGGACAAGGGGCGTTGCCTTAAACTGAAGGAGGGGAGATTTAGATTAGATACCAAGAAGAAATCCTTCCCTGTGAGGGTGGTGAGGTGCTGGAACAAGGTGCCCAGAGAAGTTGTGGCTGCCCCTGGATCCCTGGCAGGGTTCAAGGCCAGGCTGGGTGGGGCTTTGGGCTTCCTGGGGGTTGTCCCTGCCCATGGCAGGTCGTTGGAACTACGTGATCTTTGAGGCCCTATCCAAACCAGGCCATTCGATCAAATGATGGTAAAAATCCCTGGGTCACTTTTTATATTAACAGATTCACCAAGTTCATTGTCCTGGCCAGGTCCCAGTTTGAGCCAGTACAATCCCTCCAAATATTCCTGTCTTAGTTCAATCACACATGTCTTAAAATTTGTTTCTTGCAAATTGTTTTGTTTTTCCCCTTTTAAAAAAAAAAAATATTTCCAAACAGCTGTCACTTTTCACCCAGACAGTAGTTGCATTTTGATGCCACATTAACACTTTCATCTTATGCACTTCTCAAAACCACTGGAAACCTACCTTGAGGCAAAGCAACCTGCTTGCAGGTAAGCAAGCAATTTTGCATCCTACTTGTAGGGAAATACAGAAGTTTTGCTCATAGGAGGAGCACAATGCAGAAGGAAGGACCACACAATTTATTACATGTGTTACCTATAAAATATTCTGCATACAAAATAAATTAGGTTCTTAGCTGGATGGATTTAAAATGGTTTGATGGCTCAGTATATTTAAAAGCTAATCTAAGCAAGCAGTGACTGCACAGCCATTGCCACTAATCTAAAAGACATTAAAGTTTCCCTGGTCTCTTAGAAGCTATTATTTGAGTTAAAAACCTTATCAGGAGACCATGCTTGGGAGAAAACATAGGAACATATTTCATTTAATGGTTTAGACCCACCTTGTTTGCTCTGGAAATTGACCCTATACTATAAATTCTATCTCTGCTGTACAGTGCATTACTTACCACATATGAATAATGAATATTATAAACAAGCATTACAAAATGAAAATTTAGTTAACAGTATTACAGAGTCGCATTCACAAACGTAGTTCATGAGTGATACAAATTTTATGGTTCTTATCACCAATGAAAAAATTCGCATATCCCATCACAGACTTCTTGCAAGAACCCATTCTGCATTTCTTATCTTAGGGCTTTTACGGTAAGAAATATTGCATTAGGCCCAGTAATTTACATTTCTCCAATAAAATTCTAAATACATATGCAGCAGCTCTCTGCTGACTGGCTTCATGTTATAAATTATAAGCTTGGAAGTAAATACATTATGGCAAATATTGATTTCTAAATAGTCACCGTGAGTGAGATTTTATCCTGGTGTTGAATTATCGCACCTCTTGTCTTTTATAGCTGTATCTTATCTTCCAGCTACTATGCTTTGTGGCAAGTAAGTAAATAAATAACACCACCTCACTTCTGACAGGTCAATTCATTCAGTTCCATGTGGTGGAAATAGCAGGTACAAGTCCGTGCAGGGGTTTTCTAGTAGCTCTACTCAGGTATTTTGGGTTCTGCAGCTATCATAAACACTGCTTTCAGCATGTCACAACACCAAGCACTGATGGCATTGCAGTGGAAGCAGCAGATGAAGTCCAGTGCCTGTTGGACAAGATTAGCCAAAAAAGTAGCAGTACTGCTCTGGGACATCACTGAACGAAGAATGCTTGTTCATTCAGCACATCTGCTCCATGGTTGTTCGGAAGGTTTTTCTTTTAATGGATGATCTCAGCCTTTACTGTCTTTAACACCGTGATTACACATTGTATCTGGTTAGGAAAGAGGAACAAGGGACTTGCTCTGTGTAAAAAATCAAATAGAGAACTCAAGTTGCAATTACAACTGGACCACCCTCCATATACCCTCACTTTGTAAGTGGCACCAAGTCTCCCAAAAAAGCAGATCCAGAAATATAACTGCTACAACCTATGGACAAAACCTACTTCCTGAGGAATTGCCTGAATACAGCAAAATGTGTTCCAAAGAGAACTCAAGTGAGGAAGAAGAAAATCATGGGATAGAGAGGTCCTCAACCTCACAAATCTCCTTGATAGAGACCAAGTGCGCGGCAGCCTTCATTATGCCTCCAGCCCAGAGGGACTCGTCTTTGTCCCCAACACTTCCCTACAACCCAAATGCCACCTCATGCCCTGACTCATGCTCCCTTGGCTCTCACATGCTCCCATTCATAGCTTGGCTGTGCTTTCCTTCCCAGCTATAAGGCAGTTTCACAGATTCACAGAATTGTAGGGGTTGGAAGGGACCTCCGGAGCTCATCCAGTCCAACCTCCCTGCCAAAGCAGGGTCCCTAGGACAGGTTGCACAGGTTGGTGTCCAGATGGGTCTGGAATATCTCCAGAGAAAGAGACTCCACACCCCCCTGGGCAGCCTGTACCAGTGCTCTGTCACACTCACTGTGAAAAAGTTCTTCCAAATATTCATGCAGAACTTCCTGTGCTCCAACTTGCAGTCATTGCCCCTTGTCCTGTCTCCACAGACCACTGAAAAGAGGCTGGCCATTTCCCTTTGTCTCCCACACTTCAGATATTAATGAACATTAATCAGATCCCCTCTCAGATTTCTTTTCTCAAGGCTGAACAGCCCCAGGTCACTCAGCCTTTCCTCATAGTTTGCAGGGCAAGGAAATGGATGTGGTATGGTCTTTGCTTCCATAGTACCTGATGGACAGCCATAGACACAAGAAAGGTGAAGGGCCTTGGAGGGATGCACAAGCATGAGCCCAACAGCAATATGGAGAAAGATTCTTCCCAGGTGAGGAAGGCCATAATGCATCAGCCATCTGGCCCTCAAGAAGGTGGAAGAAAAACATGTGAATCCAAGGAGATGTCCCAGATGAACTTGTTCATTCACTTCCAGGTCTGAGCTCAGCAGCTGAGGTATGCCTGAACTTAATCATATTTGTCAATTCAATCTGCTTTCTGGGAGTCAACACAACACAAGCTGTTATTCCAAATATTTATTAAAAAATAACTGCAAGTGGGAAAAAAAAATCAATAAGCAGTTGAATGACAGATTTATTACAGTTTTAATGGGTAAAGGGAATGAATCTGCTTTATGAACAAAAATAGCAATAGGGAAGTATACCAAAGGATTCTTAATCAAGTGATAAAATGGAAACAGCATATGCAGTATGTATTTGTATATAAATATATTGGTTACATTCTTCTTAAATAGATTAAACAACATTCATTAGCAACATCCAGAAGTATTTCTTTGTGGCAAGAGATTCATCTTCCTTCGTGGCAGTTCTGCCTCTCCACAACTTCATATCCACTACGACAATTTTAGAGTTTGGGGCTAGGACAGGTATTCAACACCACTGGGTCATATCCAGAGCAAGTGATGATTTAAAGCCAGTTTATAGGAGATCTCAACGTTATTTCTGAGACTTAAGGCCAGGTATACACCCAGTGGAATCAAAAGAGCACAAGCTTAAGCTGTAGGATCTCCTTGAAAGCTCCTAATTTGGATTAAAGCTAGATTCCCAAAGGAAAGCTCTGACACTGCTCAGGATCCCAAGTTTAAGACACACTTCCCTTTTTCTGTAAACAAGTAGTAACAAAATAAACTCTCTGTACCCTGTTAACCATTGCTTAACATAAAAATAAGGAGCTGCTTGGGTAGTTTTAAAATTAATCAGTATAAAAATCTCTCCTATCCTAAGCACTGCCTCTGTATCAAAGTGCTAGCAAATGGCACAGTGTTTTCTGTTTGAAGCCATGTTCCCTGCTTTTCACGCTTCATATTGCAAACCTCAGCTCCAGCAGGACGGAGCTCAGGACTCCAACCGTGGTGGCTGAATCAACTCAGCTCCAGGCTCACTCTTGGGCAGCCCTCGCTTACACTGGGACACCCAAAGCCTTTCTGAATGGGTCATGCTAAGGCAAGCTCTCTGTGCTCTTAGATGGACATGCTCATTGCAGACCCATCCCTGCATGTGCAGTGAGCTACTCAGGACCCACTCCAGAGCAGCCGGTACTTAGCCTGTCCCTTGCAAAGATGTGGGCAGGAGCTGGGCTCAGACCCTACAGCAGAAGATGAGCAGATCCCCCCGTCACTTTGCATAGTTTGGTTCAGCAGTGACTCTCTGCAAGAGAGTCCTGGGGAGATGCCCTTCCCTGCTCCTGCTGCTGCTCCCCTTCCTACCTACCACTAGCAGAGACTCCCACAGCTTGGCTGTCCAGGACCTCTTTGGCTTACTTGTTTTGGTTCAAATGCTCGCTGGCTGTTACTTTGGAGCCTGAATAAGAAATAGTGCAAATACATGCTTAAAGGAAAAAAAGCAAACACACACGTTGCCTTCACTGAGCATCTGGTCAAAAGGACAAGGATGCCCAAGATGAAACCCCAGTTGTGGGCATTTGAGACATCTGGCAAACGTGTACAAGATTCTTCACGATTGTCTTCAAGGAGTATATTTGGCTTGGCGCTAGATGCTTAAAATTATTTGCTAATGTGATTCTAACTAGAACTGTTGTGCCTAATTGCAAATGTCTTTGAAGACTAGTCATAGAACACGGGACATCTCCTTGGCGCAACAGGACAAACACTCCCTGCAGTTACAGATTCCTCCGTGCTTTTCTTATCCAAGTTTGACTCAAAATGATTTTGTCTGCATGGAATGGTGTGAATTCATCCAGACTGGTTTTGCTGGAAAGCAAATGGACCACATTATTTCGGAGGGTCAAGATACCTTTATTTGGCCATGCTCAGGGAGATTAAAAGGCCAAAACAGAACTCATTTTGATTCCTATTATGGGAGGGTGGCTGTGGTGCATTTTAAAACAATAATAATCTAAAAGGGGCTGGGATGTTCACATTAGAGACGTCACAAATGCCAGGGTGCCCTACAAATGCTGATAACCCCCTTGCATTGCAGCAGCCTTCACCACTGGCAGTGCACACGCCGCAGTCCTCACTGAAGCAATGTGCCACGTATTGTTTTCCAGCCCACTTTATAAAGAGCCTTAAATTCTCTCAATTCCTCTTCCTCCCAAAAATCAGCAGAAGGGACATTGAGCCACAAGTTGCGTTCAGCAAACAATACACAAATGGCTTTTTTACCTCCACGGAGGATTAAGCACTTATCCTGGTCGGGTTCCTGTAAACCCTGCGTCCCTCCATCTCCAGGCACCTACGCGCTACCACAGAGTCTAGTTCTCCATGTTCCAGGGCTGAGCCCTGGGAACTGGTCCTGCTTTGACTGTGATAAGAGAGGGAAGACTGCACTCTCTGATCAGGAGCAGGGTTGTCCTTATTAGACCTATGGGGCTCAGACCTGCTCCTCTCCATTGCGCAGCTCCTGCTGTGCCTCTCGGTACACCAGCAAGCCAGGCTCCCCAGCTGGAACAAAGAATTGCACCAGAGGAGTTTTACCTGTTGATCTTATGGCACCGTTTCAAAGCAGGATCCACACATTTGAAACCATAAGGAGATGAATTAACAATGAAGCTAAGGGAAAAGAAGTAGTTGTATTTACAGACAGTTGCTGTCACCTCTCACACACACTCCATTAAAGAAACAGCCTTTGCTCACGTGCTTGTTCCTAACCTGATACTGGCCTTCCCAGCACTTCAGCGCATTGTTTCTAATGACAAAGATAACAGAGGCTTTAGCTGAGCACTGATGCATGAATACACTTAAGTTGCTCTCCCAGCTCCATGAATTACTTACAGTATTGTACATGAATAAAGTGCAAAAAAAATTGTCCACTTCCTGCCCCCTCCCCACCCATCAAATTCATGCTCTGTGGTGGGCAAAAGGAGAGATGTTTGAAACAAACACTTCCTTCCCCTTCTCTCTTTGCAGGTGTAAATATTACTGAAACTTAAAAGCTGGCATCTGCATTAAACAGGTGGAACTCAGCTATGTTAATCTTTTTTATGATGTTCATGTAGCAGAGACTTCTGAAAGATGTTTGGAATGAATGCTGGCCGTGACAGGATACTGCCTGAATTAGAATCAGGCTCCAAATATCTTCCTGCAATTAGATTATGTCGTATGTTATACTCTTACTCGTGGCCTGGGAAAGAGAGTGCAAGGGTACTTAATATCTGTAGATATCCAATTAAAAGGAGTGCATCAGACACTCACTAAGTCTGGCTTTTTCCTGCCTCATATCCAGCCCAGGTTAGCTTCTAAACCTTGGGAGACAAGAAAAAGGAAAACAAACACACACACACACACAGTGGGAGTCCCCATGCCCTGCATCTGCCTGCTGGCTAATACTGTTACCTAGCTGAAAATGTAAAAAGTCATGCAGTTTACACTTTGCTTGCTATAGTTTGGCTTCTGTTAATGCTAAACAAAATTAGAATTCAGAGGGAAATGAGAAAGGTTTGTTTGTAACACGTGGCGATTTTGCTGGCTCTTGAAGGTTGCATTTCAAGCACAACTGCATTTCTCCATGCGCCCTGAACACTTCCCTTTTTGAGGGTATTGGCATGCTTGTGGCAAAAGCAACCAAACCAATTAATTAGGCACATGGTGAAAGATGGCATAGGAAAAAAGAAAAAAAAAAAAAGGATCAGTCATTTCCATTCTGAAAATCCTTACTCAAAGCCTTGGTGTTGCTGCAATAAGCTAAGCATAAAAGATAGCAGACTCCTTCCCTGCATGAGGGGCCCAGCAGCACCAGCTGTGAAATGCACACTTGGAAAGGCTCTTGTATATTCTATATATGACTGTAATCCAAAATAAATAGCACTGCTCTGGCTCATAAGTGTATTTCAGCTTGGTTGTTGTTGTTTGTTACAGCTGGAGATGGCTTGCTTTTCAACCCTTCTGTCCCACCCTTGGACACGTCGATGAACAGCAGCCTGGGAGTCCGGAGTGTCAGCAGTATCCTTTTGTACTCCTTGCGGAAATTCTGGTTAAGAAGCCCATAGATCACAGCATTGAGGCAGCTGTTAAAATAGGCCATAAAGTAGCTCAGGACAAAAAGCCATTCTGGAATGTGCGGCTGCACTTTTGAAGGATTAATCGAAACAGCAAGGCCAATAAAGTTTAACGGTCCCCAGCACACAGCAAAAAGGACAAAAACCACAAACATAGTCAAGAAATTCCGGATGTCAGCTGCCCTGAGCTTCTGCTTGCAGTCTTGTCTCACCCGGTGTTTGACCTGAATTACCAAAATCCAGATCCGTAGGTAGCAAAACGTCACGATGGACAGCGGGACGATGAAGTGAACCACCACCACTGTGATGGTGTACGATGTACTCACTGTCTGGGCAAAGGTGCAGGAGTAAATCCGGGGGTCATACTGCAAGGAGCCAACGAAGAAGTTTGGCACAATTGCCACCACTGTGAGTATCCAGGTCAGGCAGAGATAGCAGTAGGTGTTCTTCAGGTTGAAAAGTTTATCGTACCGAAGGCTGTGGCAGATATAGCAGTAGCGGTTGATTGCAATCGCTGTGATGTTGAAAATGGACCCAATGACACTTAAACCCATCAGGAACCCGCTTATCTGGCAGTGGACATTTCCCATGGTCCATCCATTATGGAAAATGGCACTCAGGATCAGAGGGTATGGATAAACTGCAACAACGAGGTCTGCAACAGACAAACTGACGACAAAGATGTTGCCTACAAAAAAAGAGAATAGACTGTGAGAGGTTAGCATGGGTTCAGATAGACAACTTGCAACTCCTCGCTCCTCACATGGGCTTCACTCTCCATTTGGAATTTGAAACCTTAGAAAATAGAACTTACTGTACTGGTGACAGCAATGGCAAGTAACTAGGCATGATTAACCTTCATATTCCTTCTTAAGAATATTTGAATCTGGGTCAGGTTCCTGCATTCCTCTAAGTTGTGTAGGAGAGGAGGATTTTGCTGTCCTTTATTTGCCAGCATGACTGTAGTCACCATGCAGCCCCCTAGCATTTACTGTCTTGCAGAGAACTTCATTACTTACAATACTATATAGGACACAATCTTTCTGTAAGATCCCATAGTGGCACTTTACATAAGGTCTGTCCATCGTGGCCGAAGAACTGGAGCAGGCAGGTGAAGTTTTCAGTAGTTCATTTGTTGCACTGATTGCAGTTGCATGGGAAAGGTCTGTTGCCCACAAACAGGCATATTTCCACAGCGTCCATGCTAAGGAGGGAGTGTTCTTGCAGGAGCCATGGTGCAGCTAGCCTGTATGTGCTTATCTTATCTGGTATGTTTTCCTGTTCCTTTAGTATTGAAGTTGTCCAATGCAACATGGAAGGTCAATCACCCCAGCGCTGTCTGGGCCTGGGCAGGTTGTCTGAAAACGGGGAGCTGAGAGTCTGTGCAACTAATTTAAGCCTCGCAGGACTGAAAATGGCATGTTGCATGGGACAACACCTGTCAGTTGTAAAGGTCCTTCATCCTTTGAAGGTCTCTTCCAACCCAACACATTCTATAACTCCACCATGTGGAGCAGCCTCCCATGACCTGGGTAACCAGTGACTTCCTAACAGCACTTGCTGCTTTTTTTATAGGTAGGCAAAAAGCCTTTCTGTTCAGTTTGCCAGTCAGAGTAGAAGAGTGCATTAAGGCCTTGAGGCCTTTTGGGAACCGATACAGGACCAGCTGTAATGTTGAAAAGGACACCTGTCAAAATTCAGCTTTTGATGACTAGACAAACTGTCATTTCAGGAGGAGCTTGACCATGCAGTTAGAGGACAGAACACTAGAAGAAGTAGTTGTTCTTCCTAACTCCACTAACTTTAGGTATAGCTGCAGCGGTGGGGAGGAAAATGTTACTAGAGTACCAGCAGAGGCTACATTTAACACATCAAAGTGTTAACACCTGAGCCCCTGTGTGTTACAGGCAACATCCCAGCCCACTGATCACACCCGCACCTTCTCAAACCCTCATATCCTGCTGTCTACCAGATTATATGAAAAATCCCACCAAAAAGAGGTCTTTTTCTATAGTATCCATGAAAGGACTCTCCAAGATCTCTGTTCAGCTAGGTCACTAGCTTCAGTATTTGGAAAACACACCCAAGGGCTGGCAGAAATCACAGCACATTGCCATTGCACTTGGCTCATCGCTGTGTTTGTTGCCAACAAAAACTATCAGGACAAGTCAATAGTTCATATTAAGCAGCAGAGTCCACTTCACACTGACTGGAAGAGTCCAGACTTGAGAACAGCCCATGGCAGTGGGGAGCTGAGACAGCTGACACAAAGCATCATTTTAAAATAAATATTAGCAGAGTTCATGTGAAGGGCTGAAATATTTTTAGAGAGACATTTCACATACACAGGTTTGCCACAGCACATGACTTCTGTGGCCGCTGTGCTTTAGTGCTCTTTTTTTTCTGATTTAATATCTTACTTAGAGCTTTTTAAAATGCAGTCACTGAGTTTGGTGCCCATATAATCAAACCCATTTATGCCCACTGTCAAGGGCAGAACCACCTGTGGTCAGGCTTAGTGCTCATGCAGGCTCCCTAGAGAGAGAATGCTCTTCTGCAGCAAAACTCTTATTCCTTTGATCAAAAATATGCCACCTCAACAAAAAGCAAAATGCATCCCCAGCACTAGAATTCCCTTTTGGAAAGGTTTTCCAGTCCGATTTTCAAGACAGCAAAACAGAGAACAGAGGGGTATCAGGAACCCATTTGAGGAGACTTCCAGAGGATGCTGGAGGCGGGCAGGTTGTGGATGGGACCACAACCCTCCCTATTCACTGGACCTGTTCCCACTTGGATCCACATTTATATACCCAAGCAGTCAGCAAGCAAGCTTCTGCATTTGCTGGGAATGAAAAACGGCCACATTCACACCAGTTCTGAATCAGGCAAAGCAGAGCAAAGCTGGATATTCTCTACTTAAAAAGCACATCAGTGGATTTAATCCACAGCTTAGAAAAATCATAGAGAAAATTATTAGCCTCACATCACTGCCAGCTGCTGGGGGAAACGAGCGGTCTGTCAGTCTCTCTTCACTATCTTGAGTACTTGTGAGGAAGTAAAAATAAAGGCAGGGGAAGGGGGGGTCTATAAAGATAATATTCACAGGATGGACTCAGCAGTTTGGATTCAATCCAGGAGCAGAGCATTGTGTGTATTATTTTGACACCACTTCATTGCATGTTGTTCTAGCAGAGGAAATGAGATGGTTTTATCAAGACCAGAATTAATAATCTCCTCTTTTACTTGGAGTCCAAGCCTGCCATCCTCTGCTCTACACTTTCATCTTGCAGTCTTGGCTCTCCTATCAGCTAGAAGGTCTTACCACCCTGGTAGGGTGTCGGATGCCTGAAAACAAAGTCAGAAAAGTTCACTCAGTACTATTTCACAGAAACAAACCCATCTTCTGTTTGATCTGGCAGTGTGGTCAACCTCACTTTTTTCTTCTGGTGAGATGAACACAAAGGTCAGACCCATATGATAGCCACTCACCAGTCAGTCCTGAAAAATCAGTGCATTTTTGATGACTGAGGACTGAAACGACAGGGCACGTTGTGTGCAGAACACACCCTGCGAAGTATGGGAACTGGCTGCTGGCAATCTATGAAAATAAAAGTAACTTGAGTTAAAAACCTCTCAACCCCTGCTTTTCTGTGTGGCCAAAGGCTTGCGTCCTTGCTCTCTGTAGGATAGAACCGGACTCTCACTCCCAGTAACATTGCAGAATGGGAAGCCATCTAATGGGTGACTTTTAGGGAAGGTAAAGAGCAGTCTCCTGCTGCTGATCCTCACTACTGTATTTATTCATTTATTTATTTTAATATTTTCCACTATAAAGGAGCCCATGAATAATACCAGCAGGGACTTGATCTCAAATTTAAAATTATCTGCTTCTATGGCACTATTTTCAGATGTATCTTTTTTCTCTGTGTTGCCATGTGACTGCATTTCCTCATCAGCTTTCCCATTTTCCGTCCTGTTTTTAACTTCTACTTAGTATAAATTGGTTGTGGGTCCCTGTGCTCCCTGATTGTGGAGTCGTACGTGAAGAAGCATGAATGGTGAATAAAGGCAAGCCTGTCACAAGCACGCTGGCAATATTGGTTGGGCACCTTTATAGGGAAACTTTTAAATCTCTTTACATTATAGAGATCCAGTGCAAAGCTGTAGCAGTACAGGTACAATACACTGTCCACAGTGAAATCCACAAATCATTTCAGAAAAAAAAATCCCAACCTGAAGCCCAGCAGCAGAGCAGAGAAGCATGTAAAAGTAATACAAAAGGGAATTTATCCCAGAACACCTTCTGCCCTAGTACTCCTTCCTGCCTTTGAGCTCCTCTCCTCCTTCCCATACTCCTAGAATCCTGTTTCTGCTCACTCCAACAGCCTGCTCCTGTACCCCAGCAGTTCCCTGACCCTTCCTCTCATTTTGCCTGGATCATCCAACATCACAGGTTATCTGAGGATTCATTGCCAAGTCCTGGTGCTAGGACACATGGAAATAACTGCAATGAGTTCTGCAAATCAATAAACCACATACGTAAAGGTCTTCAATGGCAGGCTGCCCAACGGCACCTGACTTCCATACAAAAGGCCATCGTTCTTCCACAGAGGTCAGCTGAGCATCGCTGTACAAGTACAAGGGTCACTGGCCCTGCCTGCCTCAGGAGGCCGCTGGAAATCCCTGGGTGCACAAGCTCTGATTGCAGAGATCTAGCCTCTCCCTGCTGTTCCCACACAGCAGCTGTGGGCTGTCCCTCAATACCCATGAGCTGTGTTTTAGGCACCCTGATCCTACAAGTGGAGTTAAGGGTGTCTTGGGGGAGAAGGAGGTAAAATATTTTTTTGAAAATTGGCAATCTCAAAAGGCCCAAAGTAAGCATCCAAAACTGTTCTGTTACCCACATAAACCTCTCTGACAGCCCTTGCTGAGGTATTACAGAGCTGTTAGCAAGATGCTCATGCTCAATGCTCCCTGAAGTTAATGCTGTTATCTGTAAACCCAGTGCTGAAACTGAAGTGTCCCAAGTGACAGGAGTTACACCAAAGCGAAGATCAGCTTCAGCTCCAACTGAGGAGAAAAAAGGGCTTTGCTGTCCAGGTTTCCCCTTCTTGCTAGCCACCTTGCTAGCTGAACTGTTCCCAAATAGGTGGTGCCCAGCATAGCATCTGGGGGCAAACAAAGGCACACACAACAGCCTCAGGGCCAGCAGGTGAGAAGGTGGCCCATGAGCATGACGGACATGAGTGCCATGGGGGCTCACTGCATGACCAGTCCTCCTGCTGTCCCAACCTCTTCTCAGCAGTGAGATCAGACCCCAGCATCTGTTGGGCTGCAGCCAGAATAACTAGTAGAGCACGTAAGAAAACCTATGTTGCAAAAAACGTGCTAAGATGCACAGTGACATAATGCTAATAGTTTATTAGGGTGATGGGTATGTTTGTGGTGACACCTTAACAGTTGTGTCTTCTAATAAAAACCATCTTAAAACTTCATGTTTGTCCTTTCAGGTTTTATGAAAAACTTGACAGACTCATGTCTACAAGGAGATAAATTGGAATTAAGACTCACATCAACCTCAGAGATATATATATAATAAAGTTCATGAAACAATTTAACAGGCCATGTCTGTAAAGCAAGCCTCTGACGCCCACTTACCATAACCTAATCCTCTGTATTTAACCTTCCAAAGCTTACTCTCACTGCAAAACAGAAACAAAATGTACTGCTTGCCCCAAGCAAAAAGATAAAGTCATAAAAGCTTTATTCAGCATGCAACAAGACTCTATTTGTTCAACAGCCTCCTTTTCTTCTTTGCTTTTTACCTGCCACTCGCTATGTGTTTGCTTGTATTTCACTAACCCCCAGCCTGCAGACGTGAAGTGTGTGCTCTGTTCTGCAGACTGACGGGCAGCTCCTAGAAAACCCTTTCAGACCAATTTTGTCCTTTTTTGAATTTAAAGATACCACTGAGCATGTGCAATCAGACTGATCACATACTGCTTGTAATTTAGATGGATAACAGTACTGTGGCCTTGGGTGACCCTGCAGCCCTCCCTCTGACAAGCATTTCTTACATCACAACATCTAGATGATCATTCCCAGGAAGGCAGTGAGAACATGAAGAACCAGCAAAGAACATTTAAGAACCATCTTTCTATAGGAGGACTACGACCTGTGTCGACACTCCTTGCAAGCCCTTGGCTTCCAGGGCATTGCAAGCACTGTACACACAGCAACAAAATGGTACATGAGGAATCCCAGACCATTAATTGTTGTATCCTTCCAGCATTCTGATAAGTACTGATGCATCTGTCTTCCCCACACAACAGCCCAACATGTACTTACCCATTCTGACAACCAAAAATGTGTGATGGTGGAACAGAAGTGAAAAGCAGAGAAACTCTCCTGAGATACAGGCAACAGGAAAAAAAAATAATCTGATGTTCAATTCATTAATCCACACATTTTAATTGAGGATTTTATTTGTGTATTTAGGGAGACTGTTCAAAGAGGGGAATAAGCAAAAGAAAGGAAAGAGCGTTCTATCAATTATCTGTTATCATTACTCCATCAGGATTCAGAGAGGGATAAAGTGTGGCTTCCTGCAGTTAAACAGACAATGCAGTTGGGCTGCCAGCTGGTCTCAAATTCTGACTCTGCTGCATAAAATGATACAGAGGGCAACGAACAGACAGGACAGGAAGTATTGCCAGCCCACAGCATCCTTAGGATGTAAGTTTAGAGAACATGGAGATATCCAATTTAAGGACATCGTGAAGGTCCTAGGAAAAAGAATAAAACTCCAGAATAATTTAACTTTTTCCTGGCAAAAGTCCTCTGAAATCTCTCAGCACAGTCACGACGCCAGAGAACAGCAATATGCTCTGGGCTACCAACCATTACCTGGTTCACTGGCATCGTTCCCTAGGGGAAAGCTGTGGGCTCTTAATGCCGCTCCTGCGCCTTGTGCCAGCCCCGGGTCTGCGCAGGAGCGAAGCCAAGGCAGAGCGGGCGGCAGTCTGCACAGCGAACTCAGCCTCCTTCTGCACCCTTCCGTCACCAGACAGTTTGGCATCACAACTGCAGGCTTCATTAACCACCTCATCAGTATCCCGCCATGGCTGCATGAAAGCTGCCGTTCCCTCTGGAGCTGAGAGATCCACTCGCTTCCAGGAGGAGGAGAAAAGCCTCCCAGCTCTTACTGAAGTAGAAAGGACCAGCTCCCAAGCACTTCAATCCCATTTGTTTTAGTTTGTGCCATATATTATTTTGGCTGATGGCTAAAGAAAGGAATTGCTTACGCTGCCAGGTGGAGGGCTGGATTACTGGATTTTAGACTTACTTTTGGGTCATGACCTTTTAATTGTATTGCTGTCAAAAATATATTTGAGCCATGCCTTCAGCTGCTCTAATTGAACACAGCGAAGGGCAATCACTTCAGAGTTCACACCCCAGAGAGTCATCACTTTCATTTGGCTAAGGCCAACCAGATTCAAAGTCACATCTGAGCTCAGAAATCTGTGGAAATGTGCTGGAAATTAGAGACCAGGCCCGCTTGCACGATTTCATACCCTTGCCTCCCTTGACGTTACTTTGAAAACAAAGTAAAGGAGGTGATTGTTCCCTCGGTGTGACGCAGATCGTAGCTGAACATTCACTCTTGACGGAGTAAAAAATGAGTTTAATGACCTCTTTTTCTGGACCCTTAAAAAGGGGTCAGTCCTCTTTTGATACCACTGCAGAGTGACTTCTTAAATATCTGAAACTCTGAAAATTATGAAAAAAAAAATAAAAGAAAAAAAAAAGAAAAAAGAGTTTCTGGACCATCCCAGAGGAACAATGTTTGGAAAGCTTCCCAATCACTCCACATTAATCCTAACACAGTTTAGACACACCTTCCCTAAAAGATGATCAGAAGATAATTGTAAAGGAAGGGGAAACTATGTAAAGTTGATGTTTTACCTACTTCCAACAATTTTCAGCTTTTTAAAAATACCATTTTCTGTTCATGTATGTGCCTTTTAATGACTGCTTCCTGCGTTTTCCTAGAAGTTCTGACTCGCCACATGAGGGAAAACTATGATGCTGTAATTCTTCTGGATTTCCAAACTTAGGTCTTTTTGGTGTGATGTTTTTCCTGGATGCAGTTATGGCAACTGCTATTAACAGAGGAAGAATAAGTGGCGGGCTTGATCTGGCTTTAATATATACTAAAAAAGTGCTAGAAAGTACCCCTTCTGGTTATATGCCCCAGACTCCTGTCACATAACTGTTACATCCATCAAACTCCTAGCCTGCAGCCAGGCCATGAGACAGCAAGCCAATCAACTTAAAAACTCCATTCTCCCAGTATCACTTCCAAATGCTCAGGGTAAAGCTGGGCTCAGAAACACTGCCTGCCTTCCCAGACATCCCAGCAGGGCTCAAGGAGACCAAGTGTCAGAGGCAGGTGGCTCTTGGGGCCACCCTCCAATTTACACGGAGCAAGAGGAAGCCTCAGCACCTCCTGAGCCCACATGACGCTGGCTGCTCTAACTCTGCAAGGACAGCACAGCCAATGGGTACCTATTCCCTGGGGCAGCTTCTCGTGGGAGATGGCAGATGAGTGGACAGAGTTCAAGCAAAACCTCTTGCAGCCACGGGAGAGTGAGTCCAGGTGCCCAAACTCACTTGAGGCCCTGGCTACCAGTGCCACTCTCTGGATTCCAGTTGTTTATCCTCCTTTTCTGCCTGAAATCCCTGTTGAGCGGTACTATGGGATTTTAAGAAGCTACCTACTTCCCATCCAGGCTGTGTAGGGAGCACAGGCTCACGCCCTTAGGTTTACCCTCGCACACTGGCCACAATAGCACAGAGATGAGCTCTACCAGCCCACGTTAACTCCAAGCCCATTATTTATCAACCGGTTTGTAAAGTGCTCTGAAACAGGAAAGGCTCTGTATAAACATAAATGTGAATTATTGCCAGCATCCACTGAACTGACAAACCAGCATCCATCCTCTCCTGGGCCCGGCAGCTGCACCGCCACCATTCACCATCTGTTACTATTCTAAAACAAAATCCATGAACTCGGGCTTAATAGACTTAATAATGCTCCTTTGCTACTGGTGCTGGTCAAAGTGTGTTCACGGCCTGGAAAGGAGTATGTACAAGCAACCAATTCCTGGGCAGCTGACAGGCACAGCATACAGCCAGATCTGGACACACAGCTGATTTTAGTGATAAAAATCATGTCTGACTGCCCTGGTGAGCTCTGCCAAGCCACACAGCTGAGCCCCGGAGCTGGATCCTGCTCCTCCTTGTGCTTCACCAGCACGGGTTACTGACTAAACCTTAGTGACAACACCAGTCACTACACCCATGGACCTCCATCACAAGGAGCAGATGTTACCCGGCCACAACAGCTTCTTTTGGCCTCTGTAGTCCCAGGGATGAATCTCTCCTGTCCCAGCTCTTTCTGGTTAGTTGGTGGGGATAGGAGGCAATCTTTTTATAGCTCTTTTGAATTGTACATGGAAATGATGAAGGTATTAAAAAAAACCAACAAAAAAACCCAAAATAAACAAACCAACCCACACTACACAAAAGTGTTTCTTTCGGTGAAGGACATTTAGCCTTTAACTCATTCTGGACCAAATCTTGTCCAAGTCTGCTACAGGCAACAGATTTCAGGCTGCAGCTTGTCTGCTCATTAAGCCTTAGGATGGACTGGAGAAATTGTGTGGGATGAGGAGCATCCAAGGCAAAGAGGTAGGGACTCAAAGCAGCCACTTTCCTATGAAGACTTAAAGGTGCCTTTTATAAGACTTGTTTGAGCATACAAGTAGGTTCACTTTTGGGCTGCATTAGATGTTGTGATACCAAATTCATATGCCCTTTTCAAGATACACCCCAATACCTTTTTTAAAGATTCAGACTTGAAACAAAGTAGTATCATACAGTTCCCAAGCTGAGAAGAGCAGATTGAGCTGAGAGTACACAGAAAACTCTCAGTCTGAACACACACCAGCATGACACAAAACACTGCCCAAATCCACCCTCAATCTCTAATGGGGGCTCAGGACAGACCACTGACACATACTGATCCTGGCATCAGTATCACCTCTAGCACTCTGTCCAACAAGAACAAGAGGCTAATATAAAAATGTAAATAATATAAACATAAAGGTAATTTTTAGAGAAAAACTAGATCAGTATATTAAATAATTAAACCTAAACCTATAATTAGAGAAGTAGTAAAAGAAGAGCTGGAGTTAACAGAACAGCATTCTGCTGGGTACACATGCTGAGACAGAGCAGCTATGCTCTGAGCACCCTTAGCTTGTGGACACTGGGATGGGCTTGTGTGCCCAGGGGAAGCTTATCCGCTTTTCCCATTCTGGGTTGGTGTAAGGAGGGCTGTTCCCCTTTGCAGCAGCTCCTCAGGAACTTTGTGAATTCCTGTTTTCCACTGACAAGACAGATTAGCCTGTGCCATACAGACTGTTAACTGAAATTTCTTTCCCATCTGTTTCGGAAGGGGTAAACAAATGCCATTCCTTGAGCCAGAGTCTGATCTCACACAGGTAAGGTAAATCTGAGACAAACCCAATCCACTACCTCTGCAAGCTGTCTCAAAACCCATGAAATTGAAGTTGTACTGCCCTGCACTTTCCTACAGTATTGCAGAGAAAAACTTAGGTTTATTAATTAAGAAAAACTGTCCTACAAACAGGTGTCAAAGCCCAAGGAAAGGGGAAGCAGGGATGAGAGCCATCATGCAGAGAGCATCTGCAGGATGCAGAACTTGCAGGGGGAAAGCAGACTTGCTCACAGGCAAATGAACAGTGCAGTCTGCTGTGACAGAGCTGCATTTAATTTGCCTTAGCTGTTAAAACTGTCCTCACTATAATTACACAGCATCCTCCTCCTCCTGCTATGAGCAACACAAACATGCTGAAAACATGGCTAGCAGGAGATGGAAGGAATGCAGCCTGTTTCTCTCCATCTTCACTCTCTCCTCAGAGCTCTTAGATATTCTCCAGACTTAACAGCTTGGGGCTTTCTGTCTTACGCACCGAGTTTGCACCGTGACACCCCAGGATCTGATCAGCTAAAGGCTGGATGCCTTCCTAATCCAAAACTGGCCTTCTGAAGTCCCTCCCAGATTTGGACTGGCAGCAAAGAATTCACTGGCCAAGCAAAGACCTTGCTGACCAGGGCGGGTGGGCAGGGGCCAGCACACCCTGGTGTCAATGGAGATGTGCTGAGCACATACCAGATTCCTCATAAATGGTCTTTTCACCAGTTGCTGTAACAAGCCAGCTCCCTTCTGCTCATCAGCTCAGCACTGAAAGCAGAGGGTTTGCCAGTTAAGTACCGAACTGAATAGAGGTCACCTAAATGAAGGCTCGGGTGTTACTGCAGTAGCAGGTTGATAATCAGGATAGGATATTTATTCTGCTTTGGCACAGCACTTGCCACTAGAGTTAGGGAAAAGAAACACAATTGGGATCCCATTTATCTCCAAGGCGATAGCCTTGTTGTAGGCTACAGCATGGTCCTGGTATGCCTTTCAGTGCTGCACTGCAATTGATAGGCTTTTCTTCTGATGACCTTAATATATTTTTTCAAATATTTGGTGGCAGATGTTATAAAAGCAGATTATACAAAAAGCCATGGGGTAGATTTAGTCCACAGAATTCTTTCCAGACCACAATTTCTTCTTCTCCAGCCTCACAGTGGACCTGACAAAGAAGCAGGTACTGCCACAGTACAGACATACAGCGAGGATGAGGCTGGCAGAGAAACGGTACTGTGAGGGACAGGAAAGCAACATATCTGGGGGGAAACTTGCATTCCGTGCATAGTCAGTCCTGCAAACCCAGCACGCAGCTCCGTGGCAAGGAAAAAGGTTGAGCTGCATGAATTGCTATTCATCCAGCCTTCACAATCTGCTGGGAAGATGAGTAATATTCCTTGCATTACAGATGGGGAAAGGAGGAGACCAAATGTTTAATGGCTTTATCACGACTGTGCGAACTGAAAGAGAAATCGTGCATCTAAGTAGGAGACTAGAAAGTAAATCTACTCTGGACCTCGTGGCTCATTCACAACTATTTAGTAAGCCCATTGGAAATGGAAAGTTCCTTTCACCTGGGAACACTTTAGGGACTCTGATACAATTGCATCGGCAAAAGTCCAATGCAAACAGTTACACTTAATTCAATAATATTAATGATACTGGGGAAAATAACCTCAAAAAAACATGCCCTAAAGGACCTTTTCAATTTTCCCAGAAATACGTCTGAAAACCAGTGTTTCCCAAAACATCACCAAAAGCTTCACTTCAGATATTCCACAGGGCTGGCAGGACTCCTGTCAAGGCTAGCTACAGGATGGGCAACAAGAAATCGCCAATGATATCAGAAACCTGGACTAGGAAGTCCCAAACATTTCTGAAAGACATCTACTGTTTTCTGACTAATGACTGATGAAACTTATTTATCTTTGAGGTGAAATGTGTGGGGAAATTAAAAAGGAAAAGGTATTTTTGCTGTAACGTCCACACTAAACACATTCCAATATGAGCCCATGTCAACAAACAGTTCAAAGGAGTGTGCCCTAATACTGATCTCAGCAGGGAGCTTAATAGTGGCTAATATCAAACTGGCTTGAAGGAGAAGAAGATTTCACGGGACTATGACACCTAAGTTAGTGAAGGAGCCTCTGGATGTAACCAGCCATACTTGTAGGCAGCAACACGCACAACAAAAGGGAGATCTGATGCTTGTGAGGTGTAACCAGTGGGGCTGGCAGACATCTCTGCCATCAGCGGCTCTCAGCAAAAGAGCATCGCTGGATTCTGCTCTTACACAAACAACATTTTGCCCTCAGCAAATGACCACCAGAAAGAACCAAAGGTGCTGAAAAAGACCATCTGTGTGAGCCAAAGAATTCTGAGGTTCTTAGTTCAGTCGCCTAAACCTGAAATACCCCGAGTCCTACTTTCGCCTCTGTAATGATAAAGGCAGGCCTACTTTTAGAGTTGTATAATCACCATGAAGTGATGGGGCTTTTAGTGTCCCATTAAACTTTCCCCTCCCCCATTTCTCTTTTTATCTCTATTCAACTTTTCTCAGCAAGAAATAAATCACAGACATTTCTTCTCTCTGAAACTACTTAACATAGATACCAGGACACTTCAAAGCAGTAACATGTAACGTGAGCCTCATGACTCCCATTAGAGCCAGGCCCAAAACACTAATCTTGAGAGGGCCTTTTAATTCAGTTGGCATTGGTAAGGGATGCTCTGCTCCCCTCGTCAGTGTTTCCATGGCCAGTACATGACAGAGAAACTCATAGGAGGCAACAGAGCTGGAAGGGACCCTGTGACATCGCTTGACCACCTCCCTCACACATAGCATCTCCTAAAATTTACTGGCAAAAGAGAGCTTTTCTAGATCAAGGACATTGGCCCTACTCAAATCCAAGCTCCTTTCCACCCTGCTTGCTACAAAAAGAGGGTTTAGACATGTACTGGTTGAGCAAACTCAGAAACAAAGGAATAATTGAACAGCACCTTAAGTCAGTGTGAGACCTTCACCTGGCCAGGAGCAATACAGAGGAGGAGCTACATCTTTTCACACTGCCTTTTGCTCCCAAAGCGTTGGAATTTCTACCAGTTTTAGGGACACACTTTAATTTGCCATCCTCTACAAAGACAAGAGAAAATGTCAAGATTCATACATTTCTAAAAGAAAAACCTCACTCACTCTGTGCAATGCCCCTGACATGCCCTCTTCCCCACTCCTGGACTTCAACTAACAGCAACATTTTTAAAAAACCCTCAGTTATTAATTAAATGTGTTGCTTCCTGCATCCCAGTCTCTTCAGAAGCATCTCTGACCCTCTATTTCCTTGTCTTAGTAGGATTCACTGATATTTTTTCATTCAGTTGATGAAGTCCCATGTTGTTATCTGTCCCCAATGAAGTATTTTTGTTTATGAACACACTCTAAAGTAACAGAATACTTAAAGATGAAATGATGCATGGGCATATAGAATAGTGGCTTCTAGCGAAAAGTCCTCGTGATCAAACGAGCACACGGATGTCATACATTCATCCTGAAATCTTAAGGGCATTTGCAATATCACATATCATTAAAAATACCTTCCTGAGAGGCAGTTGATTTGACAAGGTTAGAAAGGATGAGAATTTCTAGTCCTTGGCAGGAGCGTAACACACACCTATCAAGGTAGGCAACAAACATTCACAGCATGTTGCCCACCTCATTCTTCACAGGGAGCCCCAAAAGCAAGCAGCTAGAAACACAGGACAGGGAGATCTAAGTGCTCTGCAGGGAGTGCTCTGCAGAGAGCTCTGCAGAATTTCTGTCAAAAAAAGTTGCTTGGCACGCTGCTGGGAACAGAGGAGAGCTCTGCACATTAATGAGGAACTGAGTGGGGTCCAGCAAGGGCTCTCCGCTTTCTGACGGAGCTGGCATCGCAGCATGATACAGCATGCGTTCCCCTGCCAGCATGTGAACGCACCAATACGGGCTGTGTGTTCATTTAGGCAGCTCAAGAAACACCCCCGAGAGCCAGGAGGTCACCTTCAGTCTGAAGATGCACAGGACTGCCCCTGCACAACCATGTGAGGTTTTTAGCAGACTCAAGTATCTGTATATATTCTAAGGAGCCCAGGGAGTTATTTGCAACATCAGAGCTAGAAGGAACTGGGATCCACAGCTTTAGCAACAGGTTTACGCAAAATAACAGAGACCAGCTCTTGCAGCAAGCTCTCCAGTCTGAACCACCCCAGAATTCCCCCAGGAGCACACCCTGCCCAGGCTGTCATGTCAGCCAGCTCCGGCTGTAGCATCTCCCCAGCTCCAGGGTGGGGGAGATGCAGCCTGGGGAGCATATGCCAGTGTCTGCTAACTCACTGGATGTGAGAGTCTTTGTTTGGGTCCACAGTGGAGAAACACTACTGTTGACCACACCACAATGAAAAACAAACCGGGAGCTACTGCCAGAAGTCACTGTCTCTGCACCAGGAATGCAGGGCGTGGAGTTTAACTGCTAATTAGGACAAAGCAGTAGCAAAGAGCAGAAGAGGGGACGAGGTCAGCTTTGGTTCCCCCAGGAGTTGAAAGTCTTTCCCAAATCCAGCTACATAACACATCCTTCAAAAGGAGAATGATGCCTTCTTCTACGTGACCACCAAAGCAGAAGCTCTCATGCCAGCACTGCCTTCTGATATGAACTGTTCTTTTATCATTTATTCAGGAATAACACTGTAATGCAGCAGATTTATATCAAATGACAAATAACAGCTGTGTAGAAAAGGAAAAAAAGTGTCGCACTTCATTAGAACTCTGTTAGACTCTGACAGCCAGAAACACACCGCCAAAGTGGCAAACACAGCCAAAAAGACAAGACAGAACTCTCAGCAGCTGTTAAACCAAATGGGAACTTGTTAAAATTAAGGGCCATTTTCCCCCTTTCATATTTAGTCTCAAAACACCATGTAAAGAAATTCAACTTCTTATAAAGCCAGGCTGAGTCATTAGCGTAGAAGGGACACGAGACCCTTGTAAAGATTTCAGATTAAGAGATAACAGTTAAAACTCAAGTGATTTTAAAACCCCATGAACATGTTAATCTGGTATCAGTTGGAACTCTCTGATATTAAACTAATAAATCTTACCAGACTGAATTTTACCATGATTCACTTGGTGTTGCAATATTCATTAAAAATATGCAAGCATTCAACATGGAGGATGCTGATGGGTCTGTAGCATCGATACCAATGCCATCCTGGACCAGATCACAAGTTTCCTTCCTCGACCAGAGAGGTCAAGGCCATACCTGTCCCTGAGTATCAGCACTCCCAGATTCTCTACACCACCAGTCACTGGTTTCACCCGTGAACGCTGCTGGGATTGCCAGGAGGGAACAGGAGAACACAAGGCTTAGTCACACCAGGAGCTGATTTTGTAAAGGTACCACAACAGCCGACAAGAAATGCCCGGGACTGAAAAGTACCCTGTGAGCCAAGCTACAGATTTTGCCTGAAGGATGCTGATCTCCAGAGGGGATGGGATGATTCTGCTTCAATCAGGCACAAAACAAACATTGAAAAACCAAATTAATTAAGTACCTAAGCAGACAGCCCACTCCAGCTTATCCCGGTGCATGAGGATTCAGAGCTGACAGGTTTTGTTCTGTATTTCTTTAGAGGGCAGGAGGTGATGACACTGCCTAATTCTGCATGTAATTAGTCAGAGCCTCTCTCATATTGGAGCACTGGCTGAAGGGACTAACAAGAGACCCATTCTTGTTTCAAGCAAGGGCTTTCCCAGTTAATGGCCACGTAGCCTTAAGCAAGCCACTGCCTCGGCTTCCTGCTCTGCTGGCAGAAGATCTGCCTTCCTTGCATCCACTGATGTTTAAAAGTTCAAGGATGCCATTCACTAGAAGGCAGACTAGAAACAGAAATCAAAATATTTCTGACATGCTCACCTTCTGGCTCTCAGGCAGTTCTCCCAAACTGGATACTTTGTTTGGAAGAGCCCTTGCAGAGCAACCTCTGGAGCCTGTGGCATGCAAGAACAACCAAAAGCAGCAGGGTAAAACCAGCAGAAGCATGGCCCTATTACCTACCCTGGCATTCCTTGCAGTCCCCCAGATGGGAGAAGTTTAGATGGGAAAAGCTGAACTGCAGCACATGCAACTGAGTTCAGGAGGCAATACTCTTCCCGCTCAACTAGATGGAATTGCTACCCCACCATGGTCCCAGAAGCACATTTCGCTGCTGGAGGTGCTGTGACTGGAGCTGCTGCACTGGAAGAGGACAGGGCTAGCTGGGTTAACTGGGGATTCGTAACAATAGCGGCCTGAATCAGAAGAACCCTTGACTAACTCCTAACTTGGACTGCTGCATCCAGCAGTTATCCTGAAGCTTCCCCTTGACTTGGAAACCTTTCATGCTTTAAGCTGGATGCAATTGAATACGGTCATGGTCCATTCCCGGATTGTCAACGCTTCCATGCTTGCAGTCTGTGAGAGTTTACAAAGCGCCTGAAGATCTCTTCCAGAGAAACCTCACCAGCTTATTTCTCAGGGATAATTGGAGAGGTCTATTGTAAATCACACTGCACAAGAACAAACACGCTGTTGTCCTCCTGGCACAGGGTAGAAGCTGCCTATGGCCTCACAGGTCAGCAGTGATGCGGCTCATGGGTAAACTATGAGCATTACTTGTTTAATTTATGCCCAGTTTTGAGCAGAGGTGGTCACACACAGTCTGCAGACAATTCCCTCTTTGTAACTGGAGCCCAAAGCTAATTCCTTGTTCCCAGAGACCACAGCCTCAGGAACTGAGGTCCAGACTCAGTTTCCCCTTCAGGCCCCTGCTGCTTGCACATCTCCCAGCGGGTCTCACTTAACAAAAAGCTCACACATACCTCTCGGCTTCCCAAAACTGAACACTTGCTCATCTGCCAGGAGACAGAGCTTTGCCCTCTGTGTAGAACAGCATGGCTTTGGAACCCCGGCCGGAACAATGGCACCGCACAATAGCCAGGAAGGCTGAAGCAGCTAAAACTATCAGCAACAGCACAATACGTTGCTGAATGACCTCAGCATCTTCTCAGGGAAGGAACATTCAAGTACTAAGAGCCAAAGCAATGTAACTTTCATCAAAAGAACAAAATGCCCCCTCTGCCTTCTGATAACACACGCCTGAGATGACAGGTTTCCGTGTCTCAGCAGTAACAAAGGGTTTAGACAAGCTAGAATCAACCTTCTTTGGTCTGCAGGGTATTTTGACTTTTTGTTCCAATTCCAAACACCAAAACCCAAATCTTTGCACAGCATGTCCCCACAGAAGAGGAATTAAGCGTCAATGCTGTTCTCTCCCTATAACAGTCCACAAACCCAATCTGTAGCCTTCCTCTGAGGTTCCCCATTCAGCAGAGGGGAGTAACCCCATACAACAGCACGTGTCCGATACGATTGCTATGGATAAATTAGAGCCTTACATCTAGAAAAGGAGAAACCCTGCATTACTAAGGTTTTCTCAGCTGCAAGGGAAAGAAACATTGCCTCCTGGTGATTAAGAATGTAATTATTATTAATAATTCTGAAACACTTTGAATTACATGGTACATTTTCTTTAAATGGGCACTATCGTTAGTGCAAGCTGATTTGAACCAATGATTTATTCATGACTTAATAACCCTGCCTGTTTCATATGCTCAGCACATTTTGCTTGGTATATTGTATTACTGGCTGGTTGCTATAAACAGTCCATTTAAATTTAGACAGAAGCTTTTGGAAAAGTTCTATTTAGAACAGATACGTGAATTTAAACACTAACTACATTGATCAGTAACTAATGGTTTCTTCTAAACTCTTAGCACTTACATGTGTGCATTAGGATCTCCAGCAAGCTCACAGGTTAGTTCTAGCTGAAGTCCTCATTCTAGCAAAGCTTTCTACTTGGACTAATCCTATTATCCAGTCATTTCAGAATCCAGAGGAAGTCTGCCAGACAGCATTACCAAGCTGTGAAATTTCTGCAAATAAACCAGATTTCAGCTTTCCCCATTGTGGTGTCAAGAAAATACCTCCAGCCTTGCAGGTTAATCTGCAGTACTGTCCTCCACGTTGTGCAGTAAAAAAGCTCAGCTTTACCAACTTTTTTGTAGGTCTTAAACAAAACTAGCCATGGAAGAAGAGGAAGAAAACTTTACAACTCGGACAGCTATGCTTCCAACACGAAATTATACCTTCTTACCTGTGGTGTCATTACATTGTACTTTTTCTTCCTGAAAGTCACCTGGTGCCGCTGACATACAACAGCCATACAGCCAGCTCCTCTGGCGTTACTTCATATTTTAATTTTTAAAGGTATCCAGAGGAACCAAGCCCAGTTATTTTGTTCTCCACACTTGCTACAGCCCTTTATAAGGGCCACATACTGTTCCCTCTCCTAATATTTACATGCTGTGGTTTGTTAATCAGTCATCATTTTCAGGACGACAGTTCTTATTTGGCTCTTTGGAGGAAGAAACATTCCTAAAAAGAGCATAAGAGCCAAGTATGTGTAAAGTTGGCATGAGTAATACCTGCTCCCTATTATATACTCCTTTTATCTACTCAGAGCAAGCAGAATATGAAGCCACATGTAAGTTAAGTGGCATCGCCTGATTTACAACCTGCTCTGCGCAAGCCTGCAAGACTGTGGGTTGCATCCATGAGTTTATACACAACACTACCCTCTAGTTATCTCACTCTGCTAAGAAGATGAGGATTGTAGAGGACTGGGGTGCTACAGGCAACAACTGCTCAGCTTTCCATAGTCTGTCCCACTCCTTGTTCAGGGAAGTTATCTGAATGGTGTGAAAAATGAGAATCTAAATCAAACGCTGACTGAGATAAAGCCATGAGCTGGGATGGGGTGTTGGTATCCTAGGGGTGCAATCATTTTTTATTCTTTAACCAGCACATTTCAAGAAAACATCTGGGTATCAATTAACGTGCCAAAAGCCTGCTGTTCAGCTCAGACATCTAGGTTGGCCGTGCCTGCCACCACAAGCCAGCTTTGGAGCTCATCTCCATTCTCCCAGAACAGCAGTGTAAACACCCTTCCCTGTTCAGCCCCCTTCACTGTTAATCAAGCTGTTTGCACAAATCCCTGGGCTGCCAGAGGCACTGGTTTTATTTTTATAACAGAAGTTGCAACTTTTGGTAAGATGGCAAGGGACACGAGCTGCTCATGTTGGGGCAGGAGTGCCCTGGCAAAGCAACACAGGAGCTCAGCACACAGGCTCTGTGCTGGCAGGGCAGGCACAGGCCCTGCCCATGGGACCACCACACAGGACAAGCAAAGGGACAGAGAAGGACGTGATGCAAAGTCCCTCATGTTGCACTTTCACAGCCATTTAAACCTCTCTGGGTTCAGCGCCGCAGAACAGACACCCCAGAGCTGGGCTGCAAATCACACACACACCAGATCTGTCCTCTCCCCAGCTACCCAAAAAGGTTGTGTAGCCTTCAGTAAAAACGCCACAAGTTTAACTCCTCGAAGGCAATTAAAGGCAATTACTATGCTTTTGCTTAAATACTTGGTAACTCTTGAACATGAGTTTCAGTTGGAATTTTTATTCCCCAAACCAGTTGGGTTTGTGTGGGATCTTTAAAAGTCCGTGCTACATTCTTCACTTCAAATAAAAATCTGGGTTTAAAGTCAGTGAAAGAAAATGAAAGTCATATGAACAAATAAGTATTCATTAATAAAGTAATTAGTAGGTACCACACTCTTGGTTCCAAAGTGGTTATAGTTCTAGGCAACATTGTCCATGGAGATGTTAAGAAAAAAGTTGTTCAGAAAAAAGAGGGAGAAGACTGGCAGAAGAGATCGAATATTTTCCATGCCGTGAAACCCTGCTCATTGGCTTTACATCACTTCTCAGCGTGGAACCGTCCTGGCCCGCTTCCACAGGAGTGTCACAGGGAAGGGGGGACTGCGAGGATGACACTGTCCTCCTCACAAGGCAAACCCAAGCGACAGCTTCATGTCACCCTTTCCTTTTAAAGCCTACCCGAATCCCTTCCCATGGACGAAGGATTATTTTTCCCTACAATGATTCAGAATGCAGATCTTAAGTGAGAAGGCTCCAAGCTGCTTCACGGAGTAATTCTGGACTCATCTTGCTCTATTTCTGTCTTTTTGCTGCTTACATATAGATGTTTTGTTGCTCACCTAAACTGTTCTCATGCAGATCATTTACAACTCAGCTGGAAGGAAAAAAGACGGAGCAGCTTTTGAAACAGAGGTGCTTGATCTCTTCAGGTATAATTTTGCAGCACTTTCAAGTTCCATGTCAAGATTGCTTCGTGTTGCTTTGAATCTTAGCTGGCTTCTTAGTTCTGAAGAGACTCCCAACACTATTCTAGGCAGGCATTGCTTACTGTTGAAAGAATTAATACAGTGTGATTGTGAGGAAGACAAGAGGCATAAGGAACAGATCTGATGCATTATCAGACACCCACGTTCTGAATTCATAGAGTTAATATATTTAAGCAGTGTTTGAAAACCTAAGTGTTACTAGAACAGTGAATTACAAAACACTTGCTGATAGAGAATGCAGAAGAATTGTGTTCTCTGTGGTGTCGAGGATTTCTCAGTGTCAGTAGCTTTCCACAGCTTGGAAAAACACTTAAAAGCAAAATAAGGTTAGAAGGTGGGAGAAGGAATGAGGCAGAGAAACTAATACAATGTGGGTGAAACTGTATCCCCACAGACAGCTGATCTATAGGTCTCACACCCCACCACCAGCAGCACTCAGAGGAAGAAGTGTTATCCCTGATGCATCTGTTAAAATGCATATTAGGCATTTCTGATAGAAATAAAGTACCACAGCTCTAAATGCCCTTGTCTCAGGCAGAGGAAGCAGCCCATAGTGGGTCTGAAATGTATTCATCCAGCAGCAGTCCCCAAGAAAGGATGCTCCTGTTATAGGCTAGAGCTTGTCCATCACTCTAAAGAGCTCAAGTCTTCTGTCATTCTCTCCTAAGCATGAAGGGGAAGAATAAAAGTTGCCAGGCCCAGTTTGGCATCAGGGATATCAATAGCATTGGGTTTTATTCCTGGCTCTCCAGAGAGGCAGCACACGAGCTTTCTAACTACTCTCACCTCCACAACAGGAACTGAAACCCATTTTTGACAAACACACAGCTACAAATATCACAGGCAGAGGTGTGAGAAAGGAGCCCTGTTCAAGCAATAGCTACTTTCATCTCTTCTGCAACTTGATAACATTTCAGCTCCGGGGTCTCCTTTCACCAACTTTACAGGGAACTTCCACTCCAGTGTCCCTGTTGCTATTCCTGAGGCACTCCAAGGCCACCCCAGCAGGTCCCTCGCCTGCTTTAAAACTAGCATTGTCAGAAGGACAGAAGGTGCCAAATCAGAAGCCCTTTATGCCATACCTTCTAGCATGATTGCAAAGAACCCATCTCCCCGTTACAGCAGAGATGTTCAAGTACTTTGAGCTCTAGAATGCCCAGGAGGGAGACAGTCATCCCCAATCCTGAATCCCCCCATTCGTCCCCCCACCAAGCCCCCAGGAACGCACAGCACAGGAGGAGAGCAGGACAGGCACTCAATACCCTGCACACAGGCATCACATCCCACACATTACAGGCAGTGCCTTTTGCTCCTGGCAACAATGTGCCAAGCTCCATGGCTCCCATGGGCATGGCAGCTCATAGGTCAGCATTCCAATGCAGCTGCACTCCAGCCTTCAGCCAGCACCAGGGGCCGTTGGGCAGCCAGCCCGCAGGGAACACCAGCATGGCAGCCTCTGTGGGCAGCCAGCAGCATGCGTGGCCAGGTCCAGCTTCTCTCTGTGCGACCAACTGATACATCGGGGATGGACGTGTCCCAGGAACGGCCCCCGTCCGAGCTGCATCGCTATTAGAATCATCTGTTCCTCTCATGCGAAGGGAAACCCATTTGTGCTCTGGTGGTGGCATTACAGCCAGAACAAATGCAGCTGTGCCACCAGGTACCCACAGCGTTTCACCAACTCAAATCCCACCCAATCACTTCAAAAAGGATTCACCACCCAACAGAGCGTCCTGAGTGCAGTCAGTCGGAGAGGTCTCACGAAACTGCGTGAGGAGGGCTTGTTCCACACCGCCCGCGGAAACACACCCTTCAGCTTGGAGTAAAATGATTCATGTGTGCGACTTGAGAACAAGTCAGAAAAATGAAGAACAAGAAGAGTATTCTCAAATTTTCATGGATTGTCCATTAATATGGGCTGAGGCCACAGAACAAAGTTACTACAGGTGTAGCACAGCTCTGAGGGATCCTGTGCCAACAACAGCCTTGAGGGTCAGCTGGTTCTCTTTGGAACCATCGTAACAAAAAAAATCCCACTGAAGACCAGAAGTGGCTGATGACCTGCACTCAGCACAACCCAGCACTGCACTAAAGAGCCTGATTTACACTACTTACTACTGAGGGTAGGCATCGCCATCTTCCTACCATTTATATTGATTATAAAAGCTTCAGAACACTGTGTCATCTTACTCCTGCTCACAACTGAATCTGATATTTTGGGGTCTTCAAAGTGCTGTGTTTAGCCTTAGTGTAAGTCTACAGGTTGTGGCAAGAGCAGGAATTTGTGCAATATGGAATGCTACAACAGAACTTCTTTTAAAATTTAACATAAGTACTATTTTATTAGCTGTGAGTGAAGTCCATGAGTTAAAACGGCCCCATCAGAACAGAAAGGGGCTACTGGGTTTCCAAGGAGAGAAGGGCAATGCACTGCCACGCTCTTGTCCACATCGGCACCCTCATCCTGCAGCCAGCCACCCAACACATTTGGATGTCCCAGACACAGCTCCTCTCCCCTCCTTTCCTGGTTTTGCTGGTGAACAAGCAGTCTCAGCAGAATTAGAGGAGCGAGGGTGTGTAGAAGGACACACACAGAATTAATGCTTTGCAGGAATTGGTCTCTCTCTCTCTCCTTCAAAAAAAGAAGGGCTTTTCTTGGGTGACACGGAGCAGAATAACCCATGGCTTTTCTGTTTCAAAATGAATTCATCTTACATGTCCGTGGCAGAAAGCCAAACCAGACAAAGGGCTGCTCAGCAATTCCTCTTCACTGGCATGCCCTCCATCCCACTTTGCGGGGAATTGACCACAGCTTGTGGCCAAGGGCTTGCCCCAAAACCTCACCAGCTTTGCAGTAAGGACCCTTACAACACAGGGGTATCGCCTAAGTCCTACAGCCGTATGGCAACAAGCACAAGACCACAGTACACAGCAACTTTGCAGTACAGCCATCCTCCCCTTAACACCAAAACTACTCCTGTGGGAGCCACTTCTCTGCCAATCTTTATCTTCAGTGATACCAATGCGGTTTCATGAGCGAATCTCACCAGTGAGATGCAGAGACAGTTGCACGTCCATGATTAAACCACAGGGTAAAACCTGCTTGGACAGACCTGTTAGAAAGTTTTGTAGATTTCTGGGAACTGAAACTTGTTTAAAAACAGGGGAGGGAGGAAAAGAGAAGAATTTATAACAAACTGGGATCATATTCCAGGAAAAACATGTCAGAATTTGATCATTTGTCTTCATTCCTGTGGGAGGAAAAGTGGGTATCTTTCTATATTTGTTGCAAATGGGCAAAAGAATCACTTCCAAAGCTAAGAAAAAACAGTGGAAAACTGGTTCATCAAAGCAATGGGAACAGTTCAGCAGTAGCAACTCGTTTTTTAAAGCTAATGTTCAATCACAAGGAATCCAGCCTCTTCTGGGAGAAATTTACCTTAAAAAAAGAAACAACAAATGAAAGAACTGCAGTTGAAATACCACTAAGGAAGAAGAGGTGCCATGATGAAGAGGCTTAAATAGTCTAGCTCCTTGTAAGCCCTGTTTGTTCTTGCTCATTGCTCTGTTCCACATATCTGTATAATTTATTCCAGAGCAAATTTCTTATTTTAAAGAATCCATGGAGAAGGTGGAAAAAGCTGTCTGTCTGTCTAAGAGACACAATGCTGGTGTTCACCCAGCGGTTATCTCTTGCTCTCACACTAATCTCAAAGGCTTTGTTTAGCCTTGGATTTAGCAAGACTTTTAATAACTGGCTTCCAATGTTACATCCACACTGGGAAGGCTTCTCTCATTAGCTAATTAGTCTATTGTCCTAATTAGGAAGGGCAAGACAGTTTACTCCCTCATTGCCTTGCATGGGAAACCCTAGTTTTCCCACCTAGGTCTGCCCTCAAGACAGTTCCCAGCTCCTCTGCCCTGACTTGCTATCCGGAAGAACTTAGCTAGGTGGGGGCAGACAGCATCACCTCACCTGTTAATGCTCATCTGGACCAGGGCAGGAACACGTTCACTGCCGCTGTCCTGAGCACAGAGCCCTGTGAAGTCCCCAGTGAGGTTTTGGGTTATAAGAACTAGCTGGACAGCACCAGTCAGGAACAACACAAGTGCATTGACTAATGGGTTCTCTGTTTTCTTCCTATGAGGATAAAACTGGTGTGTCTCTGAAGGACCAGAAGACCATTCCATATGCCTAGATGTTCAGCCCACTCCTAAGCGGGGTGAGAAGTGCCCTGAAAGAGGGCACCTTGCCAGAGGCTGGGTTTGTCAACCCCAAAAAACACAAGGTCCCAGCTAGCAGATGCAGAAAGGCACTGCTCTGTGCCCTGCACACCCAGACACTCCACAGCAAGAAATGCAAAGAGATCAGCTGTGGAGGCTGGGAGCTTGGGTCCTATCCGGAAGAGCATAGAGCTGCAACTCCCACCGCTGGCCACAACAGTCTCAGCAGGCAGGCCTGCTCAGGTAGTGAGCTCGATGGCCTCCCACTAGACAAGTCCCTCCTTCTCCCATCACACATGCCCTTTTCTGCCAGTCCTTGCACCACACTTCTGCCTTCCCTAGAGAAACCCCCATGGATGAGCATGGGAGAGGCAGAGCTTGCAATCCACACTGCAACATACCTGATTATTTCAGTGCCTATCAACTACACCTACTCTTAAAGGGTTTTGTCAGCAAGCTTTCCACTTAGTCCACTTAGTTTCACCTAATCCGTTTTGATTAGCAGGAAGACTGGTTAGGGCCTACGACATAAAGGCAGAGCTTGTGGCTGACTTCACGCTTGGGTGTTGTGCATCTCAGGGATGGCAGAAAAGGTTTCTCTCATTTCTGGTTTTCCCTTGGAAAAGCCAATCTCTGGTGTGACAACATCTGTCTCTGCACAGAAGGAAACTGTACACTAGCTTAATTTCTGCCTCCAAAGCAGGGCAATGAAGAGTCCAGAGATGGTGCCAGTACTTTTGGAAAGGCCAGAAAGGAAACAGGGTGAACTAGTGATGGAAAGCAGAGGACATATAGATTTTGAACTCATCTTCATCTTTGCTGCTGCTGTTTATAGAGATGCTGAGGTCATCATGAATAAGTTAACGGTACAAACCCTCGGAAGATACAGGTGTATTTTCAGTCAGGTGTTAACAGATACCATTAGTACAAACATGATCTGCACTCTACCAAGAGTCAGAAGAGTGGAGGTGGAAGAGGAGCATGAGCAAACACCATGAAGAGTGAGAGAGATAAAAGCTAGAATATGACTTTTTTTTTTCTTTTATTTGGACTGGCTCATGCCAGCTTTGCAGAGGAGACAGGAGGCCAGTGTCAGTACTCCAGCACCTTCCTAGCTTATCCACAACTGAGGCACCTTCCAAAAAAATTCTAGAGCACCTCAAAGTAAAGGATGAGGAAGTACGACCTTGAGGTACAGACTGAAGAACAGTCTCTATAGGCGTAGAGATCAAAGAAGAAATTAACCTGGAAAAGGCCCAGTCATAGAAGAAGACTACTAAATGCTCAGCCCTGGCACTATTCCCCAAGGCACCTGCCTAGTGATGTCAACACAGGTATATGACCCAGGAAATGTTGCAAAAAGATGCAGGTAGTGAATGGTACAATGCACAGCCATTGTCCTCAGACTGCACTGAGCCAAAGCTGCCAACACGGGCTATTGTTCTCCCCCTCTATTTAAAAGAGCAGTGACTTGCATGAACATTGACATTGGAGTATGTGCTTGGCAACCCCAGCAGATAAACAGACAGTATCTCCATGGAATACTATAAGGTTCTCAAAGAAATACATTTAAGTTATTTTCACAATATTATTAAATCCAGGAGTGAATATTTTGAATATGGTATAATCCATTTTCCTAGGAAACAGCCAAGAACAACACAAGATTTTACTTGGAAACTGCCTGCCATCCCTGCCTCACCGCTCCCTCAGGGACAGGAGTGGGAGCCTTGCACGCCTCTCCCAATGTCCCCAACCCTTCCCTCCTCCAACAGCGTGCCTCAAAACACAGCTCCCATCATCTCTTCCCTTGCTCACCGCACAGGCAAGTCCCAATCCCTCCTGCCAGTACTGGTGTGACTCTGCTCTCCTTCGAGCCATTGCCCCAAGCAGCCCAGAAGCTGGCTGCTGGTAAGCACGTTGGGAGGGCAAACACACAACACTAAGAGACCAGGCTGGAGGGAGCATTTCAGCAGCCTGCAGATGGGACTCACAGCCAAAGAAGTGGGAGGACAATGAGATCTATACAGCTCCTGCCACTGAAACTGGCGAGCAGACACAAGCAGGAGAATAAGTAGCAGTTCCACCTTAAAAGCAGAAGCCAAACCAATTCCCACACACCCAGACCCCAGTCCCTCACTCCCTCTTACCTTCCTTACCCGCTGCCTGCTTCACAAACCTCCATGTCCATATGCAAGCACCAGGGCTGGCTTCAGCTGCCAAGGTCACCTAAATCGATAGGCTCTCCTCACCCCACAGCACGCAGGAAAACAAGCTAGTCATCCAGCAGAACTCACTGGGAAGTCCTGGACACCAGGAGAACATCTCTTCTCCCTAAACCCAACTCTTGTGAAACCCCTCACTGGTAGGACAGAACTACAGCCACAAGAGAGCCCTGTGCCCCCCATCTTGGCTCATGAGCCCATGCCCAGCAGGGACCATGCCGTGGGCACAGGGGGGGAGGCAGCTCCCTCCTGCCTGGCTGCCAGGGAGCCTTTCCCTCTGGCAGCACAGGCCAGGTCTCCAGTTCCTAATGCATCCAAACGAGACTCTGCTGTGGATATCGCCCATCCCATTACAATTCAATTTGTTCCTTTCTACCATAATATCTGCAGAAATAAAACTCACAGCTGAGACCTGAAGGCCAGACACAGGGCCAGGAGTAAGGTGAAATACATTAGACTCCATTTAACTTATGGCTCGTAGAGCCCGTTGTACTGGAGGCTGCTCGGCACCCAGGAGCAGTTACGCTCCCTCCCAGAAGACATCAGGGTCCCTTGAGCCCACCTGCCCCCACTGTGAAACTCAAATGTCTGCAACAGGCAGAGCATCTGGTTCTCCCCACCTTTTTCTCCCCAACATGGGGAAGAGGTGCAGCTCAATCTGAGCATCCCACTGCCCTTGTTTGCTTTGGCTGTGGTCAGCACATCCCACCACCACTCCTGCTGCAGCCAGATTCTCACTGCTCCATCAGCATTCCCACTTATCCCACTCACAGTCTCATGGAATCTTTGATGCTGGAAAAGCATCTAAAATAAACCATCTGTCCAGTACCACCATGTCAACCAAACCATCTCCCGGAGTGCCACATCTACATGTTGAACACCTCCAGGAATGGCGACTCCACCACCTCTCTGGGCATCCTGTTCCAATGCCTGACCACTCTTTCAGTGAAGACATTTTTCCTAATATCCAATCTAAACCTCTCCTGATGCAACTTGAGGCCATTTCCTCCCATCCTACTGCTAGTTACTTGGGAGAAGAGATCAACCCCCACCTCACTACAACCACCTTTCAGGCAGTTGTAGAGAGCAACAAGATCTCCCTTCAGCCTCCTCTTCTCCAGGCTAAACAACCCCAGTTCCTTCAGCTGGTCCTCATAAATCCAGCTGCTTCTCCTGCCCCAGGAGACCACCCACCTGCCTGGGTCCTTAGACGCTCGCCCAGGATTCACAGCCACGGCACACTCATTCCCCAGCAGCTCCAGCTTCCAGCTCAGTGGTGCCAAAATTCCCCCAAGACCAAGCCCAGGCCCACGAATGTTGCATCTAAGCCAAAAGACAAGCAAAGATTCAAGGCAACTCAGACCCTGGGCTGCTGGACCTCAGTTGACCGAAGTCACGGCAGCATTTGTCAACATCACATCTGAAGGTGATGCTGGGGATTGTTCAACAAAGCAAGATCTGAGGTCTCTTAACAGAAGAGATGGAGTGAGTGGTCTCAGAAGACAGGAGCTCACTGATACTCACTCCAGCTTTCAGGAATGAGAATAGTTACACATGAGAAAGCTACACCACAGGTTCCCTTCCACATTGTCCACAAAGAGCAATCTCCTTATGCCAGGGCTCTCAAGGACAGGAGTGTCCTGGGACTGTGGCACAGCCTGCTCCCTGTCAACGAGTCCAAGGGATGGTCTCGTTCTCCTCTGTTCTGCTCTCTGCCGTGGGATGGACTTGGAAGGGATTAAACATCCTGCACAGAGAAAGAAAAGCAAACAAAGCGCAATGAAAATGCAAAAAAGAAAAAGCAAACAAAAGCAATCTCTGAATTCATTTACATTTTATTTATAGGCCATCACGTGATAGCTGTCTTTTTAAGCCTTTTAATTAATCACTCCACAAGTCATACAGGGAACAGCTACTTAGAGCACGTATGCCCACCTTCTCTCTTCCTGAAACTTGTTCCAGCTCGTGTTGAAGGACTGTCTGCAAGATAATTAATTATTTGCTATTATCTAAGCCAGTACTTGGCTTTCCAAATCTTTCAGGAACATCAAGTCCTGGGGCAGTAACGCTTTTTGGGTCTGAAAGGGAAAAAAAAAAATAATCATAAAAGAGCCTTTGCTAAAGGCAAGGAAGGGCAAAACCAGGTTGGGAGGATCCAGAGAGGGAGAAAGGTGGCTCAGCACCAGGCTGAACCTGGCTCGCCAACTCTTCTTTGGGTCCATAGCCTGGCCCTCCTGGGGGCAGGGTACGAGATGCAGGTCCTCTTAATCAGAGGAATTTTATTCCAACTAATTTGAGCTGCATTGAGACCTGCACCAACATGTAACAAAACTCTTGGTGAACACCAAAGACAAATATTCCTCTGATGGGAAATGCCAGAATCACTGTTTCTAGTGGAAATTGGATTAATTTCTCCAAAATCCCACGTTTATCACACAGCCCTGGCTTGACCACGTGCCATCTGGCCACCAAACTGCAGGTGCACCCCAAGTGCGTGCTGAGCACTGCTCACTTGCCAAGTGACTAGTGGTATTTAGCTCTGTTCCCCAGCTGCACATCCACAACTCAGAGTGCTGTGTCCAAGCCCTGCTGCAAACAGGGGCGCATCCTGAAATCCAGCGTGTCGTGGGAGAGGGGAGAAGAGAGATTTCTTCTGGAAGTTCAGCAAAGTTTCACAAAGGGTGTCCTGAGATCCAGCACACCTAAAAACACTCAAAATGATCCCATCTACATGATCTGTAAGCAGCACAGGGAGGGGTGGGGGTTTGTCCTGCAAAAATAGGAAAAAAAGTTGGTGGCTTTGACCTCTGTTGATGGGGTGGAGCCTCCTCGGGATCCTCAACAGAGCTGTAAGAAATACCCATTTAGGAATATTTCTGAAGCGACCACACTGGGAAACCACTCAGCACTGCTGCCTGGATGAGCTGCCGCTCCCTCCGGAGCTTCCGGGGCGCAGCGTGGGAGCCACACCGCGCTTGGAGCTGGATGGCAGCTCCCAGCCTCCTCCTCTGCACTCAGCGCACCTCACTGCTCCTGCAGCCCAAGAGGAGCCCGGTGGTAAGGGCTGGGGGGAGACACCTGCAAGGTACAGGTGGGAACATGGCCCAAACCCTCACCACAACAGCTGCACATGAAGGTGATGCTGTCACAGACCTCTCCAAAGCAGCCCAGGGACAGGGCTGTACCCGGCGGCTGCGATGCGGACGGAGCACAGCGCTCTTCCTCCGTGTCTCACCATGCACATCACCTTCTAGGAAAAAACAGGTTGCTCACTTCACGCTGCTGCTGCTGCTCTTCCAACTCAGGCTGTACCTGAACCCAAATTGATTTTCCCCACAGGTTAAATCCTGCGGCTGCTCCTGCTTCTCCCACCTCCCGCAGAGCCCCCGCCTGCAGAGCCACGGGCTCAGGGGCTGCAGCCGAGGGACATGGGGAGAGACCGACAAACACATCCCCACCCAGCACACCTGCTCCTCTACTCCCAGAGCCTGCTGTCTGCACTCAGGGACACCCCTGCTGCTCACACAACCGAGCACTTCAACAGCTTCTCCGCACCAGCCACACAGCCCGTGCCATCACCACGCCAAGCCCCAGACAGGCCCCTCCGGAGCAGCTAACATTCCTGTGGCTGGTGGCACAGGGAGCACCGCTGGCACTCAGCTTCACATGGCACGTTCACTGCCGTCCAGTTGAGCAGCTCAATAATGAAACGAAAAGCAAACGCTGATGTGGGTTATTCCCCACCAACAGTGGAGAAGCAACAGGGAGACCATTTGCCAGCAGCTCACCCGTCTGATGTCACAGGCACCCATCCCCGTTGAAGAGGAAGGGGTGCCTGGTGTTCCCCTTCTACATCAGGGGATGCAGGGAAAGGGGTGCAGCTCCAGGGTCTCCTAAAATCCCAGCAGCCTTCAAAGGGTTTCATTGACAAACAGCCCCGCTCCCTCCACAGAGCCCACCAGAAAGCCAAGGCACCTGCTGCAGAGTCCCCAAAATGTCAGAGGATCAAGGCTGGGTAAATCAGAAACACTGGTGGGAGTTTGCTGCAGGCAAATGAATCAGCGCAACAGAAGAGCAGCTCCTGAAGCATCTACACAGAAAGAAGAGATGTCATTTCAGGCTGTTGGCAGATGCTGGAGGGTTTGTGGTGCTAAAAAAAATAATAGAAAATAAATAATCTTTTTTAAAAAGTGTCTCCACACACCTACCTCTAATAGATAGCTTTCTAGGACAAGGAAATCCTGCAGGAATTGGAAGAAAAACAATCACAGCTCTCAACTGCATCTGAGATAAGGAAACAGAATGTGGTCCAACACAAGATCTCTAAGGGGTCAGTTTCCCAAAGCTAGAGACAGTCGGATACAAAAATAACTGAGAGAAAACACCTAAATATAAGCAAATGTGACAACACTTGTTTTGAGATGTTTAAAGATGCCTTAGTAAAGCCCTCCTTTCCTCAAAAAAAAAAAACCCAACCAGCAAAACAAAGCAATGCTACATTCAAAGTTTAGTTTGTTTAAAATCAGAATTTTTTAAAGACAAAAGCCAAATTACAAAATAAGTGAAATATGCCACAAATAGAAAAACCACTGTAAAATCAGTAGCTGGAATATTTCATAAAGAAAGTTTAGAGAGATCAGAAAACAAATGTCAGTAGGTGTATTGGGAAAAAAGCAGCAGCCTGTTGATACAATAGGCTTGATGCTAAAAAAAAATAAATCACAGAATTGTAGAGGTTGGAAGGGACCTCCAGAGATCATGGAGTCCAAACCCCCTGCCAAAGCAGGTTCCCTAGGACAGATCACACAGGTTGGTGTCCAGACAGGTTTTGAATATCTCCAGAGAAGACGACTCCACAACCCCCCTGGGAAAATGCTGGGAAACTATCCCGATAGGGAAGATACAGAAAGTATAAGCATAACTCTATCTTTGTGGAGAAGAGTGACTTATGTGTCAGCTACAACAAAATTATCTGAATTCCAGGAGGAGCTGGGAAGATGCCCAACACCACCTGCTAACCATTTTTCACATCTGCAACCAGAAAACCTGCACGTCAGAGTGTATAAAGGAGCTGGCCACAGCCCTAACATTGACTTTTAAATAAAACAACGAACAGAAAAACATGTCCCAGGCCAGCCAGGAAGTTCCAGAGGTCTTGGAACAATAAATAAAAATCCCCACTCAAGCAAACAAAAACTGAGCGCCGTGCCAATGCTTTCAGAGGGCAAACGGCCCGACCCAGGAAGCGCAGGCTGGTTACCCAGCCCGTGGTCCCTGGCAGAGGCGGGGATCGGCCAGCACCCAGGGGTGGAGACACAGTTAGTGCCAGTCAACACAGTTTTCTGGTCAGGGACCTTGTCAAAGCGATCTAGTATTTCTTCTAAGGGCGCGCATTCAGCTGACAAAGGTAAGCGTGTTGACATAATACAGGCAGACTTGTGTGTGACACTTGACTTGGGCCGGCGTGACAGTCGAAGAACAAAACCCCCAGCGCTGTGCAACCCTTGCTGTACAGCCTATATCCAGGGGATTAAAACCCAGTCGAGCTGGGTGACCTCGTTAGGGTTATACCTGCACTGCCTGTCCCCACAAAGGTTTCAGCGCCCCGCAGGGACGTTCCCACGGGGGAAGGGGGCCCATGAGGTGGCAGAAATCCCTCTCCCCAGGCAAAGCTCCAGGCAGCACTGGTGGGAGAGGAGGGTTTCAGGGTTTCACGCTCTGGCTGCGTGCCCATGTTTGCAGCGAGTTCAGGAGAGTGAGGGACAGGCACTTCCAGAGCCTCCGCCCAAAGAGCAGGCTAATTCATCAAACATACCGGGTGGCTGTAGCGCAGGTTTTCACTCTCATCCATCGAGTCTACTAAGCTGCAGACACAGCCATGCCAGCAGCCTTCTGCTGATCCCTACCCCACACATGCCACGCAACACACAACTCACTCATAACCTCTCCTACACAGGTCTTAATCAGTGCTGAACAGCCGGAGCACCTCCCAGTAACTACACAGGGCACACCAACACCCGCCCAATGCACACTACACCTTCACAGATGGAAAGCCAAGCGCAGTGATTTCTCTTGGACGGTTTTAGACTTCAGGTGTTTTGCTTTTAAACTCCAGCAGTGCAAGGAGATCGGGGTGACCAGCTCTGTGAAGGCTTTCAGCTGCCAAAAGCATCCACTGCTTCTCACCTGCTTCCCCATAAAGACACACAGACACCACTCCTGCCAGAGGAGCAGAGCTGTTCCCCATGCCCTTTGCCTTCATCCATTTAAATGTCCCATACTGTGAACCGTATGAGCAACTCCAAGTGCCCAGGTAGCTGGATGTTACTGTGGGAAAGCTTACTGCTGGCAGCTCTTCAGCACACCTGGCTGAACAACCAACAGGGGATATGAACTGTCATCATGCAGGAGGTCTGGGGCTCAGGTGAATTTGGATTTCCTCTGTCCACAGGCATCACTCACCTCCTGCTGCTCACTCACCTCTGGGCAGCTGCTGCTGTTTTCCAGGCAGCTTACTGCACCTGCAAGGGTACTTCTTGGTACCTGCTACCTTAGTACCCTGCTCAACAGCTGCACTCCCTGCCCATTGTAGCTACAGGCTGCACAGAGGTGTTGACATGCCAAGCCCTGTAGAGAGGTCCAAAAACCCCATCCACACAAGAGTGATCCCCCAGCACAGCCTTGGAAGCAGTGCCAGTTCCACATCCAGCCTGTATCCAGCTTATCCTGGCGATAGTTTTATCTCCAGCTGGATAACCTTGCAGCTGGCCTCTCAACTAGCTTTCCTGCGAGCTTGCTCCAGAACTGGAGGGCTCGGTGCTTCCAGGATTTGGGAAGTGCTGACACATCCATAACCAGTGCCCTTTTCATTTCTTGGACTGCCTTAGGGTAGGTTCAAACATGAGCAGAGAGAAACGCTTTGCTTGCAGGACTTCAACCCAGCTGCTGCTCAACTTTAACCCACCTCACAGCAGAGGCAGCCTTGAGACATGAAATACATGCAGGTGATTAACAATTTGAAAGGTGATAAAGCCAACTGAACAGCAAGCAGATCTGAAACTATCAGCCAGATAGCACAAACTGCTTGTTATCTCGGGGACGAGGGCAGAGTGTCTCTGGTTTTATTTCCCAGGACAGCTGGTCACAAGCTTGCAGCTCTCACACTGTAAAGTAAATGTGAGGAGAATGGAAAATACCTTTCCCAACTATACTGAAGTTCTCATAAACCCAGTACGGCGTGTTGGGGTACTGTGGATACAACGGGCTGCGCTTCGTGCGCCAGTTTGAGAGCAGCTCACTGGCTGAGGTCACTGCATCCAGCCAATAGCCTGCCCCAGCCAATAGCTGTTTGTGTGCTATCCTTAATAAATCAATTAAGTGTTAAAGGCACTGGGGGGAAATTGTCCCACCGGTTCTACCCCTCAGCTCCTTTTGCTGAACTCCATTGAGTTACTCCGTATTTACAGAGAGAGACACAGAGAGATCAGTATCTCCAGAATGCTACATCTTTGTTTTACACATCACAGACACAAGAGGTATTTCATTAAAACCGTTTTACAAGCTATAAAGCTGAAGTTTGCTTTGTGTCTTGCACAGTGAGAGCAGGCAGCGGCGCATCCTTAACAAAACATACTCTACTGTGTGCTGTAAGCAGCACAGCTCGAAACTTGTACAGAGCAACTTCTATCCAGTGTTATTTCTTCTCTAAAATTTCTATCCAGTGTTATTATTCCTCTGCTAAAATAACAAGACTTGGAAGTCAAAGAAAAATCACCCCCTCACAAAATGCAGCCTTCTATAAAAAGGTTAATATCGATATCAACTTTAACAGATTTCCCGGATTAGTTCATCGGGGAGGTCAATATACAGGCTTTCAGGTTACTCACGGGAAAAAACACCGGGGGGTTGCGGGAAACCCCACGGGAAACCTCTCTGCCTTCAGCCGGTCAGCTAAAGCACAGCCGATTTTAGATAGAAACGCTAGAACTCGTGCAGGGCTGTGGCATAAGAGCCAGCGTTCAGCGGTGCGATAGGCTCGTCCTAAAAATACGAGCGGTCCTCCCCTGCACCGGACCCCGGCCCGGAGTCTCCCGCACCAGGTCCTGCTCCCCCGCTCCGTCCCAGCGCGCTCCCGGCTGGAGGAAGGCGGCTTTACCTGCGGCCGGGCTGCGTTCGGGCTCCTGGGTTCGCGGCTGCCTCTGCGAGACACAAGTTCCGAGAAGTTGGAGGACAGAAGCAGCGGCACGGGACAGACAGACAGCGAGTCGGGAACCCCCGCGGCAACTCGGCTCACCGGAGAGAAGAGACGAGCGGGTGCTGCTCCGGCTCAGCGGCAACTCGCCACCCCGTTACCGCTCCGGGGCTAAGGAGAGGGGGCTGCGGTCCTGCCCGCCGACCCCCACAAGCTCCTACCCC
>VZTU01017391.1:0-29379 GCA_013400835.1 Zapornia atra | reverse complement strand
AGGATGTTTAGCTTGGTCTGTCCGAGGAAGAGGTCACGGGCAGCGGCTCGGGCTCGGACAGCCTCGGTCGGCTCGAAGCGGGGCTTTGAAGCGCCTTGGCTGCCCCGGCCGGGCAGTTGCCAGAGGGGTTCCCACTCTCGGACAGGGCTACCGAGAAGCGGGAGACTACAAGGTGAAGTTTTGCGTATTCTCCACGTCAGAAGCGTTTTCTTTGCTCTCATGTCCTGCTGGCGCAGCCCTGCCGCCAGCGCCGGCTGCCTGGCACAGCCCGCCAGCCACCCTTGAGCCAAACCTATCCTCACAAGAGCTTTTTCCACCAGTTGTGTCAGAATAAAATCACACGCTTTTGGGTTTAAGGGTTCTTACCGAATCTGGTGTGGGCGATGCAGAAGCCCTACAGCAACGATTTGAAGCTCAGCAGCTTGGCTGCGGGCTCCTCGGCAGCGGGAGAGAGGTGCTTGGCAGGGATCTCCATCCAGCTCCTTCAGCCCAGCCTGGCCGCAGAGGCTTCCAGGCACCTTTGTGCTTCCCTTTCGCCAGCATGAGCAAGAAGAAACCAACCCCGTGTGGTCAGATTGTGGCTGCAATACAGCAACCGCACCAATTCTCAGCTTTATTTAGAAAACAGCCCCAGAAAACATGTTTTACGGGCCATGGAGACCAGACACGGTGCTGCGCGAGGGGCAGGAGCGCACAGAGGCCGCCCACCACCCGCCGGCGCCTGCCCTGGCCTCGGCCCAAAGCCACTTGTCTCCGAGCAGGTCAAAGTGCCTGAGCACACGTAAAGGCTGTACCACAACTCAGCCCGGGGACTTTACATCTGCCCGGCTGAGCGAGTCATTAACGAAGCCAAAAGTGAACGCTCTGACCGCTTGTTCCGCGCCAGCAGCGTACAAACAGCAGCAAGGCACAGCCAAACCGGGCAACAAACAGGGTCTGCCCCAGCCCGGTGGCACAGGGTCAAAGCCAGCCCCACATCTGCACTCAGGCCTTGCCTGAGCCAAGCTGTTTAAAGACACTTTTTGCCCTTTCCCCAGGACTGGAGAACACTCAGTTTTGAAACAAAATGTGGTTTTGTGGGTTTTTTAAAGATAGTGATCAAAATCCTGCATTTTCAAATTGTCAGGAAGAGCAGTTTGGGCTTCTTCACTGGCACTCCGCACTGCATTCTGCATAGTTTTCTCTGTGTAAACCCAATCATTTTGTTCACGGACTTTGAGCTGATCTATGCCCAGGACCTACCTGTGGTACAGGAGCAGGTGTAGGAGCTGTGTGCATGGATGCATCTTCTCAGTACCCTTCACCTTCTTGCCACTCTGCTCTGGCAGCTGTTTGCACCCTTTTAAAGACACTCTCAGGTGTATTTCAGAGAACGTGTCCCTTGAGAGGACCTGAACTTCATACACAAGTGTCTTGGACTTGCTAGTACAAGCATGGGTTGATACTGATGAAGGTGATGTTGTAAGTCAAGGAGAAAGCTGCCTGTCTGGATGCTTTGCTTAAAGGTGTGTGCAGTGCTATCGCTTCTGCCCTGGCTCTGAAAGCGTGTGAGAGTCCCAGCAAACGTTCACCCAGGGCAATTCACTTCTACTAGCACCATACCTTCCCATGCACCTTGCACTGTGGAGGCCACCAGGCAGCTGGTTTTGCCTAGAGATAGTGAATGGTTCCTGATTGCTGAATAATGGGAAGAGTAGTAATGAAAACTCTGCTGAGCTCCACTGACCTACGTCAGCTGCCAGGAAGGGTGGTTGTGCTGGTGCTGTCCAGGAGAACTTTTTAATGGTGAGGGTGACAGAGCCCTGGGACGGGCTGCCCAGGGGGGTGAGGAGTCTCCTTCTCTGGAGATATTCAAGACCCATCTGGACACCGACCTGTGCGACCTGTCCTAGGGACCCTGCTTTGGCAGGGGGGGTTGGACTTGATGATCTCTGGAGGGCCCTTCCAACCCCTAAAATTCTGTGAATCTGTGAAAAGAGCACCCATGGGAGCACCAAAGCTGCCCAATTAAGATTTTGGCTTCATATGTAAAAAAACCTTGCTAGTGCAGCAGTGCAAGGTCGAGGGGGTGATATTTTATGAAATCGCTGCAACTGGAAAATTACAAAAGTGGCTTTTCATCCCATAACTTCTTTTGGTGCAGAATTTATACCTGCAAAAAGCAGTCTTTTTCCAGGGCCAGTGCAACTGCCCTAGATGGGCAGGTCTGTGTGGCTCTGCCAGGCACACGTGTGTCTGCACAGTTACAGCAGCTAATCTCTCGTAAGACTCTGCGAAGAAATTATGATAGATGTAGTGAGCAACTGTTTTCATCGGTGGAGTGATTTAGATGAATGATTTTCAGGCTGTTTCCTCCCACCTTCCTGCTAAATGGACTCTTCACTGCTTCAATTAAGAACAGGCTAGCACTCCAGGAAGCAGTGGCAAGGGAAAAAAAATGAAGGTAGTGGTATCAATAAGACCTTTTTAATTACGCTTTACCGGAACCTCTGATGTAAATCATACTGAAATAAAAATATCCCCAGCGTGTTGGAAGAATTTAGGCTCATTTGATTGTGAACGTGATCACAGAAGGCAACTGAATTAGGGTCAGAAACCAGAGCCCTTCAGTACCCAGACAGCACCGGGGAGGCTACAGACATGTACCCACCCACACATGACAACCAAATGAATGCAATCAGGGCAAAATATTCAAGTACCATCAATGCTTTTCAAACACTCCTCAGAAGAGCTTTGCTAACAGTGAGGTTTAGAGGGGCAGCACCTGGCACCCATCCACCACTCCTCTCCCACCCATTGCAGCAGCCATGTGCAGAGTCGCTCACCCATCACTGACTGTGGGACTCATCCGGTGGCAGGAGACATTCACCTCCCTGACCCTGCCTACTGAAGCACACAGCTTAGTAAGAGTTAATCCAGGTGTACTGAAATAAATGAAAGCTCGCATAATTGAAAAATAGCTGAGGCATTAATCTTCCTTCTTGGTACCTTGAGTCCTCTTTAAAAAGATTATTTTGTCTTCAGAGACAGCTTTAATGCTACTTAATGAATCGCTTATAAATGAAGATTTTTTTTTCCCCTCCCCTATACAGGGACAGGCTGAGCACCACACTGATTTTGTCAATGTAAAAGAGACAATTAACTCTTGTCAGATATGCAGAGATAATGACTGTTCTCCACAAATATTACTAGACTGAATTTGATGTGTTTAAGGCCAATTTACCTCATTGTGTTGGCTGAACCTGCTTAGAGATGGTGACTTACCCATTTCCTTTAGCCAGACCCAGAGAACTCTTCTTACATACCAAAATAATTAGTAGCCCCTGAGCACCCCAGGAATGGGTGGGTTAGCACCGGTTAAGAAATACCAGACTGGGAAATTGAGAATCTGAACACGAGCTTGTTTGAAGGTGTTTGGGTGTCCAGCTTCAAAGGAGGGCCCAGATGTGAGAAGGAAGAAGAAACAGAAACCCAGAGCCCCAGGAAACCTTCCCCTGGACTCCTATGCTGAGCACCTCAGTCGCAGACAGGGTGCAGGAAAAGTTTTCTTCCAACTGAAGCTCTCTCCCTGCAAAAACAGACACCAAGCAGGACCTTGGGGCAGGCCAGTGGTTTCCCCACTCCAAATAACTCCCAGGGAGTTGCAAGGGCAATTTCGTAGCATGAAGCCCTTCCTAACACGGAGGTCCCCAAGCACTCCGTCATCCCACTTGCCTGCATCCCATTGAGCACCTGCTCCAGTCCCCAGATCCACACCCACAGCCCAAAGAGGCTGAACGAACCCGAATCCTTCCCACCACACCAGCCTGGCTGAGCACTCATACGTTTATTTCCAGCAAGGACAATGGGCAATAGTTGTAACTTCACAAGTGCCTCCAGCAACGGTCTTTGGGACAGGCACAGAGGAAGATGCAGAAAAGGGTTAATAAATCCTTTGCTACCTGAGCTGCTCCCACGCTGTTTGGCCCCAGATGAGAGGCAGAGGAGCTGCAGGGATGCTCCCAGTGATGGGAAGAGTGGATCTCCTCCACCTCTGAGCAGACCAGGTGAGGGTTTAGAGGTCTCTCCTGCCTCCCATATCAAAACCAGCAGCCTGTGTGATTTAATGCCTCCAGGACATGGTGCTCAGCCGTTGGAGAGCGTCTGCACGTGCTTTTCCAGCACAGTCTGGTTTTCCTGTTTAAGATTCTGGTCTAGACCCCAGACAACAGAGGTTCATTCCTTGGCACAGTCTTAGATTTCTTGAGCTGTCAAGCACAACTACAATAAGCCATTTAGTCCCCTCTGTGCATCATGGCCATTATCTTCAAAGTCAGGACCAACACTTTCTGTCCTCCTCCTCATCTCAACTCTGCCTTAAATCCAGCATGTGGCCAGGAGGCAGAGTTATTTCCAAACCACTTACCAAAGGGGGTATCACTGCTATCCCCCCACCACTCTCTAGCCAAACACTCACAGCAGCAGTTGGTGTCTCCCAAACCTTTTTTCGTCTCCCTTTGGAAGAAGCTATTTGCTGTGGAGGCAGCGCAGCTGTACTGTGCACGGCGTAAGAGGTCCCAGTCTTAGGAAGAAAAATAAAAGCACTAGTTGCTTTGGCAATAAATAGCTGAATACAGCAGCTTGCCCTGAGCTGCCATCGCCGAAGAGATCAACAAACAAGCAGCTCTATTTATGCCATCGGGCTTGCATAGAAGCACCAGACAAACTAATAACCTCGTGTTCAGCCACTTCCCTTCTTTGTCCCTGGAGCAGCAGCCTCACGCAGAGCACACGGCTCGCTCGCCCAGAATAGGCTTTTTTTTGTTAATCACTCAAAAAGCTGTGGACACAGGCCCGTTCATTCAGCTCACCCGCTCAGCGCTGCCATCTGAATAAAAAGGCAAAGAAGGAAAACTTTGTATTCCTTTCGTACCTTGAATATTAAATGACACCATCAATGTTGCCTCGGGATGCAGCATCAAACCGCTTCCTTCGCTCCCAGATAGGATTTAAGAAGAGTGACTCTGAGGCTGACTTGCTGTTTCAAACCTCCCCTTTTTTCCCCCATCTTGAGGACATAACATGAATGAAATCAGAATTAGCCTCGTTACAAACAAGCAAGGGGGGTGACCCAGATTCACTTTGCCTCTCAGAAAGAAGCGATGGTAAAAGTTTAGATCCCACCATACGGGTCTGTCGGCTGCGGCACATTCAGGTCAAAGTTTGTTGTGATCAAATGGTGCTTTCCAAAAGGCTTTCACTAGTGGGATGATTTGTACAGCACCGGCTGAATTATGCATGGGATTTGCACAGCCTCTGCTGGCAAGTAACCCCAGCCCTTCTGGCATGTGCAGAGAAACCCAAGCTCTTCCCTGCAACATCTTCAGTGGCTTGAACCCAGCCCTGCAACCTTGGGGACACACTGGGCTGGGGTGTCAGGGTAGCCATCGGCACTAGCCACATCAGGCAGCACCCTGTGCCATGCCAGGCTGGAGCTGGTCTTGCTGTGGGTCTCGAGGTGCTAGGATGAAGTGTGAAGTATTTTTCCAATGATCTTATTGAATCCTGCCCAAAACAATCATGTATCAGAGGGCCTGCTCCTGGCAAAGACAGCCGGGTTGCTGCGTGGGCTGTGGGGCTGCTTGGATCACAGCTGGGTGGTTGCATGGCACTCTGAGCAATGGTCATGCTGAAGGAAATATGTGGAAATGAGCAGGCTGGTGGGGTTTTTTTTTGTAGAGAACTGGGGAAAAAAAACCTCAGGGAAGGGCACAACTCTTCACCCCATTGGACTGGGAAGATTCAATTGATGTATTTCACGTCTAACAAATCCTAAAGAATTTTCAGTGCTTTAGTATCTGAGTAAGAAACTCTTACATTGCTCATCAACAGGCACTCAAGGTGCTGCTAGCACAATTCTTGTCAGCAAGGCAGTGACTCTGGGAAAAAAAAGGAAAGCAAAACAAAAAGGAAAGTGTGGTTCATGACAGACTGGTCCTTGGGGAGGTGGGACAGGGGTGCTATTTGTCTTAGAGATCCGTCTTTAACTCAAGGAAAAGGGCCACTCATCCTCCTCACACCATCCCTGTGGAACGTGTGCCCAAGTGAGGCTGGGTAAGGCTCTCCTTCTTACACAGAGGATTCCTGGGGAGAAGGGGGGGAGGGGGGAGACGGGCAGAAGATGGGAAAAAAAGATGACAAAAAAAGAAAAAAAGAGCTCTTTATATTTTTCCCATTGAGATTCCTCATCCAGTCCCTTTCACTTTACCAGTGAAAACCAACAACGAACCCACTCCCAGGTCTCCTTTCTCCAGTCCCAATAGGGTTACATTGGCAAAATGCAGTCCCAGTCGCTGCCCCCAGAGTACCTAGTGAGAAAGCTCTCCTCTCCACATATACTGCCCAAGCAGTACCTCCAACACCCCTGAAAATTTGTGCAGCATCTCAGACATCAGGTGCCTGGCCTTGACAGGGGGGAATGGTGAGATGCTCTGGGGACTCTCCCCTCCACAGTCTCCCCCTCCTCATCCCCAATTCACATCGCAGTTCACCCAGTTGCACACCCACATGACAAGCACTTTGCCTGCACCCTGCTCAGCTGCCCAGCACTAAGCCCAAGATGCTTTTCCAGCTGGGAAAGGCTCCCACCCAGCCACACTGTCACTCCAGGGACACTCATAGTTGATGCTGCTCTCTTGTCAAAATCACCCCACTACTACTGAAAACTGCTTCCCAAGGCTGAAATTGCCGTGGTTGTTGTCTGTGAGGGGAGAAACAACTGCTTTAAAAAAGAAAACAACATTCCCTTCCCAACACAGCCCCTCCTGCAGCCTGACTTGCAGGAGCTGCAGCCCGAGCAGGCTTCAGAAGCCCATCGCACAGCAGTGCAGGAAGGACAGCACGACACGCTGCGCTCCAAATACCGAGCTCCTAATTACGTCCCAAGCAGCACCTCTGCACCTGAGTAACGGGGGCTCAGCTACATCCGCGGCTGCTAGCGAGATCCTGTTTGGCTTCATCCTCATTACGGGAAATGGCCTGCTCCAATCTGCAGCTGGTGGAGATGTTTCCTCTGGTGAAGCGGATTGCTTTCTCCTGTCAATTATGAGCAGAGAGCTTGACAGCCCCGCGCCGATTGCTGGGCGAAAGCACAGCCAGGAGCTCATGGGAACCGAGGACAGTCTGGGTGATGACCTCCTTTAAAAGCAGCTGATGGAAACATAGAGGTCAACAGAAGTCAAGAGTGGAGAGGTGATGGTGGCTGTGGCTGGTGTGGCAGCACCGAGGGGCTGGGAGGGATGCGTGGCCCCCACCTGCCCCTGCAGAAGTGCAGCCGTCCGTAGCAGTGGTGCAGAGGGGTTGACAGCAGAGTGCAGTGAGTCACTCCAAATCCAAGTGCTTTTCCAGTGAGGAGATTCCCTGTCGGGCTGTCCCTGTGGTATATCAGCAGTGTGCATCCCGCAGCTGGGAAACTTGCTTCTCAGGGAAACAGAAACAATGCCCCTGCTCGATGTACTCCTACCGAATGGCCCGATTACACCAGGCAGACATGCAGAGCCCTGTGGGACTTCTGAGGGGTGAGCAACCACATCCCTGGCTGAGGTTGCACACCAAACCTTTACCTAGCAGCTGTGGCATACTGCCCATAGTAATTGCCCTTACCCAGGAAGTCCAGGGCAGGGGATATTCCACTGAGCATCATAAACAGCACCTTGTCCTGGTGGGTTCCACGACAGAGAAGAGGATGAGGAAGAGTGTGTGCCTTTTAACCAGCAGTCTCAGGGAAGGTTTCTTCAGCCCTACAGACCTTGCTGGCTCCTTCCAGGCCAGGCTCACAGCCCCCACTGCCTGTCTGGTCCCCAGAGCCTGCCTTTACTCCTTCCTTTAGGGAAGGAGGTAGCAGCATTGGGGGCTGATTCAGGAAAGGGACAGCTTCCCTGCCCACAGCAGGCAGAGAGCAAGCTGAGTACCCAGCTTACAGCGTTCGCTTCACTCTGCCCTCTAACACACCATTGCTCATGAGCTTCCACTGGTCTCCAACCCGTTCCCCAGCACCTGGTCTGATCTGCAGCTATCCTCATACCCATAGCCCATCACCATAAGGTCCTCACCAATGCCCGACGTAGATGCGAAGTATCACTTGCGCTCGCATGCGCCCTGCCCACCTCTTCAATGGCTCCATTCAGAAATCTCCTACTTGACACCAGCTCTGTATGGTCACACCTGTCAGCAGTTTTGCAGGCTCTGCAGAGGGTATCAATTCCTGCTCACAGAGTAGCTCTGTCTAAGAAAAGCCATGGCATTCACCTGGGTGGGCTTCAAAAGTTGGCCCCTCTAGCCCATGCAGATCCCTTCTTCTCCTTTTCCCTTCTGCCTTCCCCACAGATCCACTGGTAAGTAGGGTTTGCCTGCCCACCTTGCCCCAGCCCCCTTGATTTCCTTCTAGACCCTGCAGGCAGCGCCACCTATGATTTATTTCTTTATGTTTAGTACTGTGAAGTCAGAGGCAGCAGAAATCTGCAGCTGGCAACTTCAGGCTGCTTTCCAGCTCCTCCATCCAGCCCTGCCAGCAGACGTTTTCAGTTTTGGTTCTCAGATCTCCATTACAGTCTGGTCCCAAAACAGCAAATCCACCAGCCCTCCAACTGTGCATGTTCAACTCCACAGCCTCAAAGCTGTTACAAACGAGCCACAAGTTCCTCCTGCTCCTCAGGAGGAGGAACGGGTATCCCTCCAACACATCTGCCTCTGACGGAGAGCAAAACCCTTCACAGCTCTTCAGCACAGTTTGATGCCTGGTTTTTCCCCCCTACCCCACTGTAGGCTGGTAAGCAAAGACAGCTCCTCGGATCTGAGGAGATTAAAACTCTTCTGTATCAGTAACTCCACTTACCTCTGTGACAAGGTGAAAATTGTGCTCAAATTTCTGCCAATTTCCTGGAGGATTTAAGGGGTGCTGAACTGTTGGTGCATCCATCCTCCTGCTGTTGTCCCCTCGGCTCCCTATTCCTGAGTGTGCTTTGCAGACACCTCTGGGCCCAGGTTTTATTCAGCCATGGGGGAGAAGCATGAGCTGTGGTTCATAACTCATATGACATTTCACTTAGTGTTGAACCAATAACCTGAGAGAAAAAGGTGGGAAAAGAGGGATTTCTGTGTCACAGGGTTGCTCTGCACTCCTGCCATCTGCAGAAAGCAGATTTGGGGATGTTAAGTTAGTTATGAAGTTTAACAGGGTTGTATATGTTTGTTTTGGGGTTGAGTGGCAAAGTTTTGGAGGGGAGGGAGGGAGCTGCAGGTGTGACTTCTGTGAGCAGCTGCTAGAAGCTTCCCCTAGGGCTGATAGAGCCAACATCAGCCCGCTCAAGGACAGACCCCATGCTGATCAAGGCTGAGCCAATCAGCAATGGTCACAGCACCTCTGTGATAACAGAGTTAAGAAGGAAAAAAAAAGCCCCACAAGCAGCAGTTTTGCCACCAGAGAACGGAGTGAGAAGATGTAAGAAGCTCTGCATACCCCAAGATAAGTGAAGAAGAAGGGGGAGGAAGTGCTCCAGGCACCGGAGAGAGATTCCCCTCTGACGGGGAGCAGAGATCTCACCTGCAGCCCATGGAGGACCCCACGCTGGAGTAACTGGAGACACCTGAAGAAGGCTGTGATCCCATGGGAAGCCCACACTGGAGCAAGCTCCTGGCAGGAGAGGCCCACACCAGAGCAGGTTTGCTGGGAGGACTTGTGACTCTCTGGGGACCAGGCTGGAGCAGTCTGGGCCTGAAGGTCTGCACCCTGTGGAAACCATGCTGGGGTAGTTTGTGAAGAGCTGAAGCCCCATGGGAAAGGACTCATGCTGGAGAAGTTCATGGAGGACTGTCTCCTGTGGGTGGGACCCCAAACTGGGGCAGGGGAAGGGTGTGAGGAGTCCTCCTCTGAGGAAGGAGCAGGAGAGACAAAGCATGATGAACTGACCCCAACCACCGGTCTACATCACCCTGCGCCACTTGGGGGGAGGAGGTGGAGAAATTGGGAATAAAGTTGAGCCTGGGAAGAAGGAAAGGTGGGGGGGGGGATGTGTTTTAAGATTTGGGTTTATTTCTCATTACCCTATTCCGTTTAGATTGGATAACAAATTAGATGCATGTTATTCCACCTTGAATCTGTTCTTCCCGAGACGTTAACTGCTGAATGATCTCTCCCTATCCTTATCCTGACCCATTGTTACATCTTCTCTCCCCTGCCTAGCTGAGGAGGGCAGAGATAGAGCAGCTTTGGTGGGCACCTGGTCTCCATCCCAACATTTGAACCAAAACCCCCCACAGACAGAACAACCCCCTCATCAGGGCCTGTCCCTGTCCCTGCGCGGGAGCCAAGCGCTGTCCCCAGCAGCGGGGACTGTTGAGCTGGCACACAGTGTGCTGAAAGGGCCCGAAGGAGAAGGCACGGCTGGCTGAAGGAAAGCTGGATGCAGGTCTTAGGGACCAGCAGGGATCCCAGATACAGACAGCAAGTTTGAAACTGAATACACATCCAACGAAGGACAAAGTTGACAGAGGTATTTCGGGTTTGTGTGTATGCTGCATATACACACATGTGTGTGTGTATATACAGACCAACAAACCCTATCTGCACGCAATGGGAGCAGGATGTTGCTATAGTAATCTTAATTTCAAATTCCTTATATTTAAGAAGACGACAGCAAGTTGTTTGGCACCCAGACTGTCCTTTTGTTACAGCATGTGCTGCGTGTACCCCAGTGGGACTGTTCGCCGCCGCTCAGAGCTATGGAAATAGAAATAACTACTAACAATAACATCCCTGGCACTACACACAGCCTGGGATCGCTTTCCCTCAAGGAAAGGGAAAAGAAAGAAAGAGGCAGACAGAAAATGAAACAGGCTCTGCATGTTAGCACTGAGTTTCGGCTTGGACACAGACACATCTCCAAGGATGGGCAGGGGCCTCGGGAGCAACGCTGGGAGCTGCTGGGGGAGTGGGATGGAATGGGGGTGTCCTGTGTGGTGGAAGTAGGCAAGCAGGGGGCAGGAGGAGTGGCACCTGCTCCAGATTTTAGGTGACACCAGCTGTAAATCAGAAGTGACTCTGCCAAAGCCAGCAAAGGCACAGGGGTGCGGAGAAGGATGGAAAGCAAAGCGAGGCTCCTGCGCTGCAAATGTGCTGCATCTGGATGCTTCTCCAAAACCTGATGTTCTGACACAGCACAGGGTCTTTCTGACCACGCTGGGGGGCTCTGCCTACAAAATGAGGAACTAGACATAAAATTTAAGCATTTCTCTCTAAACAGCCCCCTCTCTGGTGGAAGCCTGGCTCACTGGAGGGCGGTAAGGGGGGCACCCAGCGTGAACGCTGGCTGCACCCCTGCCAGCTCTGCATAGCCACGCAGCCAGAGAATAGCACAGCTGGGCTCTCAGCACACATCCACCCATTATGCTCACACCATGTCCAGGGATTGCTGTCCCCCTGGCAGGAGCTGAACAACTTCACAGAGCTGGTGACAATCCTCACCAGAAAGCACCCAGGAGCTGCACTAACACTGAAATAGCAGCATCCTTCTTCCATCTCCCTGAAACAGCAAAAGCAACTGGTGCATTAAGCCCTCCCCCCGCCACAATGCTGCATCCCCACAGCAGCTCACTCTGACCTGGGTGCCCTGTCTTGAGAGGGGCTGGGGGCTGCATGGGTGTCTACTGACCTCCAAAACCCAGGGACCCAAACCGTGACAAGGAAGAAGAGAGGCAGTGCTTTGCCTCCTTGGGTTTGCTGGCATTTTGGGTGGCCACAGACCTGGGAAGGTTCGAGGTTGGGGACCCACAGTATCCACAGGCACACTCCCTGCCCTGCAGAGGCAAGCACTGCCTTCAAACATCTTCACCTGACACAGGTTCAGGGGTGCGTTTGTTTTGTTGGGATTGATCGTGTTTACAACTCCAGGCGTCTTCTCTGTCATCTGTGATCTCTGGCCATGAGCGGGTCTCTTTGGGACGCTGAGTGACAAGTATTGTTACAGTGCCAAGGTGAGGGGACTCTCAACCGTCTGTAGCAGGCAGAGTGCTGTGAAATCATGATTTATCTGGAGTTAAATTAAGTTATGCCTCTCTTCCCTGCCCGCCCTGGCAGCGGCTGCATACAGGTGCGCTGTATTTCTTCCCCTGAACAGGAAAGCGTGGGGCCATTTACCAACGGCTAGAGATCAGAAGGTGCCCGCACGTAAACGCCAGGACAAAGCTCATCTGAGCACATCTGAGGGAGGGAGCTGACAAGTGACAAACAGCCAGAGCTGAGTTGGCTGTATTTTGGCTTACGCCATTGCTCGGGGAATCACGGGAAGGGAAAACGGGTGAATTATTGTCACCTCCAGACTTAAACAAATGGAGGCTTCAAAGAAAATTGCACTGCTTAGACATTCAGAGGGGGAAATATTTACCTCGCGTGCAGAAATAAATGTTATAGTTTATGAGTCATATAAAGCCTTTTATGCTGAAAATCCCCCTCTAGATGAGGATGGGGATATTTCTCATTGTGGTCTTGAGCCATGCAATTTATTTGCAGAGCAAAAGGATCAGTTAGGACATCATTCTCCAGGAGATCTGGCAATGGAAAAAGTTCTTCCAGTGGGAGATGGGTGCCCACCTGCTCTTTCCCATCCTGGCTTGTAGAGGACCCTTCGCCCTCCCACGCAGTCCCCATCACCCCTGGCAGGGGAAGCCCCGGATGCCTCTTTGCGCCAAGGGTTTTGGAGCTGTGGCGTGCCTGTCTACAGTAAAGGGGATGCTCTGACACGTGGCTGTTCCCCAGGGCCAGGGGATGGAGCAGGAGACACAAGAAACAGAGCAAGGTAGAACGTGGGGACAGGCAGGGCAGGCAGGACCAGGATGCTCTCTCCTTGTGCAGCCCTGGGTGCCCCACCTCACTGGGAGCTGGGATGCCAACCATCCCTCCTCTCCCCTCAGCCCATCCCGAAGATGTGTGTGTACCCACACCTGCATTAGAGGATGAGCAGAAGATGGCACCCTTGGGGTGTGCTATATGTCCTAGCCTCTGCCCCTCTCATCCCAGAGAGATGGACAGCCGCACTTCTTGGGAACAACAAAGGTCTAAAAACTCCTTTGTGTGCAAGGAGTTTGGGTCTCAGGGCAATTGGCAGCAGGCTCAGGCAGCACGGGATGAGCCTGGCCTGACTCCTCTGCCTTTTGGGAGAGATGTTGCTACCACTGGAGCCTCACACTTTCCAAAAAAGCACCATTCCCTCCATTGCTGATGATTTATTTGGGAAGAAGCCTAATTTTTCCACTGATCATATTAGAAGCACAGAACAGATTACAAGGTGGAGTAAGCTTGATAGCTGAGAAATTCAGTGAATGACAATGGGAGCCTTAAGTGGCTCTTTCAGTGACAGATCAGCTTGCAGGGGGATGCCTTTGCAATGTGGCACCGAGGAATAGACTGGTGTTTAGAAGCAGGGACTTTGTCACAAGCTGCAATACACAGCCCAGAGGCCCAGTGACCCCGCAAAGAGCGGCTCTTCCCTGCGAGCACAACCTGCCTCACCGCTCTGCAGACCTGCTCCTGCTGCTGCCCAGCCCCATGCCCTTCAGGATGGCCAGCATCATGCTCCAAAAGATGCCAGGCATTCAGCTGCAAACCCCCGAGTCACCTGCAGCACCCACCAGCTCCCAGAGCCACCCATAGCATCCCCTCACACCTAAACTGTGGCCCAAGGGCTGCCAAGAGGGAGCACCAAGGGCTCAGAGCCATTTCATCCTCTCCCACCTCCTCAAAACTCGGGCATGAGAGCGGAGCAAGGGCAGGTATGAAGCGGGATGAGGTAAAACACGTTTTCCCTGGACTGATGCTGCCCGTTGCCTGGGTCACCCGGTGCCAGACAGCAGCAAGGGTCCTTCCTCCCTTCAGCATCCCCCGCGGCACCCAGGCTGGACCTGCCAACTCCAAGGGGTGCAGGGATGGACCGGGATGCACAGGGATGCCATGCAGTGCGTGGCAGCTGCCTGAAGATGGCAAGCCAACACTGCAGTTTTATAATACATGCAAATAACCCCGCTGAAGGAAAAAGGGGGCTCTGTACAAACAAGAGGGCTATATTTTCTGTGCAGCCCGTGTAATGCCAGAGCAGCATTTAAATTGCAGTGTTTATCAAACAGATCCGAGCCTTTTGTTTTTCTTTGCTCCTCTTTGTTAAGCGCTGCCCATCCTGCAGAATTCCAGGCAGTGCCCCCAACACTGCACCAGTCCTCAAGCCCCAACGCAAAGTCTGAGGAAGAAATTGCAATGCATCCTTTGGCACCAGGGAGCCATAGAGCTACTGTGTTCATGCAATAATTTATCCTAAGCCTTCTAGTGGCATTTTATGTCTTTTTGCTGTAGTGCTATTACAGCTTTGATTACTCCATTTTTATGTTTGTCAGCACAGCATATGGGCAAGATAATTTGTATTCAAAGTATTAAACTGGTAATGTAAATTATTAAAGACCCAATTCATAAAAGCATTACACACCATATGCAGATTCCGTCCTCTGAACTCTCCCCTCCTCCTCCCAGTTTTGCAGACCTGGCATCTCACAGTTTGAGTGGGACAGGGACCACTGCTAGCTCCCCCAACACGGGCACCAGATTTGGCTGAGTAGATGTCAGGTGAGGACCCAGCACCTTTCTGTTCCTGCTAACCCCTGCACAACTCATCCCCAGGTCCCTGTTGCCCACCAGCCCAGCTCATTTTGGCATCTCTGAAAATATGCTAGAGAAGAAACTGGCTTCCCATTTTCATCCCCAACCCCCATTTGCTAGAAAGCACCCTCCCAAGTGTGTACATCTCCGAGAGTGGCGTTACAAGGAGGCACTGGAAGGGGCACCGGAGGAGATGAGCCCTGTGGTGGTCCTGTCCCATTGCCTCTCCTAGGCTCTGTGCCCACCGGATGATGGCAGCTTGCCACTGTTTTTGTGGTGGGTAGGCACCCAGCCCTCACGGGCAACGGGTCACTTCACCTCCTGTGCAGGCTTCCAGCAGCTGCTCCACAGGGCTGGGGACAGTGAAACCTGCCAATTCTGCAGGGAAACCAGGCTTCTCAGCTGTAACCCCTGCAATAACAGGCCACTTGTTTCAGTAGCTGTTTACCAGACCATTCACAGTACCATCATGTTGAGCAGATGCCGTCTTCTGTTTTTCTCATTACCAAGATTTACTGTCTTATAAGCTTATTATTGACTGAGGCTTTAGGCTTTCTTCAGGGCTGAGGACAAGGGGAAGGCAAATTCCCAGCAGCTCCCTGGTACACAAGTGTCCCCCACCAAAGCCCTCAGGGATGACCTGCTGCTCAGGGCTGCTGGCCCCAAACCCGGACCCCTCTACCTCGCAGCAAAAGCTTTAGCAGCCCAGAAGAGCAGTAAGGCATTGTAGCATGCCCTGACCCTGCAATGGGTTTCCCTAAGCCCCCAGGACCCCGGGGCAGCCCCTCAGCTTCTCACCCCAGCATGGGGAAGCTCCAGTGCATCACACTGCTGGCACTTCTGAAAACTGACATTAAAATGGAGCAAGGGTTGGGGCCATAATGCCTAACTGTGCTTCGCCTGCGTAAAGCCACGCCAGTCTCCCAACCTCAAATTCCCCTCGCAGCACACAAATGCTTTCCTGGCCTGGCTGTTCAGGAGGAAAGCACTCCTCCTCCCATCCTGGAGGAACAGAAGGATTTTGTGTCTTGCTTCCAGAGGTCTGGCATCCAGGGAGTCCATGGATGGCCCCAGGGGAGTTGTACCATTTCTCCAGACCTCTTTCTCTCCATCCCAAAACCGCTGCTAACCCAGTCCAAGCTGCAGGTTTCCCGGTACACTCGTACTGAGCAAAGGAGCCGCTTTACCTGTTCACCCACGCACCAGCCACGCTCACAAATGGCTCTCAGCAGCAGCTCCCTAAGCTCACATGGGGAAAGCGTAAGGACACCACAGCTCAAGCCCAGCAGGACACAAAGGTGCCCAAAAAGTAAAAATGCTGCTGGTGTCCATCAGGACTCAGCTCTGCTCCCCTCTCAGGTCTCCCCAAAAAAGCATGTGTGTAGCTAACAAGAACATGAAATACCGAAAGCAGAAAGCTGATGCTTTCCTTCTCTCCTTAATTTTTCCCCTAAATTTTGCATGGGCATGTTTCACTGAGTCAGCGTTTTCAGCAGACCCTGCTGCACGGCTGTGTCGGGCCTCAGTCCCACTTTTCATTCTCTGGGTCATCCTGTCCTGCAGCAACTGACATGTGTCCTTCAGCCACCCTTTACTAACGTCCTGCCCAGGTTCCCACTGCCCTGGTATCTGCCTCTCTCCTGCACCATCAATTATTCTTTTTTAATTAAAAACCCCCTTGCTTTTACCATCCCCAGTATGACCTAAAGCACCACCAAGTTCTTGCATCTGCTTTAGGGTGATGCGTTTTATTGCCTGGACATCTCCAGGCTTTGGCTTTGCCCAAGATGGGGCTGGGTGGGAATTAGGCTGCCTGCCTGAGCAAGGTACCCATCCCAAACCTCTTGGTGCCAGCTTGCTCAACATGACGCTCCCCACCCGTGGTCAGGCGTGCTGCTGTTCAGGCAGTAGTGGATATTTGGCAGGACCGATGCAAGGGTCCAGCAGTGCACAGACATGTTTCAGCTGTGGCCAAAACTAAAGCTGCCAAGGCAGGTTGTCCAGGAAGGGGATGGAAACAGGAGCAAAGCAAAGCGCTGGAGTTGGAGGAGGAGGAACAGAGCACACACTGAAGACTGATAAAGAAATAGCTTCGGGGGGGTGGGAGGGAACAAAAGCAAAACAAAACACTGTTTGGCTATTTCTGCTCACAACATATTTGGAATTCCTGCTCCAATAATGTATTTTCGAAAAGGCAAAAGCTATTTTCAACTCTTATTTCACACACATCTGTCCCCATGGCTCTACAGCCTGTCCTCTTACCCACAGTGGGACAGGGCAAGGGGCTGGGAGGCAGTGGGACAGGACAGGTGAGGTCCACCCTGGATGGACAGAGCAGCAGATGCCAGCAGCAGCAGAAGCAGCCCTGTGCTGTAACGATGGGCTCAGCTATGGGAGAACCAGGGTCTGCACATGAGAAGGGTTCAGAAGCCCCAGGCTGGATTTCTCTCCCACTCTCCCATGCATTTGCTTTTCTGTCAGGCTCTGCAGAGCTGCACTTGCCCGAAAACACAGGGAGCCCAGTGCAAGGGAGGGCCTGCCTGACACCAGCCACGGGACCCAGCGATGTCTGTCCCCAAACTGGACCTCAGCAGGCAGCGGTGGCGCGTGCTGTGGTGCCTGAGCGCGTCCCTCCAGCTCCAGAGGATGGGCTGCTCAGGCACCACTCGGGCCTGCGTGGAGCATGCAGAGCTCTGCTGGGGAGGGCGGGGTGCCTCGTAAATAACAACAGAAATTGTTATTTTAGAACATCCCCACAGAGAGCGACCCCGCTCCCCGCGCGCTGTGCGTGTTCTGCGCCTATCACCCGTGTAATGAAGACGCAACCCGCCCCAGCAGACAAGTTAAACAGCAGGCTTCCAGATGTCCACGCCGCTCGCCCATCTCAGACTCCTAATCCCCTACTTTGTCTGAGCTCTAGCTGATTTCTGATGCATTCAGATTATCCAGCGAGCGTAACTGCTAGCGAACATCCGAATATTGCCCCCCCCCTCCGGATCTCACATTTCACCTTGGAGGAGAAGCACTTTGCAGAGCCCAGGCCCTTCTTTATCAAGCCAATTAGTGTAACACAAAAGCAGTGAATAGGGCCAGGCAAAGCTCAATGGCCTGTAAAATCCCCAATATTTTGAGATGGGCTGAGGCCAAATATGACTGGGTTTTTTTAAATAAAGGAAAAGCCAAGGGTAAGTAACTGGCCTTTCCTAGTGCACCAGAACGAAAACCCAGCGACCTCGTCTAATGCTCAAGCCGGTTCATGTATCATAAAGGAAAGTTTACAGAGTGGCTATAATTCCTTCTATAACATTGGAGGACCAAAGTTTGCAAGGAACAAAAGGAAATGATTAACAGGGGAAATATGCATGTACAAAAAAGACTTTTTAGTCCAAAAAGGGATGTCCATATTTAGAAACACTTGATTCCTGTTGTCAGGGCCCTGCTTTTTCCTGAATGCGTTTCTCCCCCGTGAAAGAAAGAAGTCACAAAGGGAGTTTGTGAGCAGCCATGTCACATGCACACAGGGCACCGCTGATTTTCCTCCAGGATTAAGGGAAAAATGCAGAGATTTCACAGCAAGCGAATAAATAAATAAAAATAGTCATGCCCATATTTAGGAGACAACTTCTGGCAAACCGGCGGCTCCTCCAGCAGGATCTCCTCTCCCGCCACAGGCACCCTGAGCCCTTCTCAGGGTGTGCTCCCTCCAGCGGGACCCTCCCTTGGGGGTCCCCAAGCATCCGCATCTGCAGCAAGTTACTGTCTCTCCCTGTGCGCTGCGGGGCCCGAGGCAATCCCGCTCCGGCTCGAAGAGATCTGCGGCTCTGCTTCGGGAGAGGCTGTCTCCCAGCAGCTCCACAGCGCAACCCGGCACAGCCCCATCACCTCCTGTGAGAGTCAGCACCCAAGCACAGTTCCGTAGGAGGTAAATGGGGAAGGGACCCTACCAGAACGTCTCGGAAGGGAAGGAAACACACGCTTAGCAGGATGAGAATATGTATGGAGGCGCTTCCTGTCTGCACATTAACACCTTCTCTCACCCCACAGCAGCCTAGTCCCGCTCCCTGCCATGAGAACGTGTTCCCAGCCCAGTGCTACAGAAACGCAGCACAGCCGCAGTACAGCCCAACGCACTGCATTGGCCATAACCACCTCTGCAAGAGGCCACAGCACCAGTAACAGCAAATATCTCCGAGACCACCCTTTCATCTGTACTAGCTGCTGAACCTCATCTCACAGGGATGGCTGTGAAATACCACACCATATGGTGCTCGACACAGGGAGAGACCCTGCGGGCTGGATGCCGTCTGCTCGAGACCCAGAGACCTGCATCCCTCAGCCACGTCCTGCTCCTGTTTCCCACCTCCATCACGACCACTCTGCTCCACATGCACCAGCCGGGCTAGCATGCTCCCATCCAACAGCGGCTCAGGCATGAGGATAGCTGCCACGCTCACCCTGATGCTCACCATCAGCACAAAATCTCAGGGGAACAGCACTGGCAGGTGGGCTGAGCTGGCACAGAGCAACAGCCACACCAGCTGAACACCTTCCCTAAAGCATCTGACTATTGGGAATACACAGGCCAGCCTACTCTCAAAATTTGGGAGTAAGTTACCCCACCTCAAATAGGCTGTTGTGTTAGATTTGCTGAACAAAGCCAGAGCAACCCCTCCTCCTGCTGCCCCCATCTCGCTGGGCAGGGGATGGGAGGAGAGGAGGACACAAAACAGGTGAAGAAATGGGTCTTTAAAAGCTAAGAGATCTGTGCACCTGGAAATAGGTCGGGGGGCAGGCATTATTTAGAGGGTTTAGGGGGAAACAGAGAGAAAGAGGTTTGGGGACTTCTTCCCACTTTGCACTTGGGAAGAACAGCCTGGACCACTGCTTGAGAGACATTACCTTCCAGTATGTAACAAGCATTGAGGTACTCTGCCCTGGGTCTGCGGAAGTATTTCTTGGTGCTCCCCATGGATAAGTACCCCCATGTTCACAGAAAAGGCAAAGGGCTGAGCCTGTGACGGAGACACCTTCGCTTCCTCCCCAGGCAAAGCACTAAGAGGGGACAGTGCCACACTGCAGAGATCTGTGGGGAATAGTAGAAAGTAAACATGGCCAAGTCCTACATTCAAAACTATCGAAGGCTTTTTGAAAGTTCGCCTCGAGATCCAAAATATCAGGTCTTGTCTAGCTGATTTCCTTGCTAGAAAACACTTGCTGGTGAGGAATCACCAGTGCATGAAACACAAGTGGCAGTGAAGAGTGAGAGATCTTTAGCTATACAGCTTCACTCCCTTTGGCCAGGTTTTATTCTGCTTTCAGACAAGCCCTCAGAAGAAAGGGTTCTCTTTCAGACTCATAGCTAACACCTTGATCTTAGAGCTTGGTTTGAGAAACCTCCCAGCAGCTTGCAAGAACTGTTACTACATGAAGCAACAAAATAAACTGAAGAGCCAGCACACCTTCCCTTTCGCTGGCTCTGCTGCCAGGGAGCGACCTTGGCCAGGAGCTGCAGGTAGCAATGCCTTAAACAACTGTAGAAGCCAAGCCTAGGGAAGACCCCCCAACCTGAGCTCTAAACCTGGAGAGAACAAAACTCGACCAACATCTTTTTTAAGGAAACCAGCCCAAATTGCCCCTGCTTCTACCTTCCTTGCAAGATCATGAACTCTTGGTGGTCCCTCCCAGGTAACACTCAGAAGAAGAACAATCACACAGTAATTAGCAACAAGCAAGAGGCTTTTGTTTTGAGCAATCCCTCAAACGACTTCACCTTTCCACGCGTATTAATTTTCTAAACTAACATGAAGTGGATCTTGGGCTTCACAAAGCAGCAGTTAAAAACACTTACAAGTAACAAGCTCTTACAACAACAAAGCCAGGCCCTGTTTGATCAATATTTTAAAAAAGAACATTTTTCTGCCTTGAAATACCTGAGGGAGCTTTGGAAGGGGAGGGGCTGGGAAGAAACAGCAACTCCAGCTGGCAGCAGCCCCCCTCCTCACGCGGCCTGGCTGCGGCAGCGTGCAGAGGGGCTGCGGCCGGGGCCTCATCGGGCAGTGCCCAGCCAGAAGCAAGGCCGGGCAGCTGGCACGGGGCAGAGCAGCAGCACTCTGCACTTGGGGGGCTCAAGGGTCACCCACAAACACCATCAAAGTGCCCGGTCCTACTGTGGGGCTTGGCTCCCAGGGAGATTTTCCTGACTGCTGGATTCAGCCAGGGACACCAAGTCCACCATGCCAGAGGACACAGTTCAGCACAGGGACCCCTGAGCACAGTCAACACATCTCCCAATACCAACAAGACCAAGACTTGCTTTTATGTATCTGAACTTCCAACAGCCTTAACCCCACAGTAGCATCAGTTTGCTGCTCTACATAACTCCCAGCCTCCCCAGTCCCAGGGAGGTCACTTGCCATCTCTGCTCTGGCTTAACAGGAAGACTAACCCCAGTTTAGCTACTTCACAGACATTTTGGTGAGGCCACGTGCTGTCCAGGCACAAGGAAAGAAGGTACTCACCACCCAGGAGACATAGCTGTCAGCTGTAGCAGGGCTGGACCTCTTTCCTCCTGACTAATTTGGGACCCAGGTGCAGGAAGGAGCTCAGGGAAGAGCTCTTACCATTGGGCAACTCCAATCAAGATCGTTAGCACAGGCAAGGAGCCACCCCTCATCCATATCCTGCTTCAGCAAATACACATCAGGCCTACCAGAAAGATGTTTGCAGAGTGCTTTGAACACAGGATGCCAAATGTTGCCCAAGTGGGGGCAGGTGCACACTGTGCTGCCACTGGAGCTCAGCCTGCAGAAAAGGGATGGATACACCTTGTAGGGCAAGTCCACTCCCATCAGACATGCTGATTATTCATTCCCTTCTCCACTGCTAACCAAAACATGTTTAGAGGGAAGTGGCTGGTAACGGGGTCTCCAGCACACTTTGTTTTGCTTTGCAGCTGCAATTTGCAATTCAGTTTATCGCATTAAAATCTGGTGCAGCCCTAGCAGAGAAAAAAAAACCCAAACTAAACCAAGATTGTCACAGATCCTCCTGTTATCTCTTGGAGGAGAACTTGGGCTCACATTCATAGAGGGGAGCCCGGGGCTTGCCAGGAAGCAAACAGCAGTGTGGCCATAAATACAGCAGCATGGCCATAAATGCAGCATCCTGCTCTCACCCCAGCAAAGCCAACAGGGAGGTTCCATCCCAGATACTTCTCCTGGTCCAAGCCCTCCTGCCCAAAACCCTCAGCAGCAGAGCACTTACTTGGGGGGTGTTTCTCTGCCCATGCAACAACAGCCTGAGCGAGCAGAGGGAAAACATAAACTCGAGGCAGCTGCCAGGATTGTGCTGGAGGCTGGAAGCAAAAAGCCATTCACCTGCCACCGCCTGAGCCAGAGCCAAGAGAAGCCCTCACACGTCACTGCTGTTCCTGCAGGGTTTATTAGGAGTGAATAAAACTATATAAAAATGAGCTATTCGAAGGGAACAGATAAGAGAAGTGTTTTGACTCTGCCTGTATCCCCAGTACGATCCCCAAAGCAGGCTCTCACCTTCCCATGGACCTCCATTAGAGCTGCAGCCGTTTGCTGCTAATTGATTCAGTATGTATTTGGACTAGGATTTTTAATTAATTTTATTACAGAAAAATTAATGCACTGCTTCCCCACAGATGCATTATGATACAGACATGAGCAGTAGGAAATCATCCTGCAGCAGAGTTTTCCTTGTGACTACCCCCAGGCCTTTGGAGGGGCTTCCCCAAAGCTGTTCCTCCCGTGTGGAGTGTTCCCCTCCCACCCCCCCACCTTAGCCTAAGAGCTCACCTTCAGCTCACACCAAGGATTTACCGACTTCCAACTGAATTTAGACACATATAAGCTATAGAGCAGGAGGAGAGCACTGCTCCTCTGCCTCCATGGTCACACAAACAGGCCGTCAGGCTCCTTTCAGCAGGGGCTGCCTCTGTCCCGCACCAAGCAGCTCAGCAGCCCCGCTCATCCCATCACTCCCCAGTTAGCTTCATTGCAGAGGGAAGCAGAGTACTTGGGCAGTGACTGCATTCTCAAGACTTACATGCAGTCCCAAGTGCAAATCAAACGGTACCAGCCATGGGAAATGACCCGCAGAACAGTCAGCACTGCCAGGCAGCACCTCTGCCCATCTCTGCCCCACATCAGCAGATGCTTTCCTTCAGCAAAAGCTCTTCACACCTCTACCAGTGCTCCAGGCATCTGGAGGGAGCACCCCACGCAGCCAAGCCCTCCTCTGCCTCCCCAGAGCAGCTTTAACAGCTGCACCATTCACACCGCCCCTTCTTAACAGAGCCCCTCATCCTCACACAGGCAGGGGGATGCAACGAATCGTATTTTGGGAACACAAGCAGTCTCACCATCAGCTCTGCCCAATTCATGCAAGGATAACTCCTCATCCCTCCCCTCCCTTTCACCCAATTTATTTTATCAGTACCCTTCTCTACATATAACAGGGTTAACAAGAGACATATTTATGCTGCTTGGCTTGCGACTAAAGTCAAACTAGAAGTTTTAGCTGTGCAGCAGCCCAAAGCAGCAATGTCTGCTCTGAAACACCACAAGCATTTCAAAGCAGGAAGAGCATTTGGAGGATGTTCTATCAAAAAATAAAAAGGAGGCGGGTGAAAATAAGTTCCCAATACTTGAGATGACATCTCAGAACACAAAAATCAGTGGTGATGGGGGAAATCCTGTGTCATTTATATACATTCACACTGTGGTATTTATCAATAGCAGAGTACTGGGGGAAGAAACATCATCACTACTTCTGCAACAGCCAAATCTGAATCCCACGCTAGCGCTGTATTGAACGGCATCCCCCAGGCACACCGTATTTTAGAAATTTACAGAGCAGGAATAGGTGTTGCACTGTAAGGTCTGAGACCTTAATCAAGCCCTGCAACTCGATAGATTTCCAATATAACGAAGACAAAGAGGTGTCAGCTCTAGTTCTTATTTGCTAATACTATCAATGGGGGCTCAGCTCACTAGCAGTTAATTCAAAGCCAAGCTTGATTTGCACAGCAGTGATCTACACTAATTCCCATATGTGGCTAAGGAGAGATTTTGCCAACTAGACAATAGAAACAGTATTACAGTTCCTGAAACGATGCCATTGCTTTTCTCTTCTGCTCCACCACTTTCTCATCAAATTTCCACGTGTTGGAATCTCAGGTCATCTTTTCCCTTGTATGAGAAGATGTGCAGAAAGGGTAGAAAATACAGAGGTACCTATTTCTTTTCCAGATGCAGCTTTATTGAGGCTTCTAAAATGCCACTTCCCAAAAAGAGGGACAGGTTCCAAGAGTGGGTTTTGTACGTTAAAGACACTAAGAATTGCCATAAGTTAAGCAATTATAGAAATACTTATGTGTGATCCAACTGTAACAGCTTTAAAAAAAAAAGTTGCCGATTTTATGAAAGTTTATTAGCCTGCTGCTTCTGAGACCAAGTTTTACCTGGTTTTGCTTTTAGGTCCTAGCCCAACTCAGCACCACATCAGACCGAGTTGCAAAGTACTACGGTTGTTAAGAAGTCAAGGGAAGCCAAATGTGCCAAGCAATTAGGTAACAAAGTAGTTTTATCCACATCAGTAGCATTAGTTACTGCCTGCAAACCTAGCCCTCATTACTCTGCAGCTTGGCTCAGAGGGAGGGGGGCAACAGCCTGTACCCAGTTTACACAAATGAGTTACACCCTGTTCTCTTAAGGCCGCTGCACACAGCAACCCACAACCTTGTCCTGCTATTAATGCAGGTATCCTCCCCCCAACACCCCCCAGGTCTCCTCCTTGCTGCCAAGCAAACACTGACTGACTGCTAACTACATCACTACAGCCAGCACAAGGAGAGAATTCAAGGGTAGCAAGAGGGTGCTATAGTTTTACCAGTCTGTGCAGTTTCCATGTTATGGAAAAACAAGGTTAGTCTTGCCAGCTAGAGACCAGGTATTACCTTTCCCTTCCAAGGGCTGCAAAACACCCCCAGCTCAGATTTGGAAAGATCTGAGGTGGCATAGGCAGCTTGTCAAAAGGGAAACAGACCTGCATTGCTCCCCCAACCCAGCTCACAGCACCCAATTCCTATTAAAACTTGTGTCCTTGGAGAAGGGGCACAGACTAAGTACCTGTGCCATGCTCCTACTTCAGCAGAGAGTTAGACTAGGCGCCTGGCTCCTGCCACGAACCAAGATGCTAGAAAAAACCACAAGTCTGAAACAGTTTAACACAGGACAAAAAAGGCACATTTTAATATGTACAGCAATGCATTTGGGCTATAAATTTACCCAACACAACTGAAAAAAAAATCCAAATTATGCTTTTATACTTATTCCATGGTGTCAGCCTCATTCCTAGCCACCTACCTTTCTCTGCATCTCTGAATGCTGCTATATACACACACAAACAAACAATTACGTTATGAATGTTCATTTAGGCTCCCAAGTTCAAGTAATAAAGTTCAAACTTGCATAGCATCTTATGCCACTCAGCCATAAACAGTTACGATTGCATATTAGCTGAAGCAGCCATCTCTTTCAATTCAGCCAGTTTTGGCTGGCCACCATTTATTTTTTTTTATTTTTTTTAATTATTTTTAATCCTTGAGTCAGAATGTTTCCTAAGTCACCAGCCCTGAGGGATGCCACAGACTTCAAAATGAACCTCTTGCTGTTAAGATCCTTTTAAACCAGAAATTTAGAGTGTTGTCAAGAACAGTTTTAAAAATGTAATACTGTTTATTTTGCTTCAAAAACATTTCAGCATTCTAAACATACAAAAAAAACAGAACGTTGCAAATTCATTTAAGTACAGAGTGTTTTTGAACTTCAGTTGCTGCACTGGCTCTTCACTTAGTTGACGATGAAGAGATGTCTACAGTTTCAGTTTAAAAACTACCGCACTTAACTAAAAAAATCCATACACTTCTCATGCCAGCTGAACCCCCTTCCACAACTAAGAATGGCAGCAGAATGCTATTTCACTATATACAGAAAGACAACTTTAAGCTAAATGGACGCCCACTGTAGTGTAAATAGATCTACCCTCACAGTGCATGCTTTGGGCCATGGCACCCCGGGGAACATACAGCCTTTCCAAGTAATCACTGCTCCTCTAAGGCATCATAACTCTAAGCATGTACCACAAGAATCTGTCTAGTTTTTACAAACTATAGATATGTACAGTTTATAACCCAGGATTTTCTAGCCAATAACCATATAGTAACACCACCTTACAAATTAAAAAAATGCTTGAAACATTTTTAAATGCTTTGTTACACCAACAGCAAAGTGCACAGAGTTAGGAGAACACTAGAGCGCCTTTTCATTTTAAAAATGTTTGGAAATATGTACAACTTTGATACAGTTTCAGGGTGCTCACTACACCCATGGCCACTTCATGTAAACCAGTTACAATTTCTAGAGCACTTTTAGAAACTACAACGCGATCGGAATCCAAATTTTTTTTAATTAAGCCTAATAAGGGCAAGAGACACCATCTCAAATAAGAGGTGCTTCGTTTACGGTGTTTCCCCTACTCTATGGTATTCACATGGAGACAAGTATTGTACAGTTTTATTCATCATCATCATCTTCATCCTCCTCTTCTTCATCCTCCTCCTCCTCTTCATCTTCTTCCTCTACCTTTTTCCGAGCAGCTTTGGTTGCTGCTCCCTTTGCGCCATCAAACTTTCCTTTAGACTTGTAGTCTGCAACATCCTGCAAAGTCAAGAGGATGTCTTAATTTGCTCTAAGCAGCAAACACATACAGCATTTGTACAGCAGCAGGCGTTAACGTAAAGGGACTGGCCTTCCACAGCTGCACCCCCAAAAAGGGAGGCAGCCAGCTTTAGAGCACGCAGGTATGCAGACACCTAAGCATACTCAACTGCCTCCAGATGATGAAAGCCTCAAACCCTGTGTTCATGGGTTTGTTTTAGTTTTGAGGAGAAGAAAACCCAGTCTCTTAAAAGTTTCCTGCTAGCTAACGGGACAGAGCTCCTTTAAAAGCACAGCAAACCCTTTGCTGTAGCAACACAAGCTGCGCATCACTGGGGGAAGTTCTCCCTCCTTGCTGGAATCCACCTGCCCCTCTTTCACCTACACTGTCCCAACATACAGAGTTCAGCTACGTAGCACACAGTGCATGGAGACCAGTCTGTAAGCTGCAGCAATGGTCACTACACTGGGGACATCTTAGATGGGTCTGACACAGAAATTTACCAACGTAAGAGCCAGTATGAAGAGCCACAATGAAAACTAGCCTTACCTTCTCATACTTCTCCTTCAGTTTAGCTGCCTTATTATTGTAAGGCTGCTTTTCACCATCACTGAGGTTGTTCCACATTTCACCCAGTTTCTTTGCTACATCCCCGATGGATATGCCAGGGTTTGTGGACTTTATCTTGGGGCGAAACTCTGAACAGAAGAGGAAGAAGCCAGACCTTGGGGGGAAGCACCGGAGCACAGTCAGCATCACAGCAGCATGCCCAGGGAGCACCCCATCCCTGTTCCTCACCCACATCCACAAAGAAACATTCTTTTTATTAAAAAAAAACCCACTCGTACCAAATCCAAAACACAAACCCAAACATGTTTTGATTTTACTGAGGCTCAGACACACAGCCTTCTCCCAACTTTAATCAACTGTTGTCTATCCCCACCTCTCCTTCATCTTGGATATCCAAGTCTCACTGCAAAACAGTCATTTGCATGCCATCCATCACCATGAGTTTAAGGGTACGGAGCACTGACAACTCCGGTTAGTGCTCAAGATCACAAGCTGCCTAGGCAGGTTCCAAGACAGGATCAAGTAAATGATGAATAGTAGCAACACTGCTACACCAACAGCATGCCCCAGCTACTTCCTTTATGGAAACTTATCAGCTGTGTTACAGGGTGCAAAACTACATGAAAACACTTGTGCATTTAATGCCTCAGTTACTTACGGTGGTCGTTTGGGGGCATTGGGGTCCTTCTTCTTCTTGCCACCCTTGGCTGGTCCGTAGTCCTTCATTTCTCTATCATATCGTACCTTGTCAGCCTTTGCCATTTCATCAAATTTAGCTTTCTCCTTGCTTGACATAGTCTAAAAATCCAAAAAACAAGACACCGAACCTGTGATTACTCAACTGTTCAATAGCTGGCAAACTTAAGTAAACACATCAACACATACCAACTAGATAGGGGAGTTTCAGAATTTGTTTGTTTTCTAACTGGACCACCTTGGGGACGAAGGTCCTGTACTGGGGACTGCAGCCACAGCTGGCATACCGAGCAAGGCAGAAGCAATGGGAACGGGACAAGCACAGCCAGAGTCCTCCTCGAGGACAGAGGCCTGGGAGGTGGCTGCTGAAGGACACTGCTTGGAAACAGGAAAAAAGGACCAAGTATAATGGAAGAACCTAAGTGGGCAGATTGACTGAGCTGAAGCCTTCATGATCACCACAGGAGTTAGCAGCACCTGGTCAATGGCCGGGACACCTTGCCAAGAATGGCACACAGACCAAAAGAGCACCAACTCCCTTCGCATTCAGACACACGCACGTCACCCTAGCAGACACCACTTCAGGAAGCCACAAGTTAAAGTACCTTCCACCTCTCTGAGCACTTCTTAGAAAACTCTGCAAAGTTGACTGGAACCTCTGGGTTCTTTTTCTTATGTTCCTCACGGCACGTCTGCACAAAGAAGGCATAGGCAGACATCTTGCCCTTGGGCTTCTTCGGATCACCTTTAGCCATCTTGACTCTATAGGCAAGGAGGGGGCAAAGAAGAAAAAAAAACAAGTGAATGCATATACAGATGAATGTGCATATGTACATGTGTACACATAGATGGTGCATATGCGTTTAGACACACACGCAGCTAAGTCCCATCAGTAACACATTCCTTGCTTCCTCCCCAACAGCTCTTACCACCCCCAACAGAATTATTCTTCTCCTTGACACTTGGGTTGCAGACTTGAGCTTGCACTTGAGTGAAACTGGTCACTGGATTTAAGTTTTACACTGATACACATTTACATCATGCGTGGAGACAGGCTATTAAATGCATATACTCCCAGCCATTAAGAGTTATATATGAACTAATATAAAAATATTTGGTTTAGTCGGCCGCCACGCTGAGGCTTGAGTGGCATGCACAGCATCAGGCTGTGACTTATGCCTTTAGCAGCTGGAGTTCACGTGTTAGCAGCTGCTGTCCAGGTAGGAAGGCAGGAGAGATCATCTCCCTTCCCGCTACAAGTGTGATAACCTTCCACACAGGAGGTGTGTGAATAAAGGCTACTTTTAAACACAATAGGATCCACGGAGCTCCGCGAGGTGAGCAGCGCTTGCTCTTGCTCCACCAAGTGACATGTTCGGAGGCGTAGTGGTCAGTGCAAAGCTGTGATGAGCAAGTCACAGAGAGGACGATGCTAACTTTTGGGCTGTCTTTCTTTCCCCCCTCCTCCATCTATTTCCCCCCCACTCCCTAAAATAAAAGGAACCCCCGCAGCAATATTTCCTATTTACAGCTTCTCCAGCGCCTGAAAATTTAATTTTTATTGGCACAACGTTAATATTTAATTGCGCCTATTACCCCCCCACGCGCAGGAGAAGCGGCTTCGGGCTGCCCGCTCCTGCCCCGGCCGCTCCCGGCGGGATGCCCGCTGCCGCCCCGAGAGCCCTCCG
>VZTU01017390.1:333692-357252 GCA_013400835.1 Zapornia atra | reverse complement strand
GTGGCTGTGGCCCTGGGCTGGCTTAACTCAGAGTCGGTGGTAGGGAAGCCCGGGGGAGGGTTGTCGGTGTCCCCGCGGTCTGCTCCTCATATGTAAGGGGCGCTATGCAGTGCTCCCCCTCCCCGGTGGGTGTGCGCCCTTTCAGGGGACCCTTGCACTTAAGGAAAGGTCACCCGAAGTCTCCCGCACGGTTTGATGCGTTGCTTCTCGGTGCCTGCCTTTGTTTTGGCTTGGTCAATAATCACGAGTCTTCTGTCTGAATCGGCGCCTGGTTTTGCAGTGTGAATTTTGAGGGTGCTTGGGCCTCTTTGTTGTGCTATTACCTTGATTGCTGTTAAGTTTCGGAGTTCAGAATGTAAACTCTTAGATTAAAATAAAAAAAAACTACAATGCAGATAACTCCTTAAGGTGTCCATCAGCTCGTTCACTTTGGGTGCTTGTTTACTAGTTAGTGTTCTCAAAAACTTCATCTTAAAGGCATCTGAATGTTAAATTTCTACTGTAAAACAAGAATGGTTTTTAAAAAGAAACACCAGAGTCCTTTAAAATCAAGTGGTGTTTTCTTTTTTTATATGTTCTGACTGAGGAAGGAAAAACAAGCGCTGTGTTTGGGTTTTGGTGGAGGGAAAGGTCATGCACTTTTTTTTTCCTCTCTCTTCCTTTAAAAGAAAAAAAAAAACCCCAAGCTAGAGCACGTGCTGCGGGTTAGCCTGTGTGCTGCAGCAGATACAACTGGGAGTTTGTTTTCCCTGACTCTTGCGGTAACCAGACATCTGAGATGAAGCACATCTGCAGATCACGTTATCTGAAATCGCAAATAACTAGAACTGGCCAAACCAGAGAGGCAGTTCCTGCGTTGCAGAATGAAAACACCCTGTGTACTGTGTTAGTCTTGGTTGCGTTACCTTGGCGTGCTGTCGCGAACACGGTACCAGGTCATAGTAAACGTGACTTGTCTGTGAGCTCCAGCCGCCAGTGTCAGCCAGCATGCCCCACGTGTGACCGTGCTGGGTTGCCGGGGCAGCTGCCTTCCTCCAGCTCCTCCTTTCTCCTCTTACAGATGGTCACCAGTCCGGCCACGCCACGAGAGTGCTGGTGTTGATGTGAGGCGGCGGTGGGCACAGGCGCAGGGTGGAAGCCATCTCTGCTGGCAGCAGAAAACCAGCTCAGCTCCCAGGTACTCTTGAAACCACAGCCCGAGGGTGAGGTTGGAAGGTAGAGCCTGGCACACCTGATGACTAGGTGTTAGCGAAGAGCCTCGCCCCGATCCTGGCTGTGAGATTCCTCTCCTCCTTTCCCTCAGCTCTGCTAACGGATCAAAGAAGTACTGTGACACAGAAGTGACAGGAAAACAGCTCTGCCAGAAGGTTGCTAGCTGTTGCTGGAGTTGCCGGTGAGGGGTAAAATATGTGAGGATGTTGTGGTGGAGGAAGGAGGAGTTTGGTGCAAGCAAAAAGCAGTTTGCATAGGAGGATTTACTGGTGGAAGGTGTCAGGGAAAATGTTCTGCTGACTTTGTTTTCCATCCTCTGAATTGGGCTCTTGGATTATTTCCAAGGACCATCTTGTGTTAGACAAGCCTACAGACAATGTAGGTTAAGAAAACAGAGGAACCTGATCTTCTAGTGAAGCAGCTTAACTTAGAGATGTGCACATGCAGGTAACGTCCATGTCAGAGCCATGTCTGTGTGTTTTAAAAAACCTGTTGATACAAAGTGTGATTTGTTTGTCAGTTCCAGTTTTTGGAATAGGTAAGCTCCCTGATTTACAAAGTCTGCCCTTGTCCAGTGCATTTTATATGTTTTTCATGTAATGATTCCAAATAGTTGCATTTGGAGGGGGGAAAAAACAATAATGTTTTTTCTTTTGGTTGGTTTAAGCTTCCTGGAGGTATCTCGGTGTTAAACGCTGTAAGCGATGGGCGCTTCGCAGCGCAAACCCTGTGCGCACACACAAATGCCTTTCCATCGCGGAAGGTGCGGGCAGGTGTATCCTCTCGTGTTTCTCTCCTCCACGCACTAGGAAACTCAGCTTCAGGCACAGGTTCTCCCTGCTGTTCCAGCTTTGGGACTGAAATGTGGGGCCAGCAGCTGGACATGATGACATTTTAAAACTGCCAGAGCAAGATTTACAAGAAGGCTGTGTGTCTGATAGTGCTGAGCATGCGATAGCATGGCTGAGAGTCCCATCAATTCCCTTGGCTCAAGCAAGCCTGCAGAAGTAGTTAAGTAGATAAATAGAAGCAGAGTATATTCAACAGCACCGATTTCTGCCCTGGAGTTTGTCTCTGTCCGTTCTCTTCTTTGTGAATTTGCAGTATTTATCTGCTTGGCTAGTTTTTGCTCCATGGTTTTGTGTTGTGGTTTGGGTTTTTTTTAGTCTCCTATGTCTTTAAGCCATTAATTAAAAAAGAAATAAAGCACTTGCCGACCCCGAGTTTTGTGTTCCAAGCATCAAGAAGACATTGTTCCTTCATGAGCAGCCTTAACCCAGAGTCCTTATTTCCATTTATTAATGATTGCATAATATAGTGTCTTCTTAAGTCTTAGCTTCTCACATAATGAGAAAGATTTAATCTTGAAGCTTTTTTTCACTTAGCTGCAGTGTTTTGCCCTTTTGTGCAGCATGCCAGTGCCTTGTTTCTGATTCCAGGCTAACTTTGCTTTGGAAAAGCTCCATTAGCTTGTTCCAGTTGAGTGAAATTCTTCTGATATAAATCTGTGACACTGGAACAAAGCCTTTAGGGTTTGCAGTTACATTTTCATTGTCAGCATTTCCTTTTTCTGCTGCTGGTGTTTCATTTCTGCCCACTTTCTTGTGCTGAGTAGCACGGAATTAACTGCAGGTGAGGGTCAGCGGGAGGGCTGGGGTGTTCACAGCAGAGCTGGAGAGGAGGTGGTGGTGGTGGTTGTTATTGCTGGGTTTGTTTCTTATCCAGCCTGCGTCACTAGGGGGTTGTGAAATACATTGGATAGAGTATCAGCTACAGATTAGCCTGTCCGTTTATGCCTTACTAAAATCTCTCTGAAGCAGTCAGCTCTTAGATGGGCTCACTGCAGCAGTGTGTTACGAGCATCAAAGTGACAGCTGATCCTATTTTAATTCAAATTCAAATGAAATCTCTTTGTAGGGTGAGCCATACCAAGAATCTACCTTGTCAATATGTGTGAAGTATTTGATATGGAAAATGATAGTTTTAAAACCTCTTTTCTCAATGAGTAAGTGCCTGGCACATGTTCTTTTCTTGCTCTTTAAGATGGTGCCTTTTAAAGGTGCCGTGTAAAAAGCTTGTTTGAAAGAAGTGTGTTCATTGTGTTCTATATTAAGCGATGATGTAGCCAGACTTGGATTGGGTAATTGCAGCTCCAAGGATGCGAGCCTGTCAGGAAATGAAATTGCTGTGAGGAGCTGATGTTTTCTGACTCTCTAAGTGGGGAATGAGGGAAACTGAATGTATCCTCCTGGAAGCATGAGAAAAATGTCCATAAACTTTAAAATAATTCATTGTGTGTCCTTCTACAAATAAATAGTATGTGCATTTGGAATGAAACCCGTGTCAGACCCAAGAGGATGTTTTGCTCAGCCTCTTGCTGCCTCAGTTTGTTTTGGTGGACGTTCATCCAGTTCCTTTTAAAGCCCAGGGGTGGCAAAGAGCCCTCCTGCTCTTTGGAAGAGCAGATCGGTGGAGTCTGTTACATCAGATCCCCACTACCTGCAAAACTGTCTCGGTTTTCTTCACCTGCAAGCTCCAGCGTTGGCATGTGCTAATGTTTGAGCGCTTGATTTGTGCACCTTTGGTGCTTTGATAACGTGTGTGTGTGTTTGCGTGCTGGAGGGGAACATTGTGTACTAAGTATCTGAAACTGGAGAGTGTTTGAGCAAAAAGTTTTGCTAGTAATTGTTAGTAGTACTCTGGAAACCAGAAAATCTCCCTGTCCTCAGCATGTTGCTCTTGGTTTTTATTTTCAGTAGTTTTACACAAACAAATGTAATGCTTTCTGGTTTGTGCGCTAGCAGTTTACGTTCAGTTGTGACCATAGGCTATCAGTGGACTGATTCTTGTATGCTAGGAATGAACAGGTAAGAACTTAGCGTCAAGGCTACTAATTGATATAACTAAATGTTTTTAAACACTAGTACTACTAAACTTCGTTATGACAGACTTTATAGTGGAAATCAAGTGGTTTATAAACAGATTTTTTTTTTTTAACGTATAAGCCTTCTCTTATTTGGGCTAGTGCTGTTATAGTGGTACTTGGAGTCTCCAGCTGAAGTAGGGGCTACTCTGAAACACAAGAAAAGCCAGAGCTCTGGGTCTTTATCCAGGAAATCTTTGGTTCCCATCAGTTGGGTGGTACATTGTAGCAGAGCTCTCAGGTTTTCTGTCTTGAACACTTGATGGGATGCCAGGGGTGCAGGGACATTCAGAACTTGCCATCCATGACAACTGTTCTGTGGGTGTGTTTTGTGTTGGGTGTGTAGCGAATGACGTTGTGTTACCCTGCGCAGGGTGCGCAGTGACTTGCCCTGCGTCACCTCTAGGAAAGATCCAAAGTTGTACCAATTCTGAGTGACTGAACAAGCATCCTGTCTGATTCTTGTGATGATGTTAGGAATGTACCAGGCTGAATACTGAAGTGTGTTAATTTTTCAGACCGTAGCACTGCGAAGGAAGAACTCTGCGAACTTTTCTCAATGACTCTATAGCCAACTGATGTAACAATGGTACTAATATTGGGACGCAGACTGAATAGAGAGGATAGTGGGATACGAGATTCCCCTGCAACCAAGCGGAAAGTTTTTGAAATGGACCCAAAATCATTGTCAGGCCCGGAGTTTTTTGACTTCTCCTCGGGATCATCCCATGCTGAAAGCATTCTCCAGATCTTCAATGAATTCCGAGACAGCCGGTTGTTCACAGACGTTATTATCTGTGTGGAAGGAAGGGAGTTTCCCTGCCATCGAGCGGTTCTCTCTGCTTGCAGCAGCTACTTCAGAGCTATGTTCTGCAACGATCACAGAGAAAGCAGAGAGATGCTTGTGGAGATCAACGGCATTTTTGCTGAAGCCATGGATTGCTTTTTGCAGTACGTATACACCGGCAAGGTGAAAATCACCACAGAGAACGTGCAGTATCTCTTTGAAACATCGAGTCTCTTTCAGATCAGTGTTTTGCGCGATGCCTGTGCCAAGTTCCTGGAAGAACAGCTGGATCCTTGCAATTGCCTGGGAATCCAGCGCTTTGCAGACACACACTCACTCAAGACGCTCTTCACCAAGTGCAGGAATTTTGCCCTGCAGACATTTGAGGATGTGTCCCAGCATGAAGAGTTCCTGGAACTGGGGAAGGATGAGCTTATTGATTACATTTGCAGTGATGAACTGGTTATCAGTAAGGAAGAGATGGTGTTTGAAGCTGTCATGCGCTGGGTGTACCGGGCAGTTGACTTGCGAAGACCAGTGTTACATGAACTTCTGACGCACGTCAGGCTGCCCTTGTTACACCCAAACTACTTTGTTCAGACTGTGGAAGTGGACCAGCTGATTCAGAATTCCCCAGAGTGCTATCAGCTGCTGCACGAAGCCAGGCGATACCATATCCTTGGGAATGAGATGATGTCTCCCAGAACTAGGCCGCGCAGGTGAGGAAGCCCTTTCCTTCTTTCTTTCCCCCTTATTTCTGTAGGAGGAGGACATAGGTCAACAGCCGTGTGTGTATCGTTTCGCTGGTTACACCTCTGTACTGCCCCACAACACACAGAGCTCACACGTGTCTTGAAAAATAGGTGAGTGTGTTCACACCTATCGCTATCACTGTGAAATAAACAACTGTTCAGGTAAGTGCAGTTACCTTACCTCACAAGAAAAATATTTTCTAAAGGTTAATGTTTGCTGGGTGAGATTTTGAGGTTCTTCATATAGTAGCAGTGTCCTGAAGAGAACTTGCCGTGCCAATAGCAGGTAAACAATCCTGTTTCCCAACCTCCTTTCTTTTTATAGCGCAGCCATGTAAGTGTACCACAGGATGTGGATGGGGACATGTATTCAGAGCATTCACTTGCTACATCACAAATACTTCGCAGATGGAGTAGTACACAGATTTGTCATAGTCAATAGACAGCAGGACAACAGGCCCAACTGTAAAGAAACTAAATCTTGCATTTTTAAAGAATTACAGAACAGTTCCTGAAGCATTTCATGCTTATTCTATGACATTTTAATAATTCAGAGTTGCTGCTACTTAATAATGCGTTACACAAATAGGTGGCTGAAGTTGTGAGAAGAAATGAGGAAGAGTCCATTAGTGGCATTTATGAGCAATGGTGGTTATGATTACTTTTTTTTTTTTCCTGAAAAATATTTTCCCAGTAAAAGCCTGACCTCCACACGGTAGCTGACATGATAGTTTATCGGTAACTCCAGCTGATTTAAGCTGTAGCTGTAGAGTCCTGTCTTATGTTAAGGTGAGGCAATAATCTGGCCTGGACAAAGAGATTGTTAGGAGCTGCTCCTCTTTGTTTACTCTTAGTCATACGTAGTTGCTGTATGGTGACTGTGCAGGGAACCTTTATTTCTTTTGGCACGTATTAAAGGGTTGCTTATGGGGGAAAAAATACTTGGGAAGCATTTTCCCCATTAGTGGCTTTCCAGTCTAGTTCCTGCTGTGAGAGAAGAAATTGCTCCTAAAATCCTTGCAGCCCTGCTGCCAGTTTTTTGAAGCTGTACACTGCCATGGAGGGTCTTTGGAAACGTGTGGTTCATGGTGGTTTGGAACTGGTGCAGTGATGGTTTCTGAGGCATTGCATAGCCTGGGCCTGAGGGAGGGCTGTGGAATTCCGACCAAAGACCTCTTGTTTCAGGAGCAGTTGGAGGGGGGCCGGATCTTGTGGTATTTGGTGGGGTGTTTGTTGCACATACGTTACTCAATGTGAAAAAAAGCAAATACACTCAGACCTCACGGTTGTGCCGAAGTGTATGCTGTGCATGTACTTGAGAACCTGAGTGGCCTTGGCATAGCATTCCAGTTGGTAAATGAAGTGCCCTGCCTAACACAGGTCACTTCTGGAGCTGGGGAGAGGGTGTTGTTTTATGGGTTTTGTTGGGTTTATTGTTGAGCTTATTAAGCTGCACTGTGAATTCCAGTAGGCAGGAACAAGAGAAGTAATTTACAAAGAGAAAAACTGGCTGGCCTCCCAGCAGGAATTTTTTCCCCTTTTCTATATTACATTCATGGAATAGTTCTTTGTCACTGGTTTCTGTTGCCTGTTTGTTTCTGTTGCCTATAGCAAAAAGAGATCTGTTTTAAAACAGTTACCAGGTTCCCCTTGCCCCCTTCCCCTTATTTTCATCATACCTTTTCTGGGCATTTTGCGGAGCGTGGGGGAGGCTGGAGAGCTCTCTTCCTTCTTTCCTGCCTTCCTCCTATTTCTTTTTATATAAACTGTTTCTAAAAGGAGCAGGTTCCTGTATCAGAATTTCCCACACCAGTGTTTTTGCTGAAACTTCTGGAAATGATTGTGAGAGCCCTTCTATGTGTACGTACGCAGTGATGAGTGAGGTGGGATCTAATTGTTTTTCAGAGGAACAGTGTGGATTGCAATTCCCAGTTGGTTTTTTTGGTTGTGTATTTTTCTTCTTTTTTGGAGCCAGCAAAGAGTTACCTGAAGTAAATAAAACTTTAAAATGTGGCACAATGGTTGCCTGCTGGCATTGTTGACACACGCAGCTCTTTTTTGAAAGAGCTTTTCAGTTCTGTACGTGCGAAGACATAGTGACATCTTGAGGTTGTGCCTTGTGCTCCTTTTAAGTATCTCTTGTCCCCAGCCAGCTGTGCTGAAGGGATCTCCACAAGCAGTAACACACTCCCATATACAAACCAAAATGGGCTTTTCCTACTGTAGGCTTTGAATTATCTGCAGGTTTTCATGTACTGTGAATTCTTCGATCCCACAGTTCCTGTTAAGCTGTCTGTTAGCAATATACCAGTGCTCTCTTTAATTAGTCATTGCATGTATGCATTCTAATCCATCCCTTTTCCTTGCCTTGAGAAAGCTTTAAGGTAGTCTCTTCTTTTTCCCCCCCCCAAGGAGGTAAGTTTTTATTTTTGGGTCTGTCATCCCATTTACTACCCAAAAGTGAATTAATGGGTAAAGAAAGTAGTGATTTACCAGAATTCCTGTGATGTCCCAAGCTTAAAATGGTTTTGAGTGTAATCTGATGGAACTGCTTAAAGTTCTGTCCAGCTGATGCTGTGCTGGTTGGCATTCTCACCTCACCTAGAGGTCTTCATGTAACTCAGGACCCTTGGAAGACTGCTCTTGGGATTCTATAACACTGTCAGTCATCTTCTACTCCCCCTTTTCTGTTTCACGCACCTCTTCCTGACAGATAGGTGTCTCCTGGGATCATTTTGTGTCAGCTCACCTCTGTTATTTTGCTCCCACAGTTCCTTCTGAGGGCTACAAAGAGGACTTTCTGTACCCCTGAGTGAGATTGGTTTTTTCTAAATACCATTCAAATATATCCTTAGTTCTTTTATGGAATTAGCCTCAGCCTGTATGTCTTTGTGTAGTCCCACATTTTAAATGTTTCATTTTTTAAAAACTGATGTGCCCTCCAGTATTTGCAAAAATCTTTTGAAACCAACCCTAAAACCTGTACAGTGCAAGGTTCCTTCAAGTAAATGTAACCAAAAAATGTTTCTTAAGAAAGGATATGGTTATAGAGGTACTAAAAATGTCTGGAACATTTTTTTGTTTTCTCTGGATTTGAAATGCTGTACTAAATCAGTATTTTCTTTCAAGAGCAGAATTCCCATCATAGCAATTCATAAAAGATTTGTGGTTCATTTAGTTTTAAAATGAAGATTGATAATCCAACACAGCTTTTCAGTAAGTAAGTAGAGGCCTTGATTTTAATGTAGAAAGTAATCAACAGACAAACCTCTTTCATACCTGCAGTTAGCTGATGTATTTGGGTTCGCTTCTAAAGCGAATTCTGATGAGTGTCTTTTAAGGAAATTCTTTTTCTGGGTGATGCGTTGTTGGCACAGGAACTCCCCCTCTCCTATCCCTTGAGAGATTCCTTTCACAGTTGTGCCTCAAAAAAGCAAAAAAACCCAATAACAGTAAATACCTAGAAACCAGGAATGGGCATAACTTCAAAGCTGAGCAGCTGAGGAGTGTTCCTTCTCAGTAGTTCAGGTGTGTAAGCATGCCTCCTCAGATAAACATCTTCATTATAGGATCTTATTGTATGTTATAATTTAGGATTGCCTTCACGTATTTAAAATATTCTGAGGAGAAATATGTTTTTAGTACATTTAAATTGTAGTGTCTGGTGGCAAGGAGAAAGAAGGGCTAATTCATTTTATTCCTGATGTTTTCCCCATTTTGAAGCATCATTGGGATTTATGTTAGTTTGTGCAGAAGTTCACATTAGGAGATTTGGGGACAGGTCACACAATTTTTTTTTATCTCAAATGCAGTCATAAGTCGTAGTGATGGTTTCTTAGAGAGAGAATGGCATAAATGAGATGTCTGTTCATATTGGGATAAAACTTAAAGCATAACTCAAAGAAAAAGCCTTTACCAAAAATAAAGGCAAGCTTGCATTCAGTTTTAGTTCACTAGTAGACAGTAGTCCTCAGAATAACTACATGGGTGCAAAATCCTTCAATCTAAAAATGCCCTGAAAAGAAAGGATTTGGACAGATGCTTACAAGAAATTGGAGAGTTAGTCATAGATTTGCCTGTTGAAGGTGGTTGGTTCTCTGTGTTCAAATGTGGATTTACATGGAACGAACGTTGTTACTGCTGTGAGTTCAGATGATGTATAACGCAGAAGCATCAGGCTAGGAGGAGAATGGGAGCATAGAGTAGAATGTAAAGACTTATTTGCATGCATTGCAGACTGTCTAATGCTTCATTGTTTCACACTGAGTTTTAGGTTTTGTTTTAGGCTTGAATTTTTATATCAGCATTTCTTAATGTTTCCTTCTAGCACTACACTTGTCTACTCTTCAGGTGTGCCTTGACTCTAAGGTATCCTTCTTTTCCTTTAATGTGGGTGACTATATGCCTTCAGCTTTTTGGCAGGAAATAATGTAAAACACTTTAAAATTTAATCAATGTAAAGTACAATGAATTTTGTAAAACTCAGGGACTGGTTTCAGTGGGAAACAGATCGCTCACCTCATTGTCTCAGGCTTTGCTTGAGCTCTTGTTTCTGATTATCTCTGTGTATGCAGTCAAAGAAAAAGTCTGATCAGAGGGCTTTCCATATTTTTTAATTATTTGAATGGTACAGACAAGGCTGAGCAGTGCAACTCCACCATTTACACAGAACACCTGTCAGTGTGGCAACCTGCTGATGGTAATAAGACCGATGGAAACAGTGAAAACCTCTAACAGTTTGCTGAATAACTTTCTTCTTCTTTCTTTGCTGTAGAAGTTAAAACTAAATAGTACATTTTCCAGTGTCTGTGGTCTTGGAGACAATGATGTTTGGCCTCTGTGTACTAATAAGTTATCTTCTACAACTCGGTTGTCTCTGTTCACTTTTTTAGATCAACTGGTTATTCTGAGGTGATAGTTGTTGTTGGAGGCTGTGAACGAGTTGGAGGGTTTAATTTGCCCTACACTGAGTGCTACGATCCCGTGACAGGAGAGTGGAAGTCACTGGCTAAACTTCCAGAGTTTACCAAGTCTGAGTATGCGGTGTGTGCTCTACGGAATGATATTCTTGTTTCAGGTGAATGATCCTAAAAAAAACCCCACCTTCTTATTTCTTTTGTTTGTGGGTTGAGTTTTTGTTTGCTTTTTGTTTGGTTGTTGTTGGTTGGGTTTTTTTAAGGTAATGTGACAGATCTTCGTACTGTGAACTTGGCAGAAGCTCAACTGAAAGTCTTGTCCTGATGTAAATGGTGAATACCAGCCCCAAACCAATCTTACTGTAGTTGGAGGTGTTTTCTGGGATGTTTGCTTGGTATTAATCAACAGGGGTTTTTTACAGCTGATTCCAGAAGATCAACTGTATTTAAAAAGACTAGCATATGCTTGTTATGTAGGCTGCTGTAAAAGATAGCAGTGGCCTGTTTGCCACAACAGTTGGAAAAGATCCAAACAAAAAATTCCCAAGCAGTCTTTTTCCAGCAGCATTTTCTCTGCTGCAGCAGGTGCTGGTTAAAGCTCCCAGTTTCCCAGGAGCACCGTGGTGCTGGTAGATTGCTGGTGACTCACCTCCATCAGATGGCTGCCTAGGCTCCAAAAAATGTGAAATGGAAAGAAATTCCTTTCAGCACTGGAGCTGGGGATCCGTCTCTCCCAGCCTTTTACTGTGAAGTGAGCAATAGGTTTTTAAGTACTTCTCGTCCAGCCTTTTAGCAAGGGTACATTGCAGGGTACAGCTGATGGTTTAGACCAAGCTGATTGTTTAGACCAAGCCCCCTGTGTGTGTTTACCCAAAGAAGCCGCCTCCTCAGAGTTGTGGTTGTCATTTGAACAAAATGTAAACCAGAGATGCATGCAGGAACCAGATAGTAGAACAGGTAGTGCTAGGGATGGGCCACGAGGCACATCAGTGGTTTTGGGTTCGAGTGTCTCACCCAGGCAGTGACACAAAAGGAGATCTGAAGAACATGGGGCAAAAGCCATTAAAATGCATTCTAATGCCAAAGAACAATCTAATGTGATCTCAGAATGTTACTGGGACAGGTAAGTAAAAATAACTTCCTGTATGTTTTCCAGTGTGAAATCCACTGAAACTGACTCTTTCAGTCTGATGTATATGGACAATCTTCATTACACCTGAATAGGATATAATGTTTTCGGTAGCCGCTGTAGAGGGGCACATTAGTGGGTAATATTTCTCATTCAATAATGAATTTATTCAAATTGGCATATTTTGTTTTCAAAGGTGGAAGAATCAACAGCCGGGATGTTTGGATTTACAACTCTCAGCTTAACATTTGGATCAGAGTTGCCTCCTTAAATAAAGGCAGATGGCGTCATAAAATGGCTGTTCTTCTTGGTAAAGTAAGAGAAGTGTAATTATACTCTTTTTTTATAGTGGGGATGCTTGCTGTATATAGGAAAACAGTGGAGAAAACATGTATGTATTTAGTATTACTTTGTATTTCCTATCAAATAACTTACACCATATGTATTTTCAAACAAAAGAATATTTTAACCAGTTACGTTATTCATCAGTCAGACACTGTCTGGGGACATGAAAATCACATTAGCCCTCAGCTGGGGTTTTTTTGCCATTGAAGTATCTTATCCCTAAGAAGGAACTTTTTGGGAGGCAAATAAGTATCTGGATTTGCCTGTGCTCCAAAAACATTTTCAGAAGTTCAATGCTTTATGCAGTTATTAACAGAAAGCGGTACTGCTCTGAATGTCAGCTCTGTGCTCTTTTTTTTTAATGTTTTATATTGAAACTAGCCAGCTGTATGCTGTGGGAGAGGTTTTGCTGTATTTTGAAGGCACGTATGCCTTAACATAAAAACAGTAGTTGTGGTCTGCCTGTGAGGATTCCATCGGTGGAAGTTAGGGAAGATGTACATGTGGTGTCCTCTGGAGATGAGACTTGCAGCTGGATCGAAGAGCAGGAATAATAATAGTAATAATAATAATGAGCTTGGCTTCTTAAATACAAGAAGCAACAGGAAAGAAAAAAGTTTACAAATTGAGGAAGAAATAGTATTGTAAGAGTAAGAAACAAGTAAAACAGAAAAGCAAAGGTAGATTCAGATGGACCTTAGCTGTTGCTGAATCTAATCTGTGAAAAGAGAAATGCAGAGAAGATCCTTTTTTAACAAATGCCTCTCAAATAGGAAGTTTCTGTCTCAGTATTAATAATACTGTGCTTTGGACATGTGTTTGCTGTGTCATTCTACGTGTGACTGACTTGAACTCTCCAGAGAGTCTTTACTAATTATTTTTAGACCATATTCTTCTCCTCCTATGCATAAACCAAACATTTCCGGAAGGTATCCCTTCACAAACCTAGCAAAAGAGGATTTTTGCTGTTTAAATTTCATATTTAAATGTAATAACTAATCTAAAAATGAAGTGAAGATGATTCTCACTGCTTTGCTTAGGTATATGTCGTTGGAGGATATGATGGGCAAAACCGCCTCAGCAGCGTAGAGTGTTACGATTCCTTTTCCAATCGATGGACAGAGGTGGCTCCCCTTAAAGAAGCTGTGAGCTCTCCAGCAGTTGCCAGCTGTGTTGGCAAACTGTTTGTGATTGGCGGTGGTCCTGATGACAACACATGTTCTGACAAGGTCAGTTAATTATACCCGATTGCATCTCCTGTCCGTGGGAAACAGCATTGCTGGTTTAAAGACTGAGCGTTCAGGGATCTGCTTTAACTAGTTTCCTGAATGGAGTATGGAAGTGTTATAATACAAAAAGTAAGGAGTAGAAAACGAGAAGTTGGTGACATACTGTTGCTGTGATTTTTCTTGTGGATACTGTTAACTGGCTTTGGAGGTTTTGTGAATTCTTAAACCTGAGTGTTGGGAAAAAAAACTATGTTGAATATAGTGCAGATACAGACATTATCGATATGTCTGAATGCAGACGTCTGTAGATTTAGGTAGGCTTCATTGTCTTGGTGAGATACTGCCACCAGGTATTGTTGCTTTGGCTGTCCTTGTATAACCTCTGTGTGTGTGTGGCAGGCTATTATTTTGATCAGGCTATTAATCTGGAATCCGTGTGTTTCTTTTCAGGTTCAGTCTTACGACCCTGATACTAATTCTTGGTTGCTCCGTGCAACTATCCCAATCGCGAAAAGGTGCATTACGGCTGTGTCTTTAAACAATCTGATCTATGTTGCTGGTGGGCTTACCAAAGCAATATACTGCTATGATCCAGTTGAGGACTACTGGATGCATGTACAGAATACATTCAGCAGACAGGTAATTAACAATAGAAGGCCTGTAGTCACCTGAAAGCTCTGTTTTTACACTTGGCATGAAATGAAGAGGCATTTGTTTAACCCTGTTAAAATTGCATCTCTGATTCTATTCTTGCTTTACTACATGATCTATATAATGCAAAACCTCATGGAAGAGGAAGTTTTGAAACCAATAGCTTTTCAGACAGTGTCACTGTTAGCCAGTCCAGCCTTCTTGTTTGAGAGCAGTTGCTCCTGGAGAACGGTGCAATGGTATAATGGATGATGCCTTAACCATACAGAAATTGATCTCTGGCAAGTTCTGCTGCAAGCTTTAAGTTAGACTGAAGATAGTAATTTTCTTACAATTGCGCAAAGCCTTTCAATGTAACAAAAAATATTGAAGGCTGTTTTTATAATGTGAAGAAAAAAACCCACAGTGTAGCACAGAAAGCACCTGACTTGAGCAGCAACAGCTGTATCACTTCTGCAGGTGGAACACCAGGCAGAATTTATGAACGCGTTCCCGCAGCAGCAAAGTGTGCATGTCACCGTTAACTTGCCCTGGGTTTTTAAAACAACAATCACATTCTCTGTGGTATCTACAGAAACTTGCTCTTCTTTTCCCTGGCCTTTCCTCTATTCCTCTGTTTTGATCTGTGTTCTCTGTTTGGTTTTTCCATGCCTGCTTTTAAGGAAGAAATAAAATCCTCCCTCTCTTTCAAGTAAGACATAGCACTGTCATCATTTCATGCACTCTTTTCTTATTCCTGCTGCTTTTCCTCTCCCATTTACATCCCTCCTCATTATCTATTACTCCTTGAAGGCGCTCTCCTTGTTCCCGCATTTTGCATTAATAGTACCTACTGCAGTCCCTCTTCTGAACACCTCTGTTCTCCTCCTTTCCTTAGCTCAGGCGTTTAAATGGTAAGTACAGTGTTCAGCTCTATTCCAGTTGTATTCCTTGTCTGAGCTATGCGTGGTGAAGGCTTAGATCTGATGTAGTCTCTTCTGTAGGACTGTGTGCTGCTTTGCCCCAGTTACTGTGCTTTCCATATCTGCCCTTTCAGGAGGGAATAGTATAGGCCAACCTGTTTACAAAGGGTAGTTGCAATGCTGTCCTGCACTGGGGTAGGTCTTGTTCTGTAAATAACTGTGCATTCCTTTGTGTATTTTGGAACAGGAGAATTGTGGCATGTCTGTGTGTAATGGAAAAATCTATATCCTTGGTGGAAGACGAGAAAACGGTGAAGCCACAGACACTATCCTTTGTTATGACCCTGCAACGGGCATTATCACGGGAGTAGCAGCCATGCCCAGGCCAGTATCGTATCACGGCTGTGTGACGATTCATAGATATAATGAAAAAGGCTTTAAACTGTAATTTTTTTTTCCTTGAAAAAAAGAAGATGATGGCATGAATGAATCCAGTGGTCTGCTGCAAGACAGGCTTCTTAAAGATTCCTGAAATGGGAAAACGCCCTTTGCCTACCTAAGTGTCATATAAAAATTATATCCTGTGCCTTTAGAAAAAGGGTTCATTGAACTTTCAAAACAAGCCTACAAATTCATCCGGTAACCAGAGTTCAGTTATATCTGTTACGGACTCTCACATGAGAGCAGTAATCGTATGTTGCACTAGTGTTCAGCAAGTTTGCCCTATGTGTGATTAGTCATTAGAATATTGGAAGCTTTTTTGGGAAAGTGCCTTCACAAGCATTTGTGCCTGTATCCTAAGAAGTGGTCTCTGCAAGGTATTTCAGGTTCTCCTAATTGGAAAAAAAACATAGGCAAGTAAATTCCAAAGAATCATCTGGGTTAATGACCTACAATTTTAAACTGCTTATATAATTATAATCCATATGCACAGCATTCTTACAAGCAGATTACTTGGCTTAACCAAGTAGAGTTTTGTCAGATCTTGAATGGTTTGAAATTCAAAAACAAAACAGAAAACCCAACAAAACAATCTACATAGGACCAATATTAAAATCTTTGAGGAATGCTTTTTTTCTAAAAGAGAAACTGCTTGATTAATGAGCCACTGCCACACATGAATGTGTACCTTAACACTATGGGCCTTATTCATAGTGTTGCTAACTGTTTATCCGAAGTACGAGGCTATGTGACCTGGAAACTAGTGACCACCTGGGTGCAGGTGTGCAGTGTGGGTGAAGCAGATTCCGAGTCCTGGTTCTTAACTCTGTGAACAGTAGAGCTGAAGTCTGAAAGTTACTGGGTTCGCTCTAAAGTAGCTCTAAACTATTCAAGGAATAAAGGAAGATGAGCTCTGGATTCTTCCACTTTTCTGATTCAGATTATGAATTACCTGGTGATAAGAGGTAGGGACTTGGGTTGTACCTACACGTTATAAATTGGGGTTTTTTGGTATCTCATCTGCATAGATGGCAGAGAACCTGCCAAGTATTTCTTGGCCTTTCATCAGACAATCACTCCAGCACAGTTAAACTACTATATAAGCTGCTTGGCCACAGATAAAAGAAGGTTCTGGAAAGGTCCTTCCTGTCTCCAGAAAAATATCTGTGGACCTGTCCATGTAGCCATATGAGGCAATTCTCATATAACATGTTTTGGATAATTCTGAAGCCTGGGAAATGCCTGTATTTTAACCATTTTACTTTCCCCCCTTTTGTTTTTCAAGTAAGGTGGGGTTTTAAAAGTCCTCCCTAGATTTCTATACTAGGTCTCTCTATTCCCAGTACACATTTTATAGTTGAGGCACGAGTTCATAAAAACTGAAATAGCACTTGAGAGTTGGAAAATGAATAAGATTGTCTGTGTACCAATTTCCTGTTAATCACCAAAACCCTCAGGAACTGCCTTTCAAAGGAATTCTGAGGACAGCAGCCAGTAGGGAAGTTGGTCAGTGCCAGGGCAGAAAAACAACCATAAGGCCCCTTGCAGAGACAGCCCTGGCCTCGGGGCTCTCGTCTCCGTGTTTGCTCAGGAGGGTGAAAACAAGCACCATCTCTGGAACGTCGTTTGTTCCACTGGACTTTCTTCATCTGTTTTCCCAGAGTATTTCTTCATGAGATGGAAATTCTGACCCTCAGTGAAACTATGCCAAACTGGGAGTCGCCGTTTTCAGTAACATACAGTCATGACTTTTAAAGAGCACTGGGAGCTGCACTTTGTGATGTGTTAACTTGTAACCTCAGGAAAGGACACAAATTTCAGTTTCTGGCTGAATACCAAACACTGCTTTGTATGTTAAGAATACTGAGAAAATACAAATCTCTGCATATCAGTGATGTAATGAGGAAGTCAGTCCCCAAGCATGTACATTCACACTGCCCTATGTAGAAAGTCCTTCAGTAGTGTAAGACAAATGAATTGGACAAATTAATCCTCTTCTAAGTTCCTTGTGCTTCTCCTCACCAAGTGTAACTCGGAAAAGGTAATTTCAGTACCTGTGAATAAGGTCCATTGATAGCAATGGTAGTCGCCCAGTAACTGATACACAGTGTTAGGATATAACTTGTGCCATCATTGTAAATGAAAATGTAAAAAAATATAGGAGCGCTTCATTAGAGATGCAGTTTGAAAAGTATCTCCTTTCCTTTGATTTCCTTCTTGTTTGTATTAAGACTTGTAATGTTGATTGTCATGCTGGAATGTTTTTAAACATTCTCTATGCCATAGGTGTAGAACAATGTCATTTATGTATAGGCTTCTTTCAATCTGTGTTGATAATACTGCACTACTCTGTAAATAACAAGATCCTGCTTCCTATGGTTTTGAGGATTCGTTTTATAGTTTAGTTGTCTTTTCTTAAATAATTACTGTTGCCTATTACTTTGAAAATGACAGTGTTTAATGAACCATTCAAGGCAGAAATGTTGATGTAGAAGAAAAGTCCTGCTTTATGGTTCTTGAGAACCTGCATTCAGCGCTGAACAGTTAGTTACATGTGTGGAGCATTGCTGCAATGGCTGTTACTCAGCCCGGGGCTTCCTTACCCCAAGTGCTGAAGTTTTAAATTCTGTTTGCTTACTGACTCTGTAAATAATTACCACTTACAGCCTGCACTGTTAGAAAAATTCTTTTTAGATGTACTAAAAATGAGCAGTTCAACTTCAGTTTAATGAAAATACACCATTTTCTAGAAGGATGCATTAATTTGGAGTTGCATTCCTGAGCCACCTGTTCTCCAATGCATTTCACTTGGGTAGAGATTAATTCAGAAATTTAAACTCACTGTTGTGCATATCTAGCTGCTTGTGGTTTGTGGGGTTGAGCAGCAAGTTGGTGTTTTTTTGTCTTCTATTGTCTAGTATAATCAAAAGATTTCCAGCATAAATGATAATAGGTTTGGCAGCTCTGAAGTAGATACCTGCACAAAGATGTAACTTCTGTCTGACCATACATGGGAAGAGGGCTCCATTATCTCTGAAGTCACACCTAAAAAATAAATTCTAAGAGTTGTCCAATACAGATAATTACCCTTAAAGTATTTCACACTTAAACATCTACTCTCCTTTCTTTTTTCCTTTTCCATTTTGATGTCCGTGTCATGAATAACATCCTTCTGTTCTTAGCAGTATGGTGTTAATTGAAAAGAAAGTTGATGCTTCCTTGCAGCCTGGCTTCAAGAAGGGTCTAAATAGATTACTGCAGTACAGTGCAGCCTGTAGCCTCCAGCTTTTAGCTTTGCCATGTGTTGCCTCATTTTACAGCCATCAAGCATCTAGCATTGCCTAGTAATGTCTTCATTTTGCCTGAAGGCTTCCTTCTGGGTAATGCTTAAGTAGGCATCACGTGTAGAATCTTTTCTGTTTGTACCACCAGATGATGGATGTTACACTTCTTGCCTGGTGGGTGTTGTGAGGGTTAGGTACTGTGCTCTCCACTCTAGCACCACCGGTCTGGAGTTGTGCTGGGGATCTATTGTTTGGGTTTATTTTGGTATTTCTTTTTAATTGGCACCAACACAGTTCTCATCAAAGATTGCTTTTGTTGCTGATCTCTGAAGCACAGATATTTTGCATGCAGATCATGTTGAGATGGACTTACGATAACTTGCTCAGGCTTTTTTAATGAGATTTTTAAAACTGTTTCTGAAAGAAGCTGATGTTGTAGGAAGAGGAGGTGCCTTGCTCACCTTGACAGAGCTTTGCCCAGGAAGCTTTGGTCACTTATGCTTGAGAGCAGGGACACTGCTGACTGCTCCAGCTCCTTGCTCAAATAGCAGAGTTCACTGCATTATCTTAGGTAATTGCTCGATTTAGTCTGGTTTTGTTCTGAGCTTCAAGGACAAAAGCAGCAGCCGTCCCACTCATTCCCCTCCTGCCCAAGGCATGGTGATGCACTGTAGCTGTCACTCTCAGTTGGTAAGCAGAGCTGTGAACTCAGCCTAGCTCCAAGGAGAGAAACTCATGGGGGAGAGGGGGTGGGGATGGCAGGAGGAAACGCAGCGCATTTGGGGTTTGTGCGTTTGGATGGGTTTGCTGAAACAAAGACCTTCTGGATGCTCATGAGTTTGCAATTCCAGATGCTGAAACTCAGGTGGTAAAAATGCTTCATGTCAACTCACTGAACTCAGTTGGAGCGATAAAGATGCTGCCTTCTAGTGGCAATGTTCAAGAGAGCCAAAGATTCATTTTTCTAAATTGCCCAGCTGGGCAAATGTATGTGGCTGGCTGTTTTTTCCTGCCACTGAAAATGGCACAAGCCACTTCAGGAGCATTAAGAAACTCACTGTGAGGCAAAGCAAATGTTTTTCATCTGAATGTAGTCTTGTGCACATAAGGAAGTACAGATTACATGGCTGCTTGTGCCTGGTTAAAAAATCTGAGCAATATGTAATCAGAAAAGGATTCTACAAGGTCAGATGAGATTTTAAAGCAGAAATTTGCTATCTGTTTTGGGGCTGAGTAGTGTTTCTTTTAAATATGTCTAGCACACAAGTTTCCTGAGTGCTGAATTATTTCAGGTGGCAGTGATAAAAATCTATCTCCCTGTCACTTCATAATGACTGTCAGGGCTGCGAGCATTGCCTCAAAACAGTAAACAGCCTCCTTCCAACCCCAAACCAGATGTGTGAACCACCTGCTCTCTGCAGGCTGGCTTTGCATTGGCTGTCTTCCATAGCTGTTACACCGAAGTTCATGTTACTCAAAGTATATAGCCCCAGTAACATTTAGAGGAACATTTCTGCTGCAGTGCTCCAGTCTATGCTCAGATGTCTGTGTGCACATCTGTGCCTGTGAATAATTTTGTGATGATGCTATTGTAAGTAATGCAGATAAAAGGCCCTCTGTACAGCATGTTGATAATGTAATTATGGCTTACTTTGTATTATTAGTTCCAAAGAAAATAATGTGTGTTAATTTTGAAAATGCCTGTGCCTTGAATTCAATCTATATTTTTATCTGTTGTGAAAGCCAGCTTGGATTACTTTTCCCAGTTTATTAGGATCAATCTTACGCTTCAGACTGTTTATGTCTTCCTAAAAGAAATAAATCTTGCCATTTGTTAACTAGAATAGTTAAACCTCCTGTTTAGAATACTCCAAGAATGCTTCCATTATTACAATGCTATGGCAGATTTAATCTAGGGAAATCAGTATTTGTGTTTTCTCTTATTTTTTTGTTTCCAGCACCAGTCAGTGACAAAGGATTTGAGTTTAGTCTTTGACTTCCTGTCCTTAACATGCATGGTTTCTTGTCTTAGTGAATATCCTCTAAGATATTTCTGAACGCTTGAACCTCTTGTTCAGTATACGTAATATGAAGCAATAATATGGTGCAGCATGGCAATAAGCAAATCAAGAGACTTGAATGTAATGTACTGTTCTTAATTTCCTCTGTGTAAATAAATGCTGGACCTGTGAGTCATTCTCCTTTTGGTGCACCTGTAGCAATTTGGAGTCAGATTAATAGGAGCTACTTGGCCATAGAGAGTTTATCTCCTGAAACTGTTACTCATATATTTTCTTTCACCTGAAATCATGTTTTGATTTTCCTTTTTTGCTGAGGAAAACAGCGGTTCATATTATTCCTTGCCAGTTACTTTATTTACTGAAACATAAAAGGCGTAGTTGTGTGAAGAGCTGATCTTGTCTTCAGGAACAACCTGGTGCAGCACGACTGACATTGGAGCAAAAAGAAAGTGCAGACCATTTACTGTGTGCCAGAGTCCATGTAATGTTATCTTGCATATAGCATTAAGGTTTTCAGATTGTGCTGATGGTAGGGAAGCAATTTTGTAATGTAGCGCAATTGCAATAACACCTCTTATATTTAAATATATTTCTTGCATAATTCTTTGAAAGTTTTTTTAAGTTCAGTGTACCTAATAAACATTTGCCTTTTGATTAGTTCACTGTGTTTTATTTAGGTTGTGAGAAGTTCCAGGGTGGGGCTTGGTGGTGCAAGAAGGAAACTCCTTCCTCTTTTTTTTTTTCTGGGCTGTTTAACTTGTTGGATTCTGCCCCTTTGCAGTCTCTATATTCGTTGCTCTGTTCTTATGTCTGCCACACTGGGTGTTTTCCCTGTCCCTGTCATCTTTCTGCCTTCATCAGGGAACTTACTATTGACATGAGAAAGGCAAGCTGGAAACTGTGCAGAAAAACATATAAAGCAGGAGGGTGGGATATAAAATACCAGTTAGTCCCGGGGTTTGCAATGGGAAGAGGATGGAAGAGACAACCAGCAGGTGAAATCAGGAAAAGGTAATGCAATGCTAGGAAGGTGACTGGCAACAATACATGCCAGAATCTTAGAGAAAAGATTCTGGTTACTCCTTGGCCATACAAGGTCCTACTTGGCAGGACAAAGGCACAGAGGGAGGGGGTGGTACTACCTGCAGCTGAACTGATAGGAAGAAAGTATTTGGTTTAATACCCCATTTTGTACAGATTCTATCTGTCCTTCCTGTATTTTCTCCAGAATACTAGCTGTACTCCTGAATTCCTCTTGCCCACAATGTGCAGGCTGGGTTTCATACTCAGAACTTGCCCATCCCATAATCCTAGTCACAGAATCGTAGGGGTTGGAAGGGACCTAAGCAGGCTCCCTAGCACATACTGCACAGATAGGCATCCAGACTTCAAAGAAGGAGACTCCACCACCTCCATGGGCAGCCTATTCCAGTGCTCTGTCACCCTCACTGTGAAAAAGTTCTTCCCCATGTTGGTGCAGAACTTCCTGTGCTCCAATTTACAGCCACTGCCCCTAGTCCTGTCTCCACGGACCACTGAAAAGGGGCTGCCCAATTCCCCCTATGTTGTGCTGCTGAGACACCCAGTGGTTTTCAAATACCTTTTGACATGAAATAAAACTTGGCAAGCCAACAGCTTCTGCTGCAGTTCTACAGCATGGTGGGGCTTGTTCACAGCAACAAAGTAGCTCTTGATGGGGTGCCAAAAGTAAGTTACAACTACTTTTGTCTGCAACTTCAACCCTTGCAGAAGTTTACTTTCCTGAAAGAAGTAACACTGCCTGAAAGGGAATCCACAGACTATGAAGCGATGGAAATATTTTTGAGGGCTGGAATTCCATCTAAAGACATTTTAAGACTTAAAGATGGTCAACTGGTGGTAATTACTTAACAACAGCCTCACCTTCCTCTTTCCATTAAGCAGGAAAAAGGAAGAAAATAAAACTGAACTACATTATATACATACTTTTCCTGGTGAGCATGATGCAGACTTGAGTGCAAGAATGGCCTCGATTGATCTGCCGCAGTTCTCATTTGTTGCTTGGTCATTGGTCTGACAGCTGTTGTAGTGGGGGTCCTGAAAGCAGAAAAGGAGACTTCGGTGGCCAAGCCTTGAACATTCAGAGTACAATTGCTCATTAGTGGCCTCATGAACAATTTTGCAATGCCCTGTATAAGCAGGACGTTCGTTACGGCTGGTTAGCAGCTCACTGCATGAACCATGGGACTACCACAGGCCCAAGTGCCATTTGCCATCCGCCTTGCCTGACAGAGGTGCCACCACCTGGCCAAAACCAACCAAGCTGTGGCATTAACTATGCTAATTTCAACTATTTTAGCTCTGGTTTGAGAGGCTGTGACACAGAGCCAGTAGTTAAGTATTATATTAGGACATTTTTGATGCCTTTAGTGCAGAAGCTTCCTTCGGGGACCCCGTGCGCTCCACAGGTGAGGGCAGGCTGGAGCCACCATCCCAGCTGTGAGGTGACGGGGTGCTCCCCTTTGCCCGGTGCCTCAGCCCACCCACGCTTCATTTCTGGGGCTTTGGTTTTTGCTAATCCCCGTCCCTGAGTATCTGCTGTATCAAAATTACTGCCTCAAATTGCAGCACTTAATGAAATGCGGTCGCTTCAGCCAGTGAACCTGGAGCAGAGCAATACGCAAATGCCTCGAAGCGCAGACATCACAGCGTCGCTAACCTCGGCTTTCCTCTGGGGCCGAGGGTAAGTCGGTGCGCGAACCGTTCGTTAACCCCGCACCGAGCGGAAAGAGACGCGGCCGGGCGTCCGCAGCAGCAGCAGCGACCCCAGCTCCGCCGCCTCTCCCTGAGGGCCCGTTCCCCGCTCCCGCCGCCGCTCCTCTGCTCGGGGCCCGGCGGACCAGGGCCAACCCTCCGCTTCCCGGATAGGCGACACCTGCCCGCGGCGGCAGGTGCGAATCCCTCCTCCCTGCATCCACTACCCCCGCCC
>VZTU01017390.1:266736-333154 GCA_013400835.1 Zapornia atra | reverse complement strand
CCAGCGAGGCCGCGGGCTAGCGCCGAGGCTTCCGATGCCCCGGCGCGCCCCCACGTATTTGGGGTGCTGAGGGAAGCTCTCGGGAGGCACCGTAGGGGCGCAGCCGGTGGTCCTCGGCTCCGGCTCTGAGCTCGCTGGGCGCGGGGCTTCGGGCCGTCGTCAGGGCGCAGGAGGCAGGTCGGGCTCCCGCACGTACAGAGTGGGACCGGCTCTGGGTCCAGCTCTTTCAGGAGCATCCCCGGCCGCAGGGGAAGGTCCGAAGCCTGTCCAGGGGGGTGATGTTAATGCTTTTGGTTTTCCTCTGGGCGCAGTAACAGAGTGAAACATGTCTGGGATGAAGAGAGTGATCGCAGAGAAGGACCCCGACTATGAGGAGATCACGGTCACGCATCCCAGCAAGCGCCACAAAGCAGCCGAACAGTCAGGTAGGAGCGGCCTGAACTGAAGGGATCTCCTCCCAAGTGGAACGAGACGTGCTACTGATGTGCATGCAAACAGGTCAGGGAAGCAGTGGGATAGGAGCTGAGGGATAGGGCAGAGGTTGACCAAGGGTGCTAGTGGTACCTCCGTATAGCCAGATGAAGATGTAATTGCCATTCCTACCTGCTAGTGGAACTGAACATCAGTAAGGCACGAGGTTGCAGACCGGCCCATGATAGTGGCTAGAGCTCGAGCTCTGCAAGGCTCCGGCCTTCCGCTTCGGTTCCTGTTGCTTGCTGAATTATTTGCCAGTGGATCTTCCTGGCAGTTACCGATTCTGACTTGTGCTCCACCCTGGGTGTGTTTTGCAGTTGAAGTCTGCTTCCAGAGACACTGGCTGTTCGTTTACATTTTGGGGAATACAGGTCACGGTATACAGCATGGTGGGGGTGGGGAAAAAATCCATGACCCTGCGGTAGGTAGACTGGCTCTTGGAAGATGACAAACTTTTGCAAGAGTGGGCAGATAAAGTGAAATGGAGCAGTGTAGAAGGGATAAGTCAGGGTTTTGAAAAGTGCAAGGGAGGAGGAGAAACAGCTACCCAGCTGAAGGAAAGGTGGATTAAGAAGCGTTGTGGGGAGAGTAGCTGGATGAGTAGGTTTGTATTTGGCACGCTCAGATGTGCTTGCTTTGGGAGCCAGCCTGTTGGCAGGGTGTCTAGGACAGGTTGCAGTCGTCTCTGGGCAAATGAGAGTAGAGCTTCTTGCCCCTGGGACAGGGAGTAGGCTAGTGATTTTTGGCATAGCACAGCTAGGGAGAGGATCGTGATGGGAGGAGCTGACAAACGGGGAGATGAGAAAGCTGAAGCTGACTGTGGGATCTGAAGAAGATCCAGGAACAGAGCAGGATGCTGGAGCTGCCAGTTGGAGAAGGACAGATGACGTCTTAATGGGTGATGCTTTGAAGGACAGTGTACAGCTGGACGAGTCCAAGGAGACTGAAAAGCATCGCCACTCCCAGCTCTCTGCCCTGCCTGCCAGAAGTCGTTACCCTCTGCCATGGAGTGTCCTGGTGACTGCAGATATTATTTAATTCGCTTCTGAAGCCACTTCTTCAAAGGTCTTAATAGTTAGGAGGAAAAGTCTCGGGGCCTTGGAAAACTGTCCTTGCCAAAATGAACTTTCTGTTCAGGTGATTGCTCCAAACTGGCTTCTTTCTTCCTCTCATGGAAGATCACCAAGTTTCGATTCAAGAATTCCTTAAGTATACAAATATCACTAACATAATCTTAACTAGGGACTGAGGTTGATGTTAAGCTGGGAAAAATACAAAAATAAAGTGTTCTTAAAAACCTCTATCATATCACCACAAATCCTAAAGTGCTTTAATTGTCATAGTGCTGGTATTGTGTGGCATCGGTCTTGGGAAGAGAAGCAGCTGTCCCTGTCTAAACTGTACATCTCATGCCTTAATCTGTTTAGGTTTATTTTAAATGTAGCCTTAATGTGTCAATTTCCTGGGCACAATATTCATGGTTTGAGGAAAATTATATCCCTCCATTTTTTTAATTTCACATTGCTCATGCAGATTCAGCCATAATTCTGTTTCAATGTAGGCTTTGCACTATTTCTGGTCCTAGGAAATATATACACATACACACACACACACAGAGGTATCTGGAAATGTGTAAAAAAAAAAAAATTAGGATACCCCTGTTGCAAATAGAGCATCAGTTGCTTTAGTCCTGTTGTAGACACCTGGTCAGACAGTAAAATTATGTATGCTAGCTGGAACATGGCAGCAAAGGTTTGATTTGCCTTTGATTTCTTGACTCTATTGGGATATTAGAAACCTTTTCAAACAGATACGTACCCTTTATTCAAAGAAGTGCTTCCTCTGAAGCTCCAGAAGTCTTGATGCTATTGTCTCCTATTCTGCGTAGAAATGATTGAGGTTTATTATTTTTTCCAGAGGAACCCAGGCTGTTTATCTGATCTGCTTTGCGGTGGGGTCACCATACTTCTGACAGGTTGGAGGACCTTTGCCAGGCTATCTTCTAGAAGAACAATTCCTACTTTTCCAAGTTCTTGCTTAGAACTTGCTAAAAGCAGATGTCGTTTGAACCCCCTTGATATAATGGGGGTGACTTAAAGGAGAAGGGCATTATTAAAGTAGAGCAAAAAGAATTAACTTTCCCGTGTTTATAAGAGTTCTAGAAAAACACAGTAAGATGCCAGTTCAGTTCTTGGCCGCTGTTTTGCAGTAAGGTATTCACACAGTTTGAAATGTTAAACTACATGCTTTCCACCAAGGTCAATAAACTCCTGCTGAAAGGCTAAAATTTTTTGACTGCTGTGCTGGAAGAGGATTTTGTAAGAGGTAGACCAGCTTTCAGAAATGTAGTTTCCTTTGTGGGTAATAAAAGGCTTCTAGGCACTCCAGCCCAGGCTGTGCTTCATGCCGCTGCTAATACTGTGTAAAGCATTAGCTTGCCTTATTACTGCTACATGATGTGGTGTAAATTTTCTGGATGTGAATTGGGCCAAAGAGAGCAGAAAAATGTACTTAGTGTTCCAGCTACTCCGGTGCAACTGCGCTTGGCCGTAGCACACTGAGAGTGTTCCTTTTTCTGTTTACAGCTTTACTGAGACAGAAGTAAACAAACTCGTCCTGTTCTTCCCATCTTCTGCTGTTTGTCATCTCAGTCCTTAAAAAGGAAAAAATAACCTTCAACATAAACCAGCTTTTAAAGATACATGTGGTTTTTGTTAAGACTTTTCTGCTTTTTGCAGAAAAATGGTCCTTCTCTTTTGTGTGTGTGTGTGTGCTGAACTTATTACCCCTTCACTTCTCACTCCATAATGATTTCTGATCTTTATTTTTTTCAAATAGGACCTAAAAAATACAAATATAAATACTTAGTCCTCCTTTTTTTTTTTCCCCTCCACACGTGGCCTCGTGCAGCTCGAGATGTTGCTGTGCAGAAGATCGAGACAATTATAAAAGAACAGTTTGCAGTTGAAATGAAGAGTAAAGAACACGAAATTGAAGTTATTGATCAGGTATAAAGATTTTGTACTTAATATCCTGGTGTATCGGGACTTGGGGGGTGTTGCTGTTGTGGTTACCTGTTACTATATGTTACCTCCTTTTTTTTGTAGCGCCTGATTGAAGCAAGAAGGATGATGGACAAGCTGCGTGCCTGCATTGTGGCTAACTATTATGCATCTGCTGGTCTCCTTAAAGCTGGAGAGGTAAAAATTACTGTGGAGACAGTAAGACTTTAGGGAATGCTTGCTAAGGAAGATGTGCTGTTCACTGACTGGCTGTCCAGCTGATGTTTGGTTTTGAGATATGTTTTTTCTGAAAAAGATACATTTTTTCTGCAGTTGAAAAGTCGTTCAGCAGCACTTAGTTCTGGTTTCTGGAATAACTCTGTGCCCTTTCCATCAGCTATTGAATGAGAGCACCTTGCTTCTCACATACTGCACGGCTTGTCCTTGCAGAGCCCTGAAAAGTGGGGAACGCTTTTCCCATTTCACAGGAGGAGAATGGAAGCAGATGGGCTTTGAAACTTCTCAAGGGGGAAAAAAAGGAGACTGCAATTCCTTGAGCAGTGTCACGAAACCATCCTCCCTTTACCTTGGCAGTCAGTCTGCTAATGGTTTCGTGACCAGGCTGATGGCAGCAGCAAAGCAGGAGGTATATTGAAGAGATATCACAGCGAGATTAAACAAATCACAAGGAGATTAAAACCCACCCAAACCCTACTAGTTAAACCCCTGCTCTGAGCACTCTGTCCCTAATGGGCTGGTAATCACAGTTTATTGATGACTCATGGAGACTCCCAACTGATGCAGTTCACTGCCAGTTTGGGTATATCAGTTGCCATCTATTCGATTCCGGGACTTGATCTAATTTTTTAATACTGTAGATGGATGCTGCAAACCTGGGCTTCGCTCTAGCATCAGGACAGCTGCTCTTCCAAACTGACTCACCCTGCCACCACTGTTTTCCTGTTGTGATTTCCAGAAGACTTAGAGGAGTGTAAAACCAAAAAGGTCCAGCTTGTTTTTCCCTCACTGAACTTGAGTTGAGCAACTGGAGTTGAAGGGAGGTTGTGGTAGTGTTGGGAGGCTTGGAGAGCCCTTCTCTTGATTTTTGTGTAGGCAGCTGAAAAATGTGAGCTGGGTTCTGGGCTTTGGAAGTGCCTTTGTCTGATGTCAGCAAGTGCTTGCATTGTGCCCTGTTCTTCACTGGTTCTGCCATGCTGGGTGTTTGTTTCCTCGCTGATTTTCACACTTGCCAGAAACAATAACTTTTATCATTGTTTCATAGGGTTCACAAAGCTTACTGGTGCATCCTTGCTTTGTTTAGTTTTCCTGTAGTTTTTATGAGCTAATGGCTAGAGGATCTGTATCTTTGGATTTTTATGTTTTTCTGAAAGTCCTGAGTTGCATGCAGGCTGAATCAGTCATCTTTTATTTTTTAATATTTACTAGTTTGAATTTTCTGTGTTGTCAGTTTTTAATGTGTGGTTAATGTATGTTTGACTTGTTTGGCAGTGAATTATTGTCTTGTTTCTCCTTCTGGTGGAATGGGAGTCTTGGTAGTTTAATTCAGAACTTCAGGGAAGATGATTTGCAAGTTCCTGGCCTGTTCTGGTTAATGTAAACAGTTTTTCAGCCTACTGCTGCAGGGTTTTCCAGGCTTGTGATTCTCTATGATTACAGTTTGTTATGTTTTTCCACAAATTGGTGCACAAAGTGTTGGTCATTTTATTTAACTAGAGGTAAAAAAGGAAAAGGGAAAAAAAGGGTTCTTGGTGGTGGTTTGTTTTGTTTTCTGGGGATTTTTTTTTAGTAATGTTTACAGTAATGTTAACAGTGTGTCCCCACTGTTGGATATATGGGTATGACTCTCAGGTGCTCTTGAGCAAGTAGTTGAGAGTTGGTGCAGAACATACCTAATGGGCAATTTGAAAGAAAGCTCTCCAGTGAACCTCTGAAGTCTAAGGTGGATCAGTGTTTAACTCCACTCCTGCTACCACCTCTCCATGGCAGTTGTGCTACTCCATAGTGGCGCTGCTATCTGTCCCCATGCCACCCCCTCCATCACATTGGCAGAAGTTTGGATCAGGGAACTTGAAGTGGAGTGAAAATAAACCTACAAAGGAAAAAGAAACTCCAAACAAAACCAAGCACCAAAAAAAAATCCCAAATCAGTTCCTTGATTTGTTTTCCCTTGTGATCTGTCCCCTCTCTCTGAATAATTGTCCCAGCCTGGCTGATCTGGGTGCTTTGGGCAGGAAAGGAGAAAGCCTCTTTCAGCTGGTACTGCCTGCAGTAAGAGCTGTCGATGCAGCTCCAGTGTTAGTCTGTGGTTAGTCTGTGGCTTCAGGGCTGGAGCGAGTTTATCTGTCTGTGCTGTGCTGCTGGCAGGGGGCTGTTTCTGCTGCCTTTACTTGATTTGTCATCAAACCAAGGTGACAGAGAGAACTGACAGCTGGGAGAAGTGGCCAAGGGACACTTGCTTTGAGTGATGGGTGTTTTCCTTGGTACTTTTGACATTAAAGCAAACACAGGAAAAAAATACATTGGTCCATTGTCACAATAATGAAGAAAATCAAAAGACATTTGAACACACACGCACAGATTTAAGCGCACGCACACCCTCACCGTCTGCCCCCTTGCAGGTTTAGGAGGATCTGAGATTAGCTCTAATATGTGCATTCTGAGGAAAGTTTGCAAGCATGCCTAAGCACATTATTCTTTATCCTCTATTAAGCTTTGGGAGCAAAGAGGGTGCTAATACATGTAGCTTGCCTCACAGGCATTGGCAAGACTGCCAGTATCAAAACTAAAGAGCCTGGTGCATTTACATATCCTGGAATTGGGCAGTCCTGGTTTTTCACATAGTGTGAGACCGTAGGTGTCAGCACAGGAAGGGAAGTGGTTATTTTTGAAGGGATGGTAGGTTTCAGTCCTCCTTTCCAAGGAAAACAGGTGGGTTTCTTAGATCAAAAGGTCTAAAGGAACAAGTTCAAAATGGGGTCCTGTTTCTGTAGAACTGTTGTAAGCTCTTATCTTCTGGGCATATGTTTTTCCTGCAAGGCAGGTGATTAAATATTTGCTCTTTCTTCATACGTTGACTTTTTGCTCTGCTTCTGGCACAGCTTTGTTTTGATCTGGGCCGCAGGGAAATAGTGATGGATCTGCCTGACCTCTTTGTTGCAGGGGACCAGGCCATGTGATATGACAATTCTTAATCACCCTTCAATCAAGAAATTCTTGGAATCGCCCTCCAGATCATCGTCTCCAGCTAACCAGAGCTCAGACACTCCATCTGCCAACCACTCCGAGAGTGACTCGCTCTCTCAGCACAATGACTTTCTCCCGGACAAAGACAATGGCAACTTGGACGCAGATGAGCGGCTGACCAACAGCCTGGACCAGAGACAGAGCAGAAATACTGGCCGGGTAAAGTAAAACTCGAGTGATGGTCACGTTGTTGGAGGTGTGTGCTCTGCCTGGACTCAGTGCTGGCATCAGGAGCTCTTCATGTTTTCACCTACCTTGCTGAAGATCTGTTTCTTGCCCTCTCCAACCACTTGCTCCCACTCTCTCAGCCTGGCTTTGCTGTAAGGCTAACTGCATTTAACTTGAGTAACTTCTCTTAACTCAGTGTGCCCAATAGAGAATACAGCCGGGCAGCAGTGAGAGCAAGGCATGTTAGCCCAGCTGTCTGCTGCTGCCTTGGTTGGTAGCCTCTGGCAAAGATGGTGTTTCACAGCTTGAGGAAAGGCTTTTTGCTCTGCTGGTGGAAGTCAGGTCAGGAAGGGTAGAGCCTGGAGAGAAGAGCAAGATGTGTCATTCTCAGCGGTGTTTTTAAGAAGCTGTACTGGTGCCTGGCCCTGGGTGCCCATGGGGACTGCATTGCTTAGAGTGGTTGAACCACTGGTGTTTGTGGTTTGGCCTCCTCAGCTGCCTGTGGAGAAGACATAGTGTTGGGTTAGCTCCCTTGGAAGCGTGAGTTGGTAGAGCCCAGTTTCGCTGTTTGAGTTGTTTGGTGGTGCCACTTGCTGTTGTGCCAGTATCACTGTTTGCTTAATTGAACCAGACTGACCCAGGTTAAAACACCCCTTCTGTCATTGTTCCCCTGTGCCTTTTTCTGGGTCGCTTTTGACCTGGATCCATTCCCTTTGTGCCTCACCTTGCAGCTGCAGAAATGCTTCACCAGTCAGCTGCAGCTCATAGCACCAGGGAGGATCGCTCCTTGGCTGCAGGTGGAATGCACTTTGGGTGAGATGAAACTCTTTGGTTTCCTTTCAGTTCCTTTAAGCTGTCAGGCCTGCCAGAGGAGTGCAGCCTCTAGCCCAGACCAGGGACAGGTTGTTCTGCAGCTGAGCAAGGTGCAATAATACATGGCGGAAAGAGCAGTGGTTCTGCCTCTGTTGAACAGCACGACACCCTTGATAACAGGGCTGCAGTTAGCTGCAACCCTGTATAGGGTCTGTAGCAGAAGGCAGATAAACAACATATATAATGTGGATCAATCCAGACCAGTATAATTTGTTTCTGCACTAGTGGCATTGCTGGAGCAGTTGTATTGCTTGGGTGTAGCATGTTGGTATACCTTCAGTCGATGCAGCCCGTGGCTCAGAGGTGGCTGAGGGAAGGGTGAGGAGCAGGAACCATCCCAGCCTTGCTCCAGTTTGGGGCATCACTCACGTAGCAGAGGAGGTGTGGCAGTTCTTCGCTGCTCCCCATGCTGGCCTTTGTCTGGCAGGTGCTCAGTGGAATGCCTCCTGGGAGCTGCAGCACCAGTGCTGTTGTTCACAAGAGGATGCCAGTCCCTTATTCTCAGGACTGCCCCCTTACCCAGCAGAGTTGCAGAAAAGCCTCTCGCTTCCATGCACAGCCTATGCTGGTGCTGTGGGCAGTCCTGTTGTCATTCTAGGAGTCTTGGCCACTGCTTAATAGCTGAGGTTATGTTAGCGGTCGCTTAGGCTGGATGTAGTATTACCTGAGAGCCGCTGCGGATTTGTGTGCTTATCTATATGTCAGTGACATGGCATGGCTGACTGCTCTCTGTTGAGTTGAAGCTGAATTCTTGTCTCAAGCCCGGCCCCAGCTCGTCACCATGAAGCAATGCAGCAGTGGACACTGGGAATGAGGAAGATTGGGATTTTTCAGAAGCTGCTAATAGGAATGTTAGCTTGGTTTCTGGTTAGTGAGCAGCACGATACCGCTCTAGCAGTGCTTGACTTTTTTCCGCACAGCAGCAGGATTTTTGAAACCCCAGCTGAAATCATGGCTCAGATCCATGGTATGTCACATAATGTGCACTCAGTTAAGCTATGCAGCGTACTCTTGGCTAGGTAGTATATCATTGTTGTGTGCCTGAGTTGCTATAATGTGCCTAGATAGCAATTTAAGTATTTTTAGGGATGATTCACTGTTGGTGTCTCATTTAACTATGCAAGTTTACTTTTCTTAGCGACAAAATGATGTTTAAGAGGAATGTTTGGTTTTGCTTTCTCTCTTTTTTTTTTTTTTTTTCCTTCCCCTACCCTCAGGACAGTTCGGGTGTTTCAAGCTCTCAAAAACCAGGACAACGAAATGCAGGACTGTCAAATGATGAAACTTCCCGGCTCTATGTGAAGAAAACGATTGTGGTTGGCAACGTCTCTAAGTTAGTATCCAGAGCCTGAGGGATGGGCCTTTATTTCAGGATCAAATGGAATAGGAGGTTAAAATTATGAGACAGAATTGCTAGGCTGTCACAGTGTGTGAGGTTTTGCCCTTGAATAACTGCTGCAGCCAAGGCTGCTCTCCTCGAGTGTGTGTGAGGGTTTTTTTGGTAGGAGGAACAGGCATTTTAGTAGTTTTATTTAGAGAGACATTTTAAGATACATTTCTCTCGAAGGGGAATCTTTCAGCCTTTCTTTACCAGCTAGAAATCCCAAGTTTTTCCATGAAAACCTGGAAAAGCAAGTTGTGCTAATGGCTAATCCGGTCAGTTCTTAGGAACAAAGTGGGTTTTTTTTAAAAGAAAACAAAACAACCCACTGGAATGAGGAAAATTGTGGAAGTCCAGCATAGTCTGAAGAAAGAAATTTGTACAGGTTTGGTTTGGGGTTTTTTTCCCCCAAAAATTAAGTAAATACACATAAACTTTGAACTTTGAGCAAATTAGTGAAGAAAGGCATTAGTTTTATGGTCAAGCCCAAATTTTAACTCTCCCCTCTCACACTACTCAAGTTAGTCCTTTCCTCTTGCTCAGAAAGTAGCAAATATTTGCTGCTGAGACTTACAGTCGTAGGAATGCATCTCGAAAGTATACCTAAGGCTGGAACCCAGTGCTGACTAAATTTATGCTATAAGCATTGTTATTGTTGCTGCTGATTGATCTGCATGACTTCTTGGTAGCTCAGAAAAGAGGAAGAAGGGGATTTGACAGTGCTAGAATGTTAAAATTAAGCCTAATTAAGAAGCAAATGTTTAAATGGATCTATTTCATACGGCAGTTGTGTGCTCAAGTTCAGGAATGTATTAGAAGCATGGAATGGATTGTGGGACCTGCCTTTCTTTTTGGAGTTCTTCTGAGGAACTGGATGAACCATCAGAGTAAGGAATAGTGAGCAGAAACATGCAGGGCATAAGGTGCACGCAGGCATTTCCCCATCTAAATTTTTTGCCTAATCTTTCCCAAAGTTTTTTTTGGTGATATTTATCTATTTGGGATTTTTATCTTGTGTTTGTTCTTTAATTTCTTTGCCAGGTACATTCCCCCTGACAAGAGAGAAGAAAATGATCAGTCCACCCATAAATGGATGGTGTATGTCCGAGGCTCCCGGAGAGAACCCAGCATAAATCATTTTGTCAAGAAAGTTTGGTTCTTCCTCCATCCCAGTTACAAACCAAACGACCTGGTAGAAGTGAGGTAATGAGTTAATCCAGTCATTATTCCAGTCTTTATGCTTGCCAGGCTTACATTGCCAAGTTTCTTAGAAAGTTAGCAATTTCTTTTCCTGGTGTTGTGTTCCATGTCTGTCTTTAACCTCTGGCATGGCTTGACAGAATAACAGTAAAAATAGATTAGTTCTTATGTGGCAGATGTGTCAAACAGGGTGTTTTGGTTTGGGGCTTTTTTAATTAATATTTTCCTACTGGAAAAAAAGCATTTTTGTTGCGTTTCATGTTATTCATAGGAGTTTGTGCATCTCCTGTATGCCTTTCACTGTCTGCTCTGCAGGTTAGACTTCTGTCAAGAGGTGCTTTTTAGCTCTCACCACGTCTGGCATGGAAAAGAAAGAGGAGTCTTGAAGCTCTTTTGCCCATAGCTTTAATGATGCATGTGTGTTTGAGCAAGAAGCTTTATCCCTCTCCCAAATATTTCTCCACTGTAGTGAGATCAGTGGCATTGTCTGCATGCTTCAAGGGATTTCCCATCAGTGTGTTGGTGCTACAGAAAACGGGCAGCCTCTCTTTCCCCAAACCTGTCTTCGAAGCCAAGATGTCTTCATCTTGGCCATAATGAGATGAGTGGGGTCAGTTCTCTGTAGATTGCTGCAGGGAAATGCCCTGTCAATCTTTCATTCTTGCTTCTTTGAATAAGACAGTGGGAGGTTGTCTGCAAACTACTTTGTGTCTTCCCAAAGAACTCCTTCTCCACGGGACATTCAGCTGCCTGCCTGGAGGCAGGTGGGGAGACTGCCTAGGTACAGGATGGCAACTTAATTCTGCCAAAATTGAACCAACTGAAAGGCATTTTTGAGATAGAGGTGTTGGTGAGGCTCGCTAATGGTTCTGAGAAGGCAACCATTAGCTGGGCAAAAGCAAGCTCCTTGTATAACGTATTAAATTACACTTGACTGCTCTCTTTTTGTGCCTTTCTCAGCTCCCACTATCTGATGTCAGTGCTGGGGTTTTGTGTTCTGTTTTAATCCTGTCTAGTTCATTGATTTCCTCTTGTTGCACAGTCTTGGTCATTACATTAATATTCTGGACTAAAAATAGCATTTAAACCTCTTGCGTTTTATTTCATTGCAAAACTGCATTTAGAGTGAAATACAAAGTAGAGTTAAATATTAGAGATTAATATGGCATATGAAGTGTGTGTGTTCTTGCTGCTAGGTAAAGAACAGCAGAAAGTGATTGCCAAATGCTGCATTGAAAACTCACCTTGCAGCTGTGTCCTAGGAGCTAACTCAGAGTTTTTTGAAACACTTATTTTTCATTTGGCATTGCATGACCTTGTTTTTTTTCTCCTCTTCCCCCCAAAGACACATGTTTCCTCTGTTCTCTCATTCAACAGCATTTTACATTTTCTTCCCCGTCCCTTGTGCAAAATAAAAGTATGTTTTCAGCTGTCCAAAGCCATAAAATTACCGTTTCTGTGATTGCATTCTCGCTGTGGTGAAGAGCAGGCTTTAGCTATCAGCTAGAAAAGCAGCCTTTGGCTCTCTGAAAAAGAGGTAGGGGAAAGTTATACCACTTCTGCATCCAAAATGTGAATCACCATTTGTTTCCAGAGAACCCCCATTTCACCTGACCAGGAGAGGCTGGGGAGAATTTCCTGTGAGAGTCCAGATACACTTCAAGGACAGCCAGAACAAGAGGATTGATATCATACATAATTTGAAGGTATTCGAACAAAATATTTGAGAGAAAGGCAATTAGATGAGCTCTCCTGCATAATCTAGAGAAGAGACTCTGCCTGTGTCTGTGTTTCTTGCCCCTCTCTGTGGTGTGTGCGTCTCGATGGTTATTTGCACGTGAGTAGTTGCTCTGGAGAATCAGAAAAGATCCAGGAAAGCCTCTTCCTTTGGCTATCTTGGAGGCGATGCTGCAGCCAAGGAAGCCAACCTGGCAGAAGCTGGAAGTGATTCTGCTCAGAGCAGCAAAGCATTCACCTGTTGTTTCCCTGCAGCTTGAGATGTTTATCGCGCTCTCATTGGCTTTAATTTGACAGGGTGCTGGGGGCTGTCTTTCCCTTAGGGAAAGTCACTGCTCTATCTGTTCTGTGCTTTCAGCACTTGGGCCTATCAGGGATTATCTCTATTGGTAGAGTGGGCAGGAAGGAGCTGAGATTCCCCATTTGTTTCATGTTCCTTTTGAAGAGAGCTTTCTTTTTCAACTCCTCCACCTGTCCTGTGATGCTCAATAGGATTTACAGTGTGCCGCAGCCCTGCAAAACTAGGCCATTGCTCTTGTTTTCCTTTTAATTAGTAGCCCCTAGCTTTTAGTGGAATTAAGTCTTGAGCTGGTTGAGTTTCCTGTTTCTTTGAGCAGCATGATTAATTTTATTTAAAGTTTGCCTGCATTAATGAATTTCCTGCTCACGTAGATACCTCATTTCAACCCCTGATACAGATAGAGAAGGTTGGAAATGGGAACTCAGGGATATTTAATGCAGATGATGAGTGAAATATATTTGGAGAGATACAACCTGGGGAGAAATTTGTAATAGTATGATGGACGTTATGTAGAAAAGGAAGCCCAGCCTACAGAAGAAAACTCAAATCAGCAAGTCTTTCCTGTTTGTGTGCCTGTGGCAGCTGTGAGGTGATGTGAATGAGCAGAGCCCTTCTCTGTGGCTGGCTGCCCGTCTGGCCCTGAGCTGCACCGGGAGCCTGTCAAACCTAGCTTCTCTCCGTAGGTATTTGATAGGGATTTTCTGCATCTTCATCAGCTGATACTCGGTGCAAACAGTTACTTAATCAAAAGTATACTGCAAACAGGCTTTGTGCTGGTTAGTGTAAATCTCTTTGATTATTTTTTTTCCCTTCTCCCTATTATTTCCTTATATTAACCTCAAGAATAAAAAAGAACACTCCTCAAAGGCTCCTCTTGGATTTAAATAATAATTGCCTAGAGACGCATTCAGCATCAGGTTGGATGTGGCTTTGCACAGCCTGATCTAACTGATGATGTCCCTGCTCTAGGGACTTCATGTTAGACTAGATGACCTTTGAAGGTCCCTTCCAACCTGAACCGTGGGATGGTTCTGTCTCTCCAATCTAATTTCATTCAGCTTCTTTGCTCCTTTCTACTTCAGTGCAGGCTTTGGGTCATGCTCGGCTTTTTTGCAGGTGTGAGTGTACTGAACAGAATACACAGACTTCTGACCCTGTGGCCTCAAAGCATTTGATGTGCTGCTGCTCAACTTAGATAGTTTTGACCCCTTTCAAACAACTTGTATTGTAAATTCTAGCTAATATATGGCTTTGCCCTGGTTAATACAAATGTATTGTTTTACCTAGCTGGACAGGACCTACACAGGGCTGCAGACGCTTGGCGCAGAAACGGTGAGTCACCGGCTCATGGGATGGTGTTTGATTCCGTTGAGGATGTTTAAAAAGAGAAGGATACACAGGACTAAGCACTGTCAGAGGTGTTTGATTTCACGGTTTCTGCATTGCAGAGTTTACTCCCTTGTTAAGTGAAACGATTTTAACTATTCCTGGCAATGGTCAATTTCCCCCCTTTCTAGTTCAGGGGAGACTCTTTCCAGCCCTCGACCTCATAAAGAACTTAACTTGTGCTACAGTTTTAATTTTTATCATGGAGCTTCTGATACCAAATGTCTTGATTGGCATTCTGAGCTGCTGCATATCCCTTACATTCAGTTAAAGGGGTCACCAAACTATCCTGCTGGAATTTTGCAGTGTACTAAGAACTGCTCAGTTTCTGCATCTGTCAAGATTGAGTATCTTCATGGAAAATGAACTCTTTAAAACTTAAAATAAGTGAATTAATAACTCAGTGTGCTCTGTCCCTAAAGGGTTTTTTTTTGGTATTGTTTTCCCATTGTTGTGCTATAGTAAGTGGAATTTTTTATGGTGAAATTGCATTACTTCAGCTTTTCTCTCCGCAGAGAAAACTTTAATGTGAGCTGTCTAGTACTGTGATTAGCTGCTCTTCAAAAGTGTGTTTCTCAAGGCTGTATCAGAAGAGAGGCAAGCTGCAGTTACTTGCCTGTCCCTAAGGGGCTGTGCAGCCCTTTCCTTAGTGGGATGCTTGGAGCTGGGCTCTGTATTCCTTACACTGTTCCCTCCTCGGATTTCCCCACAGGCTGAGAGATGTGCTGTTTGGTTGTGATAGTCAAGAGATTTTTGTCTGAGCTCGGGTGCTGCTGGACCTCTGGGATGTCTCCCCAAAACTAGTGGAAGTTTTATGCAGAGATGGGGGGAGGAGAGGGAGAGGTTTCTAGACATTGAAATAAAAGGAAAAGGTATAGTTGTTTTCACTTTGTATATCTTTACCTAGCTACCAAATATATATGTCACCCTCTCTCCTGTTTCTGGAAGGTAGTGGATGTGGAGCTACATAGGCATTCCCTTGGCGAGGAGTATCTCTTCTCCCAGTCGTCCGAGTCTGATCTTTGTGACGTTCCTACATCTGTACCGCTCCCCTTGAGTATCCCAGCACCAGTCAAAGCTTCTTCACCCATTAAGCAGCTGCGGGACTCCAGCCCAGATGCCTCTGTGGACAAAGGTAAAGCGAATGAGTATTGCTGACATTCGAGTTCTTGGAACTTCGGCTCTTCTGGATGCCTCTTCTTAACTGTTCCTTTGGCTTAAAGGTTGCCAGTGCTTCCTGCTCCTTCCTCACCCCAGATGATTTATGTCCTCGGTGTACTCTGAAGTTCAGAAATCAGTCTGGTTTATTTGGTTTGGGAAGGTTTTTAGGATTTTTGTTGTTTTGTTTCTTTTTTTTAAAATCTGGAGTTTCTGAGTGGGCTCTTGTTTGTTAAACATTGACTATGCAATGGATGTAGTTTGCAAAAAGGTTGTTGAATAGCACTTAGGGTTTTGTTCCTGGCAGGCTGCTTTCAGAGGGCTTTTTAGGTTTCTGAATGTTTTGGGGACTGTTTAGGTTTAAGAAATTGGTCTAGTGGTGTGTTCAGTTACTGGCTGTGGGACAAAAAACTGACTACATAACTGCGGTGTTGAAAATAGAAAGTGACGAAGGCGTAGCACAGGTTTGTCCAAGGGATGGCATCTGTGCATGTCATGGTGTCTTTGTGTCTGTCCCCTGTAAGGTCAGGAAGTGCAGCGCCCATTGCAGTGGGCCAGCCGTTGGTGCCTTGGAGTTGTTCGAGTTGCCTGAAACAAGCTAGTTCATGCTGTTCTGATTGTTAGTTGGTGGGAAGTAGGAAAAACTGTGCCTCTTCGCATTTGGCTTTATTTTCTGAAATACATGGTGTCGAGGCTTACATGATCTACCTTGGGGAACTGGGCTGAGAGACAGGGATGTCTTTTATGGCTTGCACATGCTAGTGTGAGAAGCTTGTTGGAAACAGCAACTTTGTATTTTGGAAGATGGGTCACATGCCCCAGAGTGATGCCTTTCTTGATTCATCCTGACACCCCTGCGCTCAAGGGTTGGCTTTAAGCTGGTGCCTTGCACGGTGTGCTTTCTGGTAGGTGCTGTAATGCCCCTGGTGATGGTCTGGCTTGGGGAGAAGAGCATCCACTCTTTGTGCCCCGTGTTCTTGTGGCTAAAAAAGGACAAATGCAGCCAGATTTTAAATGCACAGGCTTTTTGTTCAGACGGGGAGATAATGGCACCTTTAGTGAGCAGTGCTACAGCAAACAGGAAGGGAGTAAACCTGCCTCTTTCTTACGCTGGCAGGCAGTGGCTTCTCTCATCAGCTCCAGGTTAATTGATCTCCTTTTGCTTTAAGTAAGGTGGACTCCTAAGCACTGATCAATAGGCAGTAGGGGGGTCTCCTTGTGCTCTTAGTCCAAAAAATGCGCTATGAGATTCTCTGCAGAAGAGATCCGGCTTTAGTCCTGTGAAGCCCTACCCAAGGACACGTGAAACTACAGTCAGTGGAAGGGTCGCTCCAAGAATACGTGTACGAAGTGGCTGGTCACCTGCCACGGCTCAACAGGCTGTTCCATTTTATTCTTCAGTTCAGGGACAAATCCAACAGGCTTGTACAGGAGGACCCCCCTACCTCGCTTTCTTCCCGTTCAGCGCTGCCCATCACTTGCTTTTCCCGCCTTCCTTCAGGAGCGTGTTTGTCATACCTGAGTTGTTTGTGTAGAGAAGCATAGCAAGGAATCAGATGTCTCAGCCTAAGAACTATTTCTCTTCTTTTCCCTGTTTTAATCAGGATTCCCTGGGAATGCTGAAACCGAAAGACATGCCACGTTTTATTCCCTGCCATCTTCGATAGAACGGACTCCCACCAAGTTAGCCACACAGAAAGTTGCCTTTGGCTCTCATGGAAATTCAGCTTTTCAACCCATTGCAGCTAGCTGTAAAATAGTGCCTCAAGGTCAGAGTCCAAGCCCTGCAGAGTCTCCAGGAAAATCCTTCCAGCCTATCACCATGAGTTGCAAGATTGTATCAGGTGAATGTTAGTTTACATATCCAAGTGCTTCACCCTGGAAAACAAGAGAGTGAACCAGTTGGACTTGTTTTGTGTCCTTCCCCTGATTTCCTACCAAGGTTTGAACCTCAGGCAGTAGGAAACTCTAGAATAAGGAGCTAAACACACTTCTTAATCTTCAAGGAAAAAAAGAAATACAGGTGTGAAATGCTTCACATCAGATCAAAAGCAGGATGAGAGCTGTGGTCCCTGTTCACCAAAGTTTTTAAGTATGAAAATGATAGTCCTTAACTGGACTGCCACCCCCAGAAAGGCCCAGCAAAGACACATCTTTTGTGTGGGGTGTTTGTGTGTGGGAAGAAGTCATTCTTCTCCCTCACACTTTCAGACAACTGGGATGTATGGATTAAGAAGAATTTTTTTTCCTGATTATTGAACCCAAATTAGGTTCAGCCTTGTAGACTCAAGTGGTCCCTCTTGTACTTGCAATATCTCCTCAGATGGAGCAGCTTTCGTCTTCCTCTTTCAAAAGTCCACCCTCTGGATTAAATTCTCAGCTGACTGCAGCAAGCAGCGCGATACTCTTGATAGCTTCTGAACCGAACATGGTCAAGGTGCTGTTTGCTCATTTCACTGATAGTCCCTTCCCTGCCTGGGCATGAAGCCATCCACTGGATGATGTTTTATATCAGAAAGTTTTAATGTGCAGTGCTCAGTGTCACATGTTGTGAAGCTGAAAGATGACCTGTTACATCCCGTCACTTTCTGGTGTTCAGGGTAGAGAGGATGAAGCCCCAGCTGTCAGTCTGTGTGATTTCTGATGATCTGCTCCTGAACAGTTTTCCTCAAGTGTGTCTGGTTTGTTGTTGGTTTTTTTATGACTTTTCAATATTTTTCCTTGACATCTTGAAACTGTACTTAGGTTGATTTATATTTGAACCTATGTCAAGTGCTTTCTTTATTAATAAGTTCTTCTCTTGATCTCTTTTCCCAAAAAGCAAGAAGTACAGGGGCCATCTTATTTTTCTTAAAATCCTTGAACTAGTCTCTGTTCATCTCTGCTATTTAAGTGTTTCACTCTGAAATATTTTTCCAAGGCTCTTCTGTCCGCTGAGAAGCGTCACCTCTTTCAGATTTCAAAAGCAGTTTATAAGACCTGGGGATTTTATCTGGTCAGCATTTATGTTCCATTCTAATTATCAATCACTGCCAAGAAAGCAGATTAACAGGCAGTTGAAGCTTAGTGTGCTTGCTGCCATCTCTTTTTCTGATCACTTCCTTGCCTGTCCTTTTCTCTGCATTTCTTGTTTATGCCTTCATGCAGCTTTTTTCTTCTCTAGTATTATTCTGTCCTTGTCCTCTTACCCAGAAGTTGCATATTTTAGAGTCTGCTTTCAAGGGTTTCTGCAGTTGTGAGGGCAGTGAAGGCACAAGACAGTCCACGCCTGCCTGAAGGCTGCTATACTGCTTTTCTATGTGACCTGCTTGGTTCCTGGCTCTGGATGCCTGTACTGTAGGTTCCACGAGAGCAAGAGAACACCTGTCAAGGAGCTTGGCTCTCTTTCTGCATTTCCTTGGGTGGACTTGTCTTGGCAGTGAAAATGATTTAGGTTATGTTCCTCAGGATTCAGGGATGGACTAGATAGCTTCTCAAGATCCCTTTGAACCCTGCTTGTCCTGATAGGCAGAGAATGCCCGGGGTAGGTATGAACCATCCTTACCTAATGTGCCTCTTCTCTCCTTCTGTCTCCTCTTTCCTTCTCTGAGTTCTATGAAGTCACTCAGGTTGGGAATTACATCCTCACAAATTGTTCCTTCTCTAAGCCTTTTAAATAAGTACTGCTGTTGCTGTATTGTTATGTTCTCACAACATTTACGAGATAGAAGCATTGGACTTTTTTTCTTAAGGTTCTCCAATATCGACCCCTAGTCCATCTCCGCTACCTCGTACCCCAACCTCCACTCCGGTGCACATGAAGCAAGGCTCTTCTAGCTCAGTCATTAATAACCCATATATTATTGTGGACAAGCCTGGACAGATGGTCGGAGCGGCAGCCACAAGCACAGGTGTGTAGTGTGACCACAGAAGGCACCAGCTTAGTTTTACCCACTCAGGTTTTCTCTCCCTTCAAAATTATTAGTGCAATAACAGTATTTCAGCTTGCAAAGATGGAGGAGTATGCAGCAGAGGAAGAGGGAGGTGGTATTGGTTGGTCCAACTGGCTGGTGTAATATGGTTAAAGGTATCTAAGGCTTTAATGAAGCTCCCTTTAGGAAACAGCAGATAGCATAAGGCCAAATTGAATTCACCTGCTCCTCTTCAAAGAGAGCCTGTTCTTTGCAGGCAAAAAGGGAAGAGGATAAAGCAATGTAGACTCTGGTGCACAGAGATTTAAACAGTAATTCTGTGCGGGTGGTTGGGTGAGGACTGTATAGCAGATACAGGGGAAAAAGCATGGAGAGCTTGGCAACAGCTTGTAAATCAGTGTTCAGCCCCAGTGTACGGTGTTCTAGATGCGTTGAAGTGGTTGAGTAGACCCAGGTTACCAGGCTAACAGCTGTGTTAGCTTCTGTCACTGCTCTCAGCTTCTAGCTGGTCTGTCTCCAGCTGGTTTGGATTCCTCTAACTGGATTCCCTTGGTGCTTCAGTGGTGACATAAGCCTAGGGTCAGGGGAGAGCACTGAGCCGCAGGAGATGGGTGGTGAGTGCGGGAGTCGGTTGGTAATCTTTGTGTTGGGACTGGAGGGAAGGTCACTTCACTCAAGAGTCATTTATAGTGATTGCTGTCTATTTACAAATCCACTTGTGTGTGTGTGTGTGCATGCTTGCCAGTCGCTGCAGCACCCGTGTAGCACATAAACCATTCACTGGGCATGGTTGGGAAGCGCAGTAAGTCTTCTCTTAGCAACAGTGACTCCTTTTATCTCAGGGAACACAACTGTCGTTCATTTTTACTTCATCACAGAGGGAATTGGTAGGAGTAGCATAGTCATAGCTGAAATTAAGTGTGTTTTGGGGCTGTCTTGGTAACGCTCAAGCTGTTTCAGCAATAGGGTGGGTTTTTTGGCTGGTTGGAGGTTTTCTGCCTTTTTTTCTTTTCTATTTCTTCTCTACCTCCAGCCTGACTGGCTACTCTGCATATGTGGTGTGTCTTGGTTTATGTAACTGTTCTAGTAGAGATTTGTACATGGAGGATGAGATCTGTAGATGCACCAGATGGCTTGAACATACGAGTCTTAATGCCACCAAAGGTGCAGTTTGCCACTGCATTAGTGGGATATACATACAGACTGGCCTGGAAGAAGCTGCCTCTCCCTCCCCTGCACTCTTGCCGCTTCCCACATATCCCACACAAGTCAGATCAGGTTGGTGGCAGGATGGAAGATTAATACAATCCCTTCCTAAATTGGGTTTTGTCAGATAGTCTCATCACTAGCTCCCCCTCTGCACCGTATGAGGGAGCAAGAGAGACTGTGGAACTGGCTTTTTGCAAAGAGCAGCCAGGCTGGATTGACAGTAATGTGATGTTACAAAGTCACAGATCGTATTTGAAAAGAGGAGCAAGATCTGAAACCCCGTGCTCTGTGAAAGCCAGCCTTCCCAAACCCCGTTACTGTGAGAAATGGCTGCTTGTTTACTTCTACATGTGAGTGCAGGTTGTCTTACAGCTGTATGAGAGGCTTTCATGTGTGTAATCCCTGTCTTTGGCATGTCTGAAACAAATGAAGCTAACAAACCAAAGTGCCAGCCAATACAGAACTGCTGCTGAGCAGTCATGTTGTTTTACTGCTCTGACAGTGTGGGGTGAGTTACCACTGAACCCCCATCTGTCTTGGGGTCAAGGGAGTGTTGTAGCACATATCTCCATACGATGGTTTTACAAGAGCAAACTTCTGCAAACAGAGGAGCCTGTGTCTTCATTCCCTATTTCTGTTTCTTCCTTTTCTCTGCCTTGCTCTGTCCCTTTTTCTTGTTACTTCTCACTTTGTCTCTCTCCTTTTCTCTCCCACTCCAAGCTCCTCCAAGCCTTCCTCCATGCCAGCGTCCAAAGCTAGCGTAGGTACAGAGGGCTTCGGGCAGTGGAGGACATTACATCTGCAGCAGCAAGTTCTGACTGGTAGCTCATTTACCATCGTGTCTTCATGGTCACACCTGTAGCTGACACCCTCAGTGTCCCAGGAAGGTCCCTGACCATTTGCAGTCTTGCGTGACGTGCAGCGGACAGCTCTGAGTGGTGAGCACCTGGTCTGGGATGTGGAATCTGCAGGTGGATTTTTGAATTGGTAGTGGATTTGTTTTGTGCTCATCCTAACTCCCACTGATGTCCTCGTGCAGAATACAGAGTCAAAATGAAATGCCGTGTTTGTTGTTAGAAGGGGTTTCGTGTGTTCAGCAGCACCGCTCCGCGTCCCTCACCTGCAATCTGCTTTGTTTCCCGATGCACAGGGAGCCCAACCAGCAAACTGACCAGTGTTTGTCAGGCCTCTCACGGAACCGCATCTCCTGTTTCAAAGACGCATGGGAGCAGTTTTGTCACCTCGGTTGTCAAGGTAATGCTCTCATGAGGCGTGTGCTTTCTGCTTAAAATCCAGCTTCCTATTAAATTGGACTTTTTAGTAGTATAAATTCCACATTTCAGGCAAGTTCTTCTGGTTGTCATTTCATATGAAGGTTTACTGCATCTAACAGATGGAGCCATATGAGAACATGGTGATTATACAAGATGATAGTGTCACTTTGTGCAGCTCTAATTAGAATTGCCTACACCTATGTTAAAGGCATTGCTCTTTTGCTTTTCTACAAGGAAATCCATGGAGAGTATAGCCCTCAAAGTGTCTTACCTTTCAAGAAAGCTCTTCTGTAGCTGACTTTGATCTCCCTTGCTTTGTTAGTAGCAGTATGTGCTTAAGCCAGAGGTGCCTACCTCAAAACCTTCACTCTGTTCACTTTTTGTACAGAAGCTGCTGCTGGCAGCCTGAAAATAGCTCATTTCATGGGTTTACAACTGCTTGCATTTAGATAAATGTTTGTATAAACAGTGGAGTAACTGAGTGTGTAAACAAACAGTGATAAATAGGGTTCATGCTTCTGATCTGCAAAGCTCGAAAGGTACAGCGCAGAACTGCCTGACATAAAATCTCTCCCACATCTTGTGCTAGGAAGGATATTTCTGGCAGGCAAGCGGCGTCAGTGAGGCTCCTTCTCAAAGCAGCTGGTGGGTGTGCTGCTGAAAACAGGAGTGTTCCCCTGTCGCCAAGTTACAAGCATATTAATTCTGGTGATGGGAGAGGGGAAAGGTTTGCCAGTCAGCCTTCAGAGAGCAAGTTGCTTTACATTTGGGACCGAAGTGCTTCCCATGTCTGTTAGGGGGAAAAAGTGTTGGAGGTGGCTGGCTGAAGCACTTAGCTTGGAGTAGTGTTTTAAGGGTCAGGTGAGCAGGTAGCTATTTGGCTTTTAAGAGCCTGTCTGCTCAGATGGATTCCACTCAACTGTGTTGAAAGCCATTCATTAGTCTTTATTCTTTGGGACAGTTCTTTCTGAAGGGTTTTCAGTGACTCAAAGTAGGCACGTCATTAGTTACAATTGAATTCTCTATTTCCAGGGCAGACTTAAAAACTGAAGGTTTGGGTGTTTTTTAATAAAAAAACCATAGCTCTCTAAACAGAAATGTATTTTGGTTGGTGGAAAAGCTGTAATTCTATGGCTTCTTTAAAGACAAGGGGGTGTCTGGTAGTTCAGTGTGATGTTGCAGATTGTGTAAACTCATCACTTTCCATTTCTTCACTTATGTGCTGGTCTTCTCTGTATTTTTAATGACTTAAGGCTGTGTTTCCTCAGCCACTTTAAAATGACCCATACACAGGCTGCTGTTGAGAGGCCTGATTATGCCTCTAGCCTTGTCTTCATACCACCCTGTCTGCTACCACTTGTGCAGTAATGTGAACCGGAGCAGACAGCCAATCTGCTTGAAAATTAATCTGCTATCAGCTGTATCCGTCAGCACAAGGAAGATGGCAGGAGTGTTACGTTAGAGTCTGAGGGCTTGTTTTCTGGTTGTGCTCCAACCCGAGGATGAGCCAAGTGATTGTGAAACCATGGCTTTGTAAAAGAGGACAATTATTTTCCTTAAAACAGAACCATAGCAAACTTCCTCAAATATATTTGATGACTCCACTAACCTCAGATCCAAAAATGCCAAGTGCATGATTTTGCAGTTGTGGAAGTGCTTTTTGCTCCATTTAGTTAGGTGGCCTCACTAGTTCTGCCAGATGGTGAGTGGTGCCCGGAAAGACTGTGTCCAATCAGATCTTCTCATTACAAGAGAGTAAGAATTGGTCTGAGAATTTTGCTTGCAGTCTAAAATTGAATGTTTGGGTTTGGTGTTTGGTTTTTTTCCCTATGAAACTTGTTTCTTTTTAGGTTGCGTTCTCTGAGGCCATGTGTAGAATCACAGAATGGTTGGTTGATGTTGTCAGGGACCTCTGGAGATCATCTGGTTCTACTTGCCTGCTCAAAGCACACTAGAGCAGGTTGCTCAGGAATGTGTCCAGTTAGATTTTGAAGGCTGGAGATTCCGTAGTCTCCCTGGGCAACCTGTTCCAGGGTTTGATCACCATTAAATTAAAAAGTAAAAATAAAAATTCTTAAACAGAATTTCCCGTGTTTCAGTCTGTGCCCATTGACTCTTGTCCTTTCATTGGGCAGTGTTGTGCATTGTCTGGCTCAATCTTCTTTACACCTTCCCATCGGGTACCACCCTCAGCCTGCTTGAATTCTTGAATTCTTCAGCTCTGATGTGCTGTGTGTAAATAGCTGGTGGGGGTTGTGAGTCCATTTCTTCCACCTGTGTATGGTATGGTAAGAAACAGTTCCTGTTGTTGTGAGAATGTAGCTTTACGAATAAAACTTGCTTTATAGGTTGTATTAGATATGCCACGCTCCCTTTATGGAAGTGTTGACTGATTTTGGAAATGGCTTATTTCTGCAGGTGATTTGGGACTGCCCAGACCGCCCACGCTACCCTTTATTAGCACTCACTTGTTTTCTTTCTTGTATTGGACATTTCACCGATTATTTGTGTGTGTGCTGTATCTTTCTATTTGCAGCAAGAGGATGCTCTGTTTGCCACCATGCCACCCCTTTGTCCCATCGGCAGTCATTCCAAGGTGCAAAGCCCCAAATCGGTCACTGGAGGACTTGGAGCTTTTACAAAGGTATTGCTTTCAGCTTTTGTGCTGGGACAGGCAGCCCTGTGAGGCCTCGTGACATGCTGACTTGTGCCACAGATTGCATAACTTGGTGCATGTAAATCCTTACTGTTGCTGCCAAGGGCTCTCAGGCACCTCTCAAAAATGTGGGTTGTTTTCCTTTCTTTACCTGTGGCTCTACTGGTTCTGTAATCTTTCTTTTTATCTCTTCCTTCAGCCTTTTGTATTTTTCTTTCAACTGCTGTCGTATTAAGGCTGATCGTTTTAAAGCTGGTTTTAGTGGGATACAGTAAATGTAAACTGCAGTAGATTTCTCAAGAGCTTCTTAAAAAATGCTGTAGTGGTTTCTGAATGTCAGATGTTGCCATTTGTGAGTGTGTTTCCTTAAATGTTCCTGTCTGGAATTTAAACTTGCTTCTGGCAATATTAGGTGATCCAAGTGAAAGGTAGAAGAACGCTTCCTACCAGTTACAGCCCCTACAGCAATTGAACGCAAAAAAACCAGCCTTTCTTGAGTGGCTGATCTTAGCCATTAGATTTGGGGCCTGTTGCAGCAAACATAAAGCACATACACAAGAGAATGTCAGCAATAATAATTTGCAGTATCTATAGCTATGGGATTGGCTGTAATTTTGCAGGCTAGGAAAAAGAATTGAGGTTTATAATGTGTTTTGAGCAGGAAGGTGCTTAGAAGTGTGAAACCTTAAAGTGTTCTGGCTCCTTTCTCAGATGCAGGGCCTGAACAAAGCTGTATTTAGTGTGAGCAGCGGTTGGAATAGTACTAGTGGTTTCTGTGATTCTGTAATTTCTGTGAGCACCTCTCAAACCTGCAGTGCTTTGTAAATACAGACACCCTCCTCACAAGCTTTGTGTTGGGAGCAGCCCTCGTCTTGGAGCCGAGTTAGAGAGCCCACTTGGTGCTGTGGAAGAACCACCTCTGAGCTTCCTGACTCTTGCCTGGCCTTCCCTGCAGTCCTGTTCCAGAAATGACAGCCATTTGCTGTTCTTAATTATTTCTTCTCTTTGTATTTAAAAGGTGATAATAAAGCAGGAGCCAGGAGAGCTGCCCCAGCAGCCCCAACTACCAGTGACAGGCACAACAACACAGACCTCTGTGCAGCAGTACGTTACGGTAAAAGGGAGCCACATGTTAGCATTGTCACCGCAGAAGCCGGTCGTCAGCACAGGCGAGGGGACAACAGTACAGTCTAAGGTATGAGGCGCTTGGGCAGCTTTGGTGTGGTGTAAGCTGATTTTCTTGTGCCTTTCTTGCAACACCTCGTGCTTCTCTCAAGGGTACAGGGTCCCTTCTGTCTCAGACACAGGCAGCAGCACTGTGGGTCGTGAGTTTCCCCTTGTGCACAGAGTGACTTATGCCACGGTTACCGTAGTGCTGGAGAAGGGGACTACACATCTGTGCTTCATTGTTTGCAGGGAACATCTCCTGCGCCTCTCTAACCCACCATGGGGGTGGCTTTGAACTGGAGCCTGTGAACCCAGAAAACTGATTGCCATCATCGGCTCTTGCTGAAACTTATTCCAGTCTTTCTCTAAGAGGAGGAAATTATTTCTTTGGGCTGTAGGCCTGCAACAAAAAAGAACAGGAGAAATAGGGAGTGGGACAGAGCTTGAGCCAGAGCTGGTATGAGGTGGAAGTGGTCCACCTACTCGAGTGGCAACTCGAGTGTTTTATTGTAGGTGTCTGCACCAAGGCAGTGCAGCTATGACAGGAGGGATGCAGCTTCTGAGGAGGCACAGTACCCGTGCAGTGATAACAGATTTGTCAGAAACTGTCTCCGTTCTTGCCTGTTCCCGATGTGGATAGTGTTAAATCCTGTGCCCAGCACAGGAGGCTGCATAGGGAGCTTTCACTTTTGCCTAAGTAAACACGCATTTGCATTTGGACCAGTTCTCTGTCCTTTTTACTGCTCTATTTGCCTATCTGAGCAGGTATGCAAACTCAGGTTTGCTTGCAGTTATTGTCAGCACATAAAATTGAAGCATTTTGTGGTTTCTGCTTTGAGACTGTAGTTTTCCCAGGGAATCTGTTCCCACATATGTATCGAAAATACATTTCTGGATCTCTGTGCTTTGCCAAGGCAAGCTTTATCTTTAGCTGTAATTAAGCTGCTGCCTATATATCAGGAAGAAAAGGAAGTGCCCTGTAATTTGAATGTACTTAATCTTTTGTGGGTGCCCTGAAATCCCGGTTATGTTGAACAGTTTATCTTTTTATTTGGGATTGGCCGCTTGCCGATTTAATTTTCTTTCCAAATGAATAGCTTTTCTACGTGACTAGACATGTATAAAGTGTCCTGATATTAGTCTAGAGATGGAGGAAGTGTACCAGCTAGAATTCACATGGTTGCTCTTGCCAGCAGCACATTGTCCAGTATTTCTTTGTTGCAGGTTGTTGGCGTTCCAGTTGGTTCTGCTTTACAGTCGACCGTGAAACAAGCAGTGGCCATCAGTGGTGGCCAGATCCTTGTGGCAAAATCCAGCTCTTCGGTAGCAAAGGCTGTTGGTCCGAAGCAGGTTGTGACTCAAGGTGTAGCCAAAGCCATTGTGAGCGGAGGAGGAGGGACAATTGTCGCTCAGCCTGTGCAGACTATAACAAAGGCACAGGTTTCTTCCACCGGTGCTCAGAAGAGTACATCTCAAGGCTCAGGTAGAGTAATTTTACACCTTGTTAATAGCTTGTGATGGGTAATGAGTTTGGGGCTCTGTAATGATTTCTTCAACTACAAAATAACCATGCAATTGACAAACAAAATTAGTAGAGAGGTCTGTATGGAAATTCTGGCTGGCTGAGATCAGTAATAAAGAAAATGTTAATTTACTATCTGAAAGGGAGAAAAGGGAGCACAAGTACTCTAAAACGTGCACTCCTCTGTGAGCAGGTGTCAGGCAGATACACCTGGGGAGTGTGCTAGAGAGCTGGTAGACTTTGATGGAGCCAGGTCTCACATTTTTGCCCAGAGTTGTGGTTCTTCATTGCTCAAAGGGCTCCAACCAACAGGAGCCAAACTGTCCTTACTGCGTCCTCACATCTTGCTCAGCATTTATGGTTCCGAGAGTGTGGGCAGAAGCACCCTGCTTGCTTCTGCACACAGCTGGCTTTAGCTGAGCAGCCACAGTACAAGAGTGACACACAAATATTGGAGAGTGTCCAGAGGAGGACAACAAGGATGGTGAAGGGTCTGGAGGGGGAAGTCTTAAGAGGAGAGGCTGCAGTCCCTTAGTTTGTTCAGCCCAGAGAAGAGGAGGCTGAGGGGAAACTTCATTATGTCTGTGGCATGGGGGCGCAAAGAGTGAAGTGCTGATCTCCTCTCTTTAGTGACTAGAGATAGAACCTGAGAGAACGGCAGGAAGCTGTGGGATGTTTAGGTTGAATATTAGGAAGAAGTTCTTTACTGAGAGGGTGGGAGGGCACTGGGACAGGCTCCCCGGGGAAGTGGTCACAGCACTGAGCTTGACTGAGCTCAAGACACATCTGGACGATGTGCTAAGTCCCATGCTCTGCTTTGGCTGGCTCTGTGTGGAGCCACGAGTTGGGCTTGGTGATCCTTATTGGGTCCCTGACAACTCAGGAGATTCTGGGACAATCTTAGCTCCGGCTCTGCACTGTTTGAAGGGTGATTTGTGGCCTCTAGACTGGAGAAGCCTGTAGACCCCGTGACTGTGCTGCTTTGGCCTGCAGGCATAAGTGGTACTGAACGCAGAGAGATTTACCTTTTTTTTTCCAGATCTATTAAAAAAAGCATATGTGTGTCACTGGCAGAGTTAATCTGCGGTCAGGCCAGCTGAGTATGGATTAGCAAAGGCTGGCTGCCTGTCACTCCTAGTACTTCCATCCTGTGCAGATTTCAATGCATGCTTACTTCTGCAAGCTGTAGCTTTATTTCTTTCTGTTCTTTCTTTGTAGTGATGGCCACGCTGCAGTTACCAGCCACCAACCTGGCAAACCTGGCAAACTTACCACCAGGCACCAAACTGTACCTCACCACCAACAGCAAGAATCCTTCTGGGAAAGGAAAACTTCTTCTGATACCCCAAGGAGCCATACTGCGAGCCACAAATAATGCTAGTTAGTCTTGCAGGGAAATCTAATGAGTTAAATAATGTAATCACTGCATAATTAATACACTTGGTGTTTTTTCTCTAAAGCATCCTGGTACTGTGGAAGTCAGTAATGGGATGGGGGTTCTTTCTTCACGACAGTGCGTGGTGCTTTTTAAAACTGAGATCTTGAGTCTTCTGGTTTAGAGGAAGCTGCTTTTCATGCAGTGCTCTCTGTCTGTGCAGAAAGCAGGCAGTGCAGTTTTCCTCAGAATTCAGTCAAGGGTTGTCTTTAACTCTTCACTGCGATCTGTAGGAAGAGACAACTATTTTTATGACGTAGAACTAGGTGGATTTGAATGCAGTTGTGAAAATGAAATGCCACCCTGGAGAAACTAGAAACATAAGAAACTACCTTAGAAAAGTACAAGATACTGTCTCTGGAATGAGGGAAAGAAATGGTTCTGAATATTGACCCAAGGTTTGGCCCCAAGCTGCTGAAACCAGCAGAAATACTTTGTTAATAATGGGATCATAAATCAAATTTGGTGTGAAGTACCTGAAGAGTAACATTGGTAAAACAGTTCTGGTGGGCGGAACTGTGTTTATAGTGTGCTGTTGCTCTAGGGAAAGAATACTGACGGGCTTGGACTGTGTAGATCAAGAGTTTTGTCATGAGCCTTCTCCAGAGAGCTCCTTTTGAGGCTGGGGGTCAGGGTGGGAGATGGATTGGGTGAAAACCATTTGCTCCCAGTTCTGATGCTGGCAATGAGAATAAGTATTATTCAGCTTCATATATTAAGGCTGAAAAAGTAGATACTCTTGGTGAAAATATTTTTGAGCAGTAGTACTTGTGATGGGTGTGCCGTTGCTTGAGATTGAGAGGCTGCTCGGGCCAGGAAACCATCTCACAGGCTTTGAGAAAGAGCAAAGAGTTGTGATTTTAATGACAGCCACAAGTATTTTTACCCTTGTATCTTAATGAGAGACTGCAAAAAAGTCTATGTCCAGGCTGCTCTTTCTTGAGGCAGAGTGATACCAAAGTGTCACTTCAGATTACCATTGCCTGTAATCCATAATCTAAAATCTGTTTACAAGTTTGCATTGGAATAGCCAACAAAAGTAAAATTAAGAAGTCAGGAGGATCCATAGTGTTACTAGGGCTTTTGCTGCAGATTCATAACCTGCAAGAGACTGATGAAAAGACTGATCATTTGTTGGACAGCATCATCTTCTGACAGAAAAGTCCAACCAGCCTGAAATGAGCTTTGCTTGCCCACCAGTTCTGCTTGTTTTCCCCGTAGCCCCTTTTGTTCATGGCATGTGCTGAGCTGTAAGACAGCACATCTGCACTGTGCTGTACTGGGTAGTAATATCATTCAGCTGCAAAACACATGGCAGCCAAGCATCTTGCAAAGTGTTCCCAATTCCTTTCATATCCAGGGGTTCTTTGGCAGCTGTGGCAGTGTCTGGTTACCGAAGGGCCAAGCCTTTTCTTCTGGTTACAGGTCTCCAGTCTGGTTCTTCTACAAATAGTGGAGGAGGAGGAGGAACCCAAAGCACAAGCAGTAACTTGTCACAGCACCTCACCTACACATCCTACATCCTGAAGCAGACACCCCAGGTCAGTGGTTTAAGCATCCTAATTTCAGGCTGTCCTGGTAATATATGGATGTCCTGTGGTTCTGTAGCACTTGGAACATTCTTAAGCTGTGAGATCTAGGTCCTCTCTGACGATCCTTGCTTCTCTCCCCTCTGCCAGGCACCTGCTTTACTGCTGTCACTGTTGCTGTTGTACCTCTCTGCCCCTCACCATGCCTTGCAGGGCTGAGAAAGCAGCACTGAGTATGAACAGTGTGTGGAAAAGAAACAATTTCAAAAACAAAAAGAGGTGATATGACAGAGGTATCTTACGTAGTTGGATGTGCAAGAGTCAGAGCAAAGCACTAGGGATAGGAAAATAAAGGAAGAGAGGGGTAACAAGAACCTTACAATGTTCAACAAGACAAATGCAAGGCCTAGCACCTGGGAAAGCATCATCCAGGAGTGCAGGGTGGGCTGGGATCTACCCAGATGGGGAGCAGCTTTGTGGAAAGAGACCTGGGGTTCCTGGTGGACAACAAGCTCAATATCAGTCAAAAGTGGACTGCTGCAGCAGAGAAAGCCAATGGGATGCTGGTTGCATCAACAAAGGCATCACAAGCAGAGAGAAGGAAGTCATCCTCATGTTCTACTCAGCAGTTGTCAGGTCACACCTGGAATACTGTGTTCAATTTTGGTCCCGGTTATATTTGTTTAGCCTTGAGAAAAGAAGTCTTAGGGGGAACCTCATCACCATGTTCCAGGATTTAACAGGTGGCCACCAGGAAGATGGAGACTCCCTTTTTACAAGGAGTCACATGGAAAAGATGGGAGTAATGGGTGCAATTACTCCTGGGGAGATTCTGATTAGGCACTAGGAGAAGGTTTTTCACTGTGAGGACAGTCAGCCATTGGCATAATCCTCCCAGGGAAGTGGTGGATTCCCCAACATTGGGTGCTTTTAAGGTGGTGTTGGGTCATCTTGTCTAGATGTGGTCTTGCCAGGAAAGGTTGGACTCTGGATGATCCTTGAGGTCCCTCCAGACCTGGTATTCTGTGATGCTGTGATTACTGGGGAGAAACAGCAAGACTGAGGAGGAATGAAAAATGAGACAGCAGAAGACTGTGTGAAGAGGGGTCCATGTGTGGCAGTGGCTGAATGAAGCCTCTGAGGGGTAGCAGTGTTGGTGAGAAGCTGGAAGAGTGGCGGTACATTATTAAGAGAGCACACTTCCAGTTGTTACTGTGATATTTGTATGCTGAGGTCAGAATATGTAGCCTTTGAGGGAGATGGAATGCATTTTGAAGTGAGAAGGTGACAGGATGTCTTGATTTCTTTAATTTTTTTGCCTAGCCCAGCAGCAGTCTCTCTCCTCCTGCGTGCTAAGCAGCATTTGTCACAAATAATAAACGTGGAGCGTCAAGTGTGTAGATTGTAGTGGGTGCCTCTGACAAGACAGGAAACTTGGTTGTGGCTTTTTCACCCCTCTGCTTGCATGGAAAAGTGTCGTTCTGCACCAAAATGAGAAGGCTGTGTCCAGCTCTCAGTGCAGAAGCGCTGTAATTAGCAGTGCTTCGTTTTAGAAGATGAAATGCTGTTCTTGCCTTACAGCTACAGGCTTGTATCCTGTATCGCCTATCCTAGATTTCTGATGGCTTCTACCTGTGGTTTTTAAGTACTAACGTTCCTAACGTATCTCTGGAGCAGGGCACCTTTCTGGTCGGCCAGCCTTCTCCTCAGAGTTCTGGGAAGCAGCTTACTCCAGCGTCAGTTGTTCAGGGCAACGTAGGAGTTGGAGCATCTTCCACGCAAGGACAAGCACTGAAAGTAATAACTGGACAGAAAACAGCTCTGTTTACACAGGTAATGTGCAAGAGATGGGTTTCCCTCTTACCAGTCAGCATTTTGCTAGGAGAAGTCTAGGACCTGCAGTCACATATTAAGGAGTGTTTTTCCTTTCAGAGTTGTTAGTTTTGCTTTTTGTACGGTTACACTCCTGGTTGTGTTATGATAAGGAAAGCACCTGAAGTCTTACTTTCAGATGCAGATGTTGGAGCACGGTTTTCCAGCTTTATTTCTGTTTTCAGAGTGTGTGAGCTTGGGCTACTTGTTTGTGAATGTGCTCTGACACTTCTTAGGGAAGTGGAATCGGAGAAGTGAGTGCAGTCAGGCGCCAAAATGCACTTAAATATTTGCACCTTAGAAAAGGGTTGCTTGCTGAAGCTCTTCAAAAATTCTGGGTTTGGTATCCCTCAAAAGTCCTCCTTCTAAAAACTACCGAGTGGTCTCATGAAATTCAAACTCCCCAAGAGTACTTATAATTGATCATTGAAAATTCAAGATTAATAGGCCTATTTTTATAAAGTCTGCAGTTCACTAAGAGTAGTTTCTGGGGTGATAATTTTGTTCTTGCTCTTACTGACACAATTTCCCTTTTTCAAAAGTTTTTTGAAATTTTTTTTCAATAATACAAATGCATTTGTCTTGTTCGTGGTGGTGGTGTTTTGTTCTTTAAAGTAATTTAAAGAAAATCCAAGGAAATACACCTTTTTCCTTACGCTGAACTCTTTTGAAAGGCTGCACCCAGCGGACAAACATCACTGATGAAAATATCAGATGGGTCTATAAAATCAGTGCCTGCCTCGTCCCAGCTCTCCAAGCCCGGCACCACTGTGCTGAGAGTATCAGGAGGTGTTATCACCACAGCTGCTGCTCCCGCCGTGACCCTTCCCACAAACGGGGTGGCACAGGTGAGAAACAACTTTGCAGAAGTTATGCTACAGGATATTGGCCCTCTAGCTAGCATAATCCCCAGGAAAGGACTTCAGCTCCCCCTACTCCCTGCCTCCTTTAGTACTTATCAGTGAGCTTTGCTGGTGGGTCTGCTCTTATTTATGTTCCAGCACCGCGTACGCAAATCTCTTTCGGTTGGCTTGGGTGCTGTTTGGCATAAAGTAATACCTGTGGAAAAACAAGGAGAGGAGAGAAACCAGAACTTGCATTTTCTTGCTTTTAATGTTGTTAAAGTTCAGATAGGCTGGAAGAGCGTCATCTGAAACAGCTTTTGAAGTCATACAGATCAGATTTTGTGGCTACGCAGCCTTTTAACTACCAGATCTGTCATGGGCACGAAACTTTGCAGAAGAATATAGGTATCTAGAAGCAGCAAAACCAAATCCAGCAGGGAAAGATTAAACAAGTGGAGAGTTGGAGCCGTGCCGCCCTCGGTGGGCTGAACACTGGCATACCCATCATATATAGGTGAAGATCCTTTTTTACAGCTCTCAGTGAAACTGCAGAGAGAGTAATTTTCCATCCATCCTCTATCCCAAACTTTTTTCCTATTTCTCTGCTGATAGCCCTGGAATTCTGAGCAGCAGGAAAACATGAAACACTCCTGGGTCAGATTTCTCATCTGGAAGCTTAGCTGCTTGCTGAAGTTAAGGGACCTGGCTCCAGATACTATCAGAGCAGTTATGGTAGCAGTTCCTGTGTGCAGTTTCACTTCATCTGCTTGAAACAGCTTCTGTTCTATATGTACCATCACAGTAAATGGGTTTTAGATATGTGCTTTAAACCTCTTGCTGCTTAATGATGGAGAAGTAGACATTTGGTTTTGCTGCTTCTAGATACCCATTCATTGTGCTTATTACTGAATCATCTATGACATGAAAAGGAATTTCTTGCCCCTTTCTGCTTCTCTTACACAGCAGATAGATAGTGCAGCTTCCAGCCCGTCATCTTCTGGAGCTCCTACAGCAAAGACATCTGGACAACACCACCAAATCTGTATAAGCCAGAGCCAGTCTACTTCTTCAGTAGTGAATAAAACTGCTACTTCTACTGTTGTAAGTGTTGCTTCTCTGATGACTACACCAACACCTGTCACTGGAAAAGCTGCTGTATCAGGTACTGAACTCCCTTTGTGCCTTTTCCATAGGAAGTTTGAGTCCAGGTTGAGTTCTTTGGATGTCTCCACTGTAAATGGAAGTGTGTAGAGTCACCTGCATTTGTGAATGTGCAAAAGACAAGTTGTGCTTTCAAAAGCACACTTTATTAACCTAACTTTCAGCTTAGCCAAAGAGGTGTGTAAATAATCTGGCCATCCTATCGTGAGTGCATTGACTGTACCTGTTACTGAGAGTTGGGTGTTGGTGTCAGAGAAGGGTTTTAGTTCTCATGGGAAGATGCAGTCTGCCTTTTTGAGAGCACAGTGTGCCCCTGAAGGCTGCAACTATCAAGGTGTCAGCGATACTACGGGCTTAGTTTGTGAAAGTGAAACTCCACTAAGTCTAAGCTGCGTAAGCAGAATTTGGCTTTGAGGCTTTGCATCTGCTCTGTTTGGCTTGGAGAGGAGGGAGATGTTGATTAGGGGCACCCGAAGGCTTTGAAATCAAAATCCATTTAGCACAGCGAGGTAGATTGGATCTGGAATGTTTGAAGTTAATACTGGGGAGTTGCCCTTACTCTAGTTTTATTGTCCTCCAGTATCTTTTGTATCATGGAGAGCAAATATAGCAGGTTTAATTTGAGTATTAAGGGTTAAAATTTCCATTTTTACTCCAAACTTACCTGCTCTCATGTTCTGTTCATCTGAAGTGACTTCTCATTAAGTGGAAATAGAGTGCAAATACAGAAAAGAGAAAGTAAGTGACATGAAGCCCATCTGACCATCTTTTTGAAGCCAGTCTTGATTCCTACATACACAGTCTTCCAAACTCCTTTTTTCATCAGCCTGTTTCACAGAGCTTGAAAGTAAAGAACAAAAGTCTGTTAAGACTGCCACAATTCTGCAATAAGCAGTTGGGTATTTTCCTCTCTGCAAGCAAAGCAGCAAGGTTTACTGGTAGGAAGTAGAACATTCTAAATAAATTTCACTTTTAATCTGAAAATTATGTATGAGAATATCACCTAGATTTAATTTTTTTTTTAGCCTGAAGCACTGACTTCATCATGAATCTCAAAAGTAGCAGTTATTTTGATATTTAAAAAAGCCCCACTGCTACAGAACAAAGTGGTTAAAATTCTGGAGATTTGTGTTTTTAAAGGTAACTTAAAAAATCTTGGCGTTTCCTATTGTTTTGCAATGAAGAGTGTCTCCCACCCATCAGGGTTAATAGGGTTAGTTGAAAAAGTCCCTTCTTTCTCTCTTTCTCTCCTTGCTGTTTGGGTCCCTTGCCATGCTATCCCGACACGTCTCTGCATCACACACTTGGGCATCCCCAAGGTACGCTTTTAACTGATGCACTTTCTCAAAGCATGGTGATCTGCTCTGGGAAGAGACTTGCAAAGCTGTGAATGTTTAATTGTTTGTTGGAGACTGGCTCTGTGCCCAAGGAGACCTTTGGTTCACCATTTAACATCCCCAGAAGAACTGCTGGGGACCAGTGTATCAAAGGGAGCCAGCCACCACCACGGAGCTTGGTATGTGTTTGAGAAAGCTGGAGGTGGAAGAAAAGGCTTTGCCAAGATGTTGAGCAGTCAGATTTTTAATTCTAAAAATACAGGGGTTTATTTGAATGGACTAAAATGTTTCCTGGTGGTGATGCATCTTCCAAACCAAGAGGTATCTTCAACAGACCTTGCATGGCTAGTACTTGGAAGGCAGTTATGTTTTTCACACAAGAATAATAGATGGAAATGGAAACTTTATCTTGAAACAAATCGTGAGTATAAAATTACTATTGTGAACCTAAGACCTGTACTGGTGGCAGTGTTTTAAAATAGAAGCCAATTACATTTTCGCCACCTCAATAAAAGCTGGCTATAGGCTGAATACAGTTACAGTGCAAGTAGCCCATTCAGCAGCAGAAAGGGTGGACACAGATCGCAGTGTGAGAGTGCTGGCTGTGGTGGCTTGAGGTGTTGTGGAGAGGCGGCGAGGGCTCCTTACCCATGGCACAGCTGTGAGCTGTGTCAGTTTCCACCCAAGTCACTGGGTGCTGCCGTTGCTAATGCCGTTAACACCTGAATGTCCTGCTTGTTACTCTGGCCTTGACTAAAATCAGTGATTTCATTCAGGCCCCGCTTTAATACACTCTGTAGCTTGATGAGCCATCCTTATGGGCGTGCTCAGTGCGTGTTACAGAGAGACACAGGACACTCTGTTCAGGTGTGTCCTTCCCCAGACTTGCTGCACAGCCTCGGGCTTGTCAGTTAGCTAAAACATGGCTGGTTGTGCTCTGCTGACTGCAGTGGATGCCACTGAGCCGAAGGGCAGAGGTGTGTGCGGCCCTTGGGTACCTTGGTGAGAGTGGCTGTGTCGGTACAACAGAGCTGTGCCACTGGCTCACGGCCCCTCGAGCACAAAGGGCTTGTTCTGACAAGAGCGTTTCACTCTGTGCCGAGCCCGCTGCCGCTGAAAGGTTTGTGTTACACCAGCTTCTAGGTAAGGTCGTGTACGTAACGAGGAGACTTGCCTGGCAGAGCCAGAGCCATGCAGCGTGTAATACTGCTGCACTGTGGGGCAGCACCCCAGTATTTTAGCAGTCACTTCTGTCAGTAGAAACTTGTCTGGTAGTTTGCTGTACTGTGCCTTGAGAGGGTGGTAGTGCTGGCTTATGGCCGTCCAGGTTCAGGCAGAAAGGGAGAGAAGTAGCTGGAGATAAATAAATAAATAAATACATTGTGTATTTTATTTAACATTTTGTCTTCCGTTCTTCTTGCAGGGTTGCTAAAAATCCACTCAAATCAGTCTAGTCCACAGCAGGCTGTTCTGACAGTTCCCAGCCAGCTTAAACAGCTCGGTGTAAACACAGCTTCTGGAGGTGTTCAGACAATACTCATGCCTATGAACAAAGGTAAAGGGCAGAGGAGGATAACAGATGGTGTTTGAAAATCCCCTTTGACACAGGGTAGCTCTTGGTTGCTGTTGGCATACATGCTCCAAAGTTAGAGCTAGAAGAAAATGTAGCTAGGAAATTCATCCCTAAACTCTGTGCTGCAAACACTGTGTTGCTTCTGAGCATGGTTATTTGTCAAAGTGTATGAAGTCTGATTATTTTTTTCTTTGTTGTTTTGGTTTTTTTTCTTTCTTGCTCTCCAGTGATACAGTCACTTTCTACCAGCAAAGTTTCAGCTGTTACAGCTGTCACAGCAGCAAGCACGGTTGTCCCTAGTCCCTCTACAGCATCCATCACTAAAGGTAACAAGGAATTTCTCAGTAGGATTTGTAGTAGAAATAAGCTGGTGCCACTTTGTGCAAGTGGCCCATCTATGAGAACAGATCCTGTGACTATGGGTTCCTCTATTTCTGTTGTTAGTAGGGTTTAAATCAATTAAAAATGGCATCTGGGGACTGGGAAATTAACAGTGACTTCCCCCTCAACAAATTCTAAAGCAAAGGCAAGCACAGAGAGAAGTGAGGATGTTCTAGAAAGCTACCACGAGTACCTTAACCATCCGTTATTTCAGTCCATCATTGCAGAAATGCCCAGAGGAGCACAAGTTTAATCACAGTTATTGCTCCCCTCTGATGAGGGACTATGGCAAATGTGCTGAAGAATGCTTTCCAGCAGCACCAGATGTAGCCAGCGAACATCTGCATGCACGCACATGCAGAGGGGAAAGCTGTACCTAGAGTACTTCCCAGAAGAATGTATAGGCCAGAGCTGAGATACTCAGAGTCCAGTTCTTGCAGAACTGTCATGTGTCTCTCCCATCCCAGATGAATGACTGGACTGCCTGGCTCTTCTGGGTTGGGAACGTCTCTCCCTCCCTGCTTCTGCCTCACTGGAGTTCTGACCTAGATGTGAGAAAGTTCACGATCAGTGTTGTCTTCAAAAAAGGTTCTCACTTTAAAAAGTCACTTCTTGCTAAAGAAAGCTCTTAGCTTTCTGTACAGCTCTTTGCAGAAGGCCAACATATATTTGCAGGAAGGTCAGTTTAGATCAGGCAGTAACATGCAAAACATCAGCGATTGATTATGCAAGTGCAGGTTTTCTAAAAACGATGAGATGTGAGTGTGTTTGGATGGGGGTGACGTGTTCTGGTGGCCTGCTTTCTGCACAACTGAAGGCCAGATTTGTTCGTGCTTAACAGTCAGAATGCAGACAACAAATGCAGGGATGTTATGCAAGACCCTTATTCTTACTGGAGTCCTGCAAGACGTTCTTTATCAGGCTGGCTGGTACTTTTTGACTCTTAAAATGTGTTCTGTTTCTTTGAAGTTAAGATGGAGCCTGATTCAACAGGACAAAACTGCAGTTCTGTGGGTACCCAAGAAGGCCAACCAGCAGTAAAAACAGAAGAGAGCTCTGAACTTGGAAATTACGTTATCAAGTAATTGTTCGTTTCTCTGTAACAATTTCTGATCTCTGAAATACCAGGGGTAGAGGAGGAGGTTCTAGGGATACATACTGTAGTGTTAAGCTTGACCTAGAAATACATCATAAAATCTTTGGCCCCATACGCTGCTGTATCGACACTAATCCTGCTGGCTGGCATTTGTTTCAGACTGTTGCAGTATTTTCTTTGTAAATGGATTTGTGTGCAGAGCTTATGAAAGGGGAAACATTATTTGAAGATTTGCAGTTGTTTAGGGGTTTTCTAAAGTCTCAAGCTGCTAAAACCTCTTTATCATCCACTGATTGTATAATTCCCATTGCGTGTCCTGACTAAGGTCAGACAGCCCAGTGAAACGCAGGTCAGAAAAGGGGCATCTGAAATAAGTACAACTGTCTTTCCTTTGGGCTCTCCTGATCTTGTAAGGCTCTTGTATTTCTGTGATTAGTGTGAGGGCTTAGTATGAGGGCTGTGTAGGTTCAGAATTGGAATTAAATAACAGAGATCCTTGGGGTGTTTTTTCACTGGATGCTGTGAGATCCAGTGCCTTGTTTATGATGGTGTTGCAAGCACTTGTGTTTTTTCACCAGAACTCAGCTTGCAGAATTTTCTCTGCGTATTTCTTACGCTGTGTAGGATGTTTCTTCCACTTGATTCCTCCAGTGGCTGACTTCCCTGTCTCCATGCTTTCAAAAGTTTTGTTATCCCAGCATATCCCTGTGGACATTACTCTGATGTAGAATGTGTGTAGGAGACAGGAATAAATCCTAAGTCACCACGCACTGGAAATTATCTTAGTTATAAAACAACTAATGGAAAATACAGTTCTTGCCATTTAAATACAGTTTGGCTCTTAAGTAAAATTTCCCTGAAGCTGTGTAAGTACAAAGCTTCCTATGCAGTGTCCTGTGTTTCTCCTGGGGCACGCTATGCTAATGGGTGTGTCTTAACCCTGAAAGCAGCCTTGCAGGTTGTGAATTGGTGCAGGGATTCCCTCCCATTGTGCCCAGAAAAGCCTGTCTTTGGTTTCTTCATCATGACAAGCGCAGCTTCAGATCCGGATGCCTCAGCAAGTGGAAGTGCTGTTGGAAATAACCTTGTCTGGGCTGGGGCATAACAATTTATCCTTGTACGGGTGTGTTGCTTTAACGCCCTGGGGCTAGGGACTTTAAACCATGCAGGGACTTTAAAACCTTTTACATCTGATTCATTGCTTCCTACAGTATTCCTCACCGTGATTCTTTTTGTCCCTTGCAGCATAGAATATTTGGAGAACGTCCAGCAGCTTTTAACAGCAATAGTGAAGAAGGTTCCATTAATTGCTGAAAAAAGTAAGCAGTAATTGAAAAGGCTTTGCTTTCCCTTTTCAGTGTATCAGCAGAATGTCTTGCATACTTTGTAGCCGCAAAAGGTATTAAAAGGCAGAATGAAATGAAGCCATTCTCCTGGGAAGCTTTCTCCAGGGGTTATTCTAAAGATGCTTAGAATCAGGTTCTTCTAATAAAGCCAAATGTGTTGTCAGCAGTTAGTAACTTTCACCTGTTTTTTGGTTAGACAGATTGTATTTCTTCACACAATGCCTGCCAGTGGGTCTTCTTTTCCCTGGTTCGTCCTTAATAGATGCAGGCTTTTGTTGGTGGGGTGGGAGGGTTTTTTGAGGGGGGGAGGGGGTGTTCTTTGGTTTGGGTGGTGTTTAGGGTTGGGTTTTGGTTTTTGGCTTTTTTAATTTAATTCCAGGGTTTCAGAAATGCTTGCAAATGTGATAACATAGCTCAGCGTGGGAATGCGTGGGGTGCTGGTGGTTTTGCTTTTTTATTTAAACAAAAGGTGGTGATTTGCAGTGGAATGGAGCTTTGTAATCACACAGCTTACTCCTGTACAGAGCTGAAAACGTATCAGCTTTCTTGAGTAAACAAAGCACTTTGAACAAGTGGTCCTGGAGGCTGGGTAGGACAGACCCTCTCAAGATCAGCACAGTGAGCAGAGGAGTGGGTGGCACAGAACAGTACAGATTTCATTACATGCAGTGCTCCAGCCTGCAGCAGCGTTCATGAATCTGTTGCTTAGGATTCACATCCCCTCCTCATGTTTTTGCCAGGAAACCTTTTCACGGTTTCATTTAATGTTGCAGGTTGTGGGCCAAAAATAAAACAGAGTTTTCCAAAGGAAGAGACTTTGCCCAGTAAGACAGACTTACAGATCTATGTTGTTGCAGCTTATGGGGGAAGAAGAGCTTTAAAACAGCCACAGATGTCTGTATGTCCTGACCCAAGGGGGTGCTGATTTTGCATTCAAAAAGCAAAGCGTCTGCTGCACATATCTGCTGTGCTCCAGGAGAGCACAGCATTTGTAGGAGTTACACTCCTCGATTCCATGAGCACCAAACACGTTTCCCTCACCTTCTCTGCTAAATAACTGGAAATCTGAATTTATCTTGCTTTGTGTATTAAATTTTAATACTGGCTTTGGCTTTGTGTTTCCTAGGTGAAGACGCAAGCCCGTTTTGTGCCAGTTCAGTGGAACAGTATTACAGCTGGAATATTGGGAAGAGGAGGGCAGCTGAGGTAATCCTCTCTGGTGTTTCGTAAGCAGTCATTAGGGATACAAGAGGGATTTCTGAATTATGGAACCTTCCTCCTTGTTGGCTGATTTGTTTCCTAAGAGCAGTCTGTCGCGTTTCGGTGGAAGCATTCCTTAAAGCAAGAAGCACCGATTTGGGTCCAAGTAGTGATCCGTTGTTCAGAGGCTTTCTCAAGCAGAAGGGGCTCTAAAGGTTGTTTGTCACTTGGTTCAGTGTAAGATGTTTCTGAAGCATTTTCAGAATCAGAGTTTTTGCAAACTGTCCTGTTGGCACTTTGTCCTCACTGCTCCTCTGTGGCATATTGTGATCGGGGGAGTTTTACCCAACACACTGTGTGTGTTTTTTCATGGGATCGTGCCTGCTTTCTGTAGGATGAGAATGGACGGCCCTGACCTAAGCAATGTTAGTGCTGAAATAGATTGTTGGCTCACTAAAGATCAGTGTTTCAGTGAGTCTGGACCTTTTGGTATTGTGGTGGTTACGTTTCCCCCTATTTCTTTGTAGTTTTGTCATCTTGTTATGGAGTTTTACAGGGAGCTTGTTAAAACTGCTGTTGCCAACTTAAACAATTAAAGAATTTAACCAACATACTGAGCAGCATAGTTTGCTCTAGTGTGTTTCGTGCATTGTGCCACCCTAGGTGTTACTTGGGGGCTGAGACAGTTCAAGACAAACATGCCTGGGGCCCTGTAAACATGTGTCCCTTTTTCTTGAGCCTTTGCCTGGCTGAGGAAGCAGGGTTAAATGATCTGCCTGCAGCATCCACCTGTAGGACCAACTTGCACGCTTTTTCTTTCCTTGTCATTCTGACTCCTGAGAAAATTGCATTCCTTTTGTTTTCATTGCAACCTGGATCACCCTTCGGGGCTGTAGTTCAGACTTAAACATTTTAGCCAGTGTGATAAGCTGTCCCTTTGGTTTGTCACAGTGGCAACGAGCAATGACGGTGAGAAAGATCCTGCAAGAGATCATAGAGAAGCACCCCAGGTTTCACAACATTACACCCCTGAAAACAAAGCACGTGGTGCACTGGTGTCGGTGCCATGGCTACACTCCACCTGACCCGGAGACCTTGCGGAATGATGAGGACTCTATTGAAGACGTGCTAACGCAGATAGACAGTGAGCCAGGTGAGTGTTACCCTGCTAGGTGTAGCTCTGGCATCTCCACAGTCCACTGTAGTATTTATTAAACATACATCTTTAATTTCATCCGTTCTTCACAGTTAAGCTCCTTTGTTTCACTTTTGGATAATCCCTTTCCCAGAGCTGGATGTTTTTCTGTTCTGATCATACAGGGATTTAAGGTATTTGAGGGAAGTGTATGGATTTAATAATTCTTTGCCAAGTCTGTCCCTGCATCGCAGTTGTTGAAGGTGGAAAACAAGCCCACATCTACCTCTTCATATTTTTATCTAAATAACTAGATTGGTATTTGTCTTTTGAAGAAAAGAAGCTGGTTGTTGCATAGCTTTCCACTGAAGGTTTTACTGGCTCACGTTAAGCATGTGGAGAAGAGGTTACCCTTTTGTAATTCCACTGCAAACTCGTCTTCTGGTTCTCCTTAATAAGCTGGAGAGTACTTGTCACAGTGTAAAAGATGATTTAGAGCTGTGTGGTGCCTCATAGTAAAAACTCCTGGATCTCCAAGCAAGTTGAAGAGCATCAGGCTGCTTTGCCAGTTGTCAGAAGGCTTCTGTGAGAATGCTTAGGATGCTCAAATAGCCTGATTTTGTTTGAAATGAGGGAGTGGACCATAAGTGCCATGGTGATATAATTAGAAGGCTCTCAATGACTGTTTGCATTCATCCTTATGTTTGGTTGGAACTACAAAAATAGTTTAAGCTTCCAATTACCTTAACTTCTTACCATATTTTGAGTGTGCATCTGTTTATAAACAGCTTCCTGTAACCTGTCGTGCGTCTCACCGCTTGCTGCTCTTTCAGAGTGCCCGTCCTCTTACAGCAGTGGCGAGGAGCTCTGCCGAAAGCTAGAGGAGCTGCAGCAGTTACTGAAACGAGAACCAGAGCACGAAGAGGAAGTGGATATTCTCAACTTCAGCGAGCCGTTAAAAATAAACATTAAGAAAGAACAGGAGGAGAAACAAGAGGAGATGAAGTTCTACTTGGCTTCCTTGCCTGCATCAGAGTTTGTGAGAGATGCTGCAGAGAAGGTAATGAGTGAATTGCAAGGCTACTAAGAACAGCTGTTAAGCTCAGTGTGGTGTTACATCTATGTAGTTGCCTTTCTTTCATCTGCATGGGTCTCTGGTTGTGTTATGAAGGTTTTTTATAAAGGCCTTGGAAAAACTGGACCTCCTGACTCTCGGCTGGCCATGTTGACGGAAGTGAGCAAGGCGTGCTAGCTGGGAGGTCATTTCAGGGTGGCTGTGTTGCAGGGCTTAGCACCAGAAAAATCATTCTGGAAAGCTAGAAGCAAGGGGAAATGAGGGAAGAGGAGCACTAGAACTGAATTCTTCTGGTCCCATCACATGAAAGATTGGTGCTTGTTGCTCAGAAGAGGTGTCTTCTCTCACAGCAGCAGGAAGCAGAGAGAGGAGAGTGACTCCGCTTGTAGGGAAGGGTGCTTGCCTCATACCAGCTGAGACAGGCAGTGAAAGAGGTTTGCATGCAGCAGCTGTGGGAGAAGGAGAGGATCCCTGTCTCCACCTCAGATGCTGCTGTCAAGGAACAATGCTCTGGTCCCTTGCTGCATAGGTGGCAAGGGCACAGAAATGATGAGGGTGTGACTGGGTGGTGAAACTCTCTTCTGGCGCAGAACCCTTGTGCTAGGAGTACTGATTAAAGTGATTTCAGTTGCCATAGTTCGGTGCAGAGAAGATCATGAATAGATGGCTTGAATATATGTACAGTTTTAAAAGGGGAGTTCTCAATCCAAGAATTAAAACCAGCTGTTGTTTCCTTTGTGTTTTAGAGGCATTTCTGTAGGCTGGTCTAATGGTTAAGCTTCATTTTCTCCATATTTTGGGTTTTTTTAAATGAAGCCTGAGATTGCACTGCCGGAAAGTTCTGCAGTCATCTTGTTTGGTTTTTAACTACCTAAGCTATTAGCTTGTTTCTGCTAATTCACTTTCATCTCATCTGTAGCAAAACCTGGGTTGTGTCATTTGAAGTGCTAATATTTTTCTCCTATTTTATAGATAGGGATTTCTTTTCAGCCTGCTGAGGTACAGAAGAATGTTTATGCATCAGTAATAGAAGATATGATTTTAAAGGTAAGATACTGCTTCATGTTCTTAACTTTTCTGTAACCATGTTAATGTTGTGTTGCAGGGAAAGAAGATTGAATATCCTCACTAATAGAAATTTATCAAATCAGGAGATGTGGAGTCTGATGTCTGTCTTTGTGCATGTATCGAAAGATCTGTAGCTGACCAGAGTGTCATATGACTCTGTGTGTGTTTCCAGCCTTCTAATTGATTTATTGGCTTGGAAACAGAGTAGTGATTTGCAGATTCTCACTGCCAGCAAGATATCGACTCATTCTGTAACTCTGAAAGTACCCCTTTGTCCTACCCTTCAGAACTGGTCAGGGAGGTGGGAACCTGCCAGAGTTCTGTAAGACCCGATTGTTTTATCAGAGGTTGGATTTTTATTTTTCTTCCCCCAAAATACTGTTTGGTTCCTTTTTGCCTGGGTTGTCTCTTCTGGGAGACTGCTGAATTCCTGCAGACGGCAGCAATTCTGCCTTGCACGAGAAACCGTTTATCTATCATAATCAATTTGGAAAAAGAGAGACTCTTTGTTACCAAAGCTTTGAACAGCATGGTTTTGAAGTTCTTGGGTTTGGACTGCAGGCTAACATGGATTATTTTTAGCAGTGCTTTGCTGTATTTCAAGCCAAAGACAATTTTGGGGGTTGTTTATGCACACTGCTACTTATCAGAGGAAATCAGTTCTACAACAGCTAATTATTTCCACATGCATGTGCACAGGCTCCTGCTGTGCTCCATTACGTGTCACAGTGGAACTGGGATACAGGTACATCCATTTGTAGACACAGATTGTAACGATCAGATTGCTTGTTAGAATTGTAGAGCTATGCCAGCTTTCCTGACTGAATGTCCCAGAAACCCCTGCTCCAGTCTCGATACAGGCACAGAAAGCCAAGAGCCTTAATTAGTTTTTGATTAAACCTTGGTTAGGCCAAGCGTGTAGGGCATACGGCTGCCACCACCTTGCTGTCCAGGCAGGGAGGTCTCTTTAAAAGCATCTAGACATGAGCCTGGTGACAGCAGGGAGTGGCTAATAAGTATGTACCAGCTCCCAGGGGAATATCTGGGGTCCGCCCTGTATAAAACAAGCTCTGGGGTGTGAGGGGGGGACCCTCAAATGCTCTTTGAAGGACAGACTGTGGAACTTTGGATCCACCCTGCTGTGGGTCCAGAGAGAAACCAGACTGGGCAGTTGGGGTGTGAGCTCTGGGTAGGTCTGTCTTTCTGATAAATACACTTGGTTCTTATTCCTGTGCCAGTAAAACTCCCATGGGCATCTTGAACTGCCCCGTGATGATCAAACATAGGGCCAAGCTGAGCCAGGCATTCAGCTGCTCTGGTACCTGTACTTGAGCACACGACATGTCCCTTTCCTCTTTTTGTAAGGTCTCCTCCTGTCTCCTAACTGTCTCCTAATGTTGCCTCTCATTGCAGGCCACCGAGCAGCTTATGAGTGATATCCTGCGGCAAGCGCTGGCTGTGGCCTACCAGACAGCTCCTCACAACAGGTACAGCAGCTCATTTCCCTGCACACCATGCGGGCTAGCACTCTGGGCTGACCTGCTGGAGGACTTTAGATTAGCTCAGACCATGTGAGCAAGGGGATTTAGGGACTAAATTCTGGGAAGATCCAAACTGTAGGAGGGGGTTTGTCATCTCTTGGTTCCATAGTGGCAAAGGGCTGGCAACATTAAGCACTGAGGCAGGGTGCTCTGGTATTGCTACACACAAGGGCAGATACCTCTTTCTACAGTGCCATGTTGGAAGAACCTCCTCACTCTTGTCTATCTCTGTTTTACCATGTGAACAGTTTACCCAGGGCCAGACAGAACCAAAATAACTGAAATTCCCTCTTTGTTTTACTAATAACACTCTTTTCTGGCTCAGATACTGAGTGACTTTTATGGTAACATGTGTATTTCTGGTTAGCACTGTGATTTGGAATAGCTTGGAATTTGGAAAAAAACCCAACACTGCCAGAAAGTGTGTAGTTTAAGTATTTGTATGTGGTAGATAAATATTTATATATTAAACATATAGACATATTTTATATATAGAAATATATACACATAGTGCTATAGAAGTTCAAAAAGTAATACTCCAGCACTTGACTGCTCTTTCCCAGTGCCCAAGATGTTTCCCCCAGTCATTTGAGTGTGGCTTTTTTGTGCTGTGATGTTACAATCACAGAATGTCAGGAGTTGGAAGAGACCTTGAAAGATCATCTAGTCCGATTCCCTGCCAGAGCAGGATCACCTAGATGAGGTCACACAAGAACATGTCCAGGCAGGGTTTGAATGTCTCCGGAGAAGGAGACTCCACAGCCTCTCTTCCAGCCTGTCCCAGTGCTCCATCACCCTCACAGTGAAAAAGTTCCTCCTTACATTCCCATGGAACTTCCTCTGCTCCAGATTGGACCCTTTGCCCCTTGTCCTGTTGCTGCCATCACTGAGCAGCGCCTGGCTCTGTCCTCCTGACTCTCGCCCTTTACATAATTATAAACATTAATAAAGCCACCTCTCAGTCTCCTCCAAGCTAAGAAGCCCATCTCCCTCAGGCTCTCCTCACGAGGATTGCTTTTCCTGTGTTGCTCTAACACCTGATCTTTTATCCTTTCTCTTGATTGATCTTTTTATTATTCTTATTTTCCCTGATAGTAATTTGTTGACTTTTGCTGCTTTATGGACATGCGTCTTGTTATGTATTGTAATAGCCTCTCTGATGCATTCCCTGCAGGACTCCAAGAGAGATCACAGTGATGAATATTCACAAAGCCATCTGTAATATTCCCTTTCTTGACTTCCTCACAAACAAACATATGAAGATACTAAATGAGGAGCAGTGAAATAGAGCAGAGAAGATGCCACAGGAAAGGTGGATTTATGACTGAAGTTGGGTTGACAAATCCAGTATTTCTGTAGGACACTATTATATACATTTATAACATTGGGCTACTAGATTGTTACCTCCAATTAAAGATGCACCTTAATGCAACAAAACGATGCTCTGTTCCAAATCAAGTTGTTAAATGTCAGTGTTTACTTGGTAAGTGTATGTTCAGTGGCTGAACAAACATTGTCAGTTTGCATCGAGTTGCTAGCTGTGAGAGACTTCACAGGCCTGGTCCCTCTGAGACAGCTGTGTTGATGAGATTGAACCTTGTTTAGGTTTGGTTTGGTTTTTTTACTAAAAGAACTTACACTTTTTGAGGCAGTCTACATGCAAGTTGATGTCCCCATACAGTGGGCAGAACAGTTGCTTTGGTACTCAGTGAGAAGAGTCAAAGGCAGCTTTGAAAGGTGGGTCACTTGAGTAGATGGTTGGGTTGGTTGGTTAGCTTGGGGTGTAGGGGAGCAGGAGGCTGATTGCTGCAACAAGTTCTGCCAGTCTGAGTGTGACTGGGTAGCCTTATCATTAGCTAAGTGTCACCTAAGCAAACCCCTTGCCTCTCTAGAGCAAGTGTCCCATGTCACCTTTCTTGGTCACCTCAGAAAGGGTAGACTGGCACATGCTCACTCAAGATGAACAAACTGTGGTCAGGCTTGGTAAGATTCGACTGATCACTTGTCCTGCATGAGAAAGATGAGCAAGGACAGTATTCAGTGCTCATGGGTTTGGACTGGCTGGAACACTTTGCTCTCCCAGTGAGTGCATCCCCAGGCTGCCAGAAGTTCTGGAGTGTGCTGGAGGGCAGACGACAGGCTGTCTTCTACAAGTCTTAATATTTTGACAGTGCTTACTAATGATCAGCTTGCATTGTGGAGTGCTGTGGGAGCAGCACCACAGTGGGTTAAGTTCTGCTCAACTCAGAGAGGCCTGATAGGATCAAAAATCAGAGATTTGCTGCTCATGGGGAGCTCCTCTCATGTCTTGACTACAGGAAGAAGTTCTGCTACTAACCCCAGCACTTACCTGTCTCAGGAACATCACTGGTGTAGGAGACATGTCTGCAGCCTGGCTATCGACACCTCGCTGAAGAAGGCTTCGCTGACAACATCCACCACCCCTTTGTCCTGCCCCATGGGTGCTTGCTAGTAGTGCTAATAAGCCATTGTAAAGTTGGTGGGACTCTTGTTGGACTGTCATGCTTTCAGGGTGCTTGTTTTGTGAGGCGGTGCTGTCATGTGGGTGGTGCATGAGTCAACAGCCAGAACCTCCAATGCGCTGATCTCTGCTGGGTCTCTGATCTGCTGCATGGCCTTTGATTTAATCACTCTGTGCCTCAGTTTCCCCATCTCTGAGCATGGGGAGCAGGATACCTACCTCACAGGGGTGTACTGAGGCCTTGCTCTTGTTGGTGCCGTGCTTTGACAATACAAAGCCTTTTATAAACATTAAAACTACAGTTATCTTTCCTGACCTGGGGTAAGAACAGAAATCTTCAACATGTTATCTTCTGGTGCTTTTTTTGGGCTAGAATACAGGTGATGGTAACTCCAGTAGCGTGCAGGAACTGTGTAAGATGGTTCAGCTAGAGGGTGGGTCCAGGCTCCCAGGGAGAGCTGCCCAGGCTTGATGCAGTTCTCGAATTGAAGGAGGTAGTGGGTACCTCAGGTGGGATGCTGCCTGTCTTCTCCACCTTAAATAAAACCAGGGTCTGCAGATAGGGCCCCGCAGTTCACCAGAGCTAACAGGGAGTTAGTTCGCTTCAGTAATGGCCCCCAAATCTAGGAAACTGGCCCAATGGATGGAATCCAACCAGCACTCAGAGAAGGACTTCAATGCCCTCTAGAAAGGGCCTTTGAGATGCTCTGGGTTGAAAGCTAACCCTGGCTCTCTGGGGTGAGCTGAGCGCAGGACTGCCTCGCAGTAGAGCATGCAGCTCAGCCCTGGTGCCGGTTTCTCAGCCGAGCTCGCTGTGAGGGAGTTGAGCGGTGATGGGGATCTCAGCGCTGAGAGCTGGGAGCAATCCAGGTGGCTGGGGAGCTGCGGGCCCCACGCACTGTTCATGGGCTGCTGTGAGCTCAAGGTTCATCCTGCTCCCAGGCACCCCTGTACACAGCTCTGAGGAGAGATGGGCGTTCTCAGTTAACCTCTCATGGTGACAGGCTGCAGGTTGTGTGGGAGCTGCCGTTGGGGTGAATTTGGTCGCCAAGCTATGATCTCCTGCAGTGACACATGTGTTTCCAGCCCCCGTCTCCTGTGGGCTAGCTTCCTGGGATTTTTGAGTTGCCCAGAGCAGCTCTTGAGGATGCAGAAGCTCATCTTTGAGCATCCGCCTACAAACTGTGGCTTCCCTGCTTTCCGTGAGGAATGGAGTTTCAGAGTGAGTCCTGAACCTGGCCCTGAAGCGGGCAGGAAAGCGCCCCTTGTCCTCAATGGGGTTCTTGCAGTGGAGATCTAGCACTGCATTTCTGAGCAACCACAGGTTACTGTCCCAGGAGACGCTCTACTAATTCCCTGAGATGTTTGCTGAAAAAGAAAACCTGTTCAAAGCAGATAGAAACTTATTCAGCCCTTCAGCAGTAGGAAAGGTTCACAGCAAGTTCTTCTGAGTTTTGAAAAGCAGTGGGAGAAAAAACAAGCTTGTTGGGAAGGAGTTCCCACAGGAATTACTTGGAGACAAAGTGGAGGTGGTGGGGTTTCACGGGCCTGTTCAGGTGTGTGTGGAATGCACAGGTGATGCGGTGTGTGGAAATGTCACAGTCGTGTTTCTCTGGCTTTCTAAAGAGTCTTTATACAAGTTAAAGATCTCTCTGCAGATATTGCCCCTGTTTGTAATGCTGAGTGTTTAAATCCTTCATGTTATCTGTACTATACTGTATAATTGTGTAAGATAAGTATGTTTACAATAAATTCTTTTATTAGCTGTGATAGCGTTGTCTTGACTGTCACCTGTCACTCAAAGAAACTTCTCCAAATCCATGGATTTTTGTGTGCTCTGTGTACGTAGAACGTTTTGGTTACCTCTGGATAAACCCCTGTGGTTCTTGAACTGATCTGAAGGAAAAGGGTGGGGTGGGGTTTTTTTCCCCCTTTTCTGGTTGTTTTTAAAAACCTCTTGGTTTTGGAGGCTGGGGAAGGGGAAGCCGGGAGCTCATCAAGCTGAGCTCCTCCACCCTTTCATCCTCCAGAGCAGCCACTTTAAACAGCAAGTAATGAGTTTGTGTGGAGGGTTGAGAAGCATGATGGGTTGGTGTTGGTCAGCAGCCAGGCACCCACCCAGTGGTTCTCTCACTGCTCTTTAACGGCACGAGAGGAGAAAATAAGGTGAAAAAGCTTGCAGATCAAGATCAGAACAGTGACTCACGTACCAACTGCTGTCATAGGCTAAATGCACTCCACTTGGGGAAAATGAGTTGCCAATTTGGAACGGAGTTGGACAGTGAGAAGCAAATGCCAGGCTGGTTTGGGTTAGAAGGGACCTCAAAGCTCACCCAGTCCCACCCCCTGCTATGGTCAGGGACACCCCCTACTAGCCCAGGGTGCCCAAAGCCCCATCCAGCCTGGCCTTGAACCCTGACAGCGACAAGATTGAAAAAAGCCAAATACTCCCCCCACCTCCTCCTTTTCCCCAAGTGTAAGGCAGAGGTGATAGGTTTGCATCCAGTTGCCCACCCTCCATGGAATTAGTGCAACGCAGAGAGAAACGTGCAGTTAATGAAAACGGGCGATTCGTTCACGTGGTGCCCGTGAGAGATGGAGCATTTCCCACCCCGGAGCTTCTCCTGACCGCCCGGAAGCGCAGGTGTTCCCAGCGCCCCGGCACAGCGGGTGCAGCTAGTGCAAACTGCTCTCAGACAACAGGCCAGGTGTCAGCAAGATGGAATGGAATGAGTGTGTTCAAAGCCACCCCATAGGTAGCAAATTATAAAGCTTCAGGCATAAAACCTTCCTCTTAAAGAACACTTCTTTACATGTCAGGTAACCCTTGTTTGCAGTGTGACCCACAGCTGGAAAGCCTTGGTGGACCTGGATGTGAACCCGGAGCGATTGGGAAGACAAACACTAGTGTGAATGCAGCGTTGGAAGCAGTCCTGGCATCACGACTACCTGGAACCTGCCAAACCTGTGTGGACTTCCCCTCTTTGGAGGAACTTGGTACGATACCTTCCAGTTTGGCCGAGGCAGGCACTTTCCATGCAGAATCAGGTACCTTGCCAATGTCAACAGCCAGTCGCATCACCCTGTCCCTGCCATGGTAAGTACCTGCTTGGTTTTCCTTCCATTCCTCCCTCCCCTGGTCAGAGGCAGGCAACAGCTCATGAGCCTTTGGCTTTTTCCTGGAAGCTGCCTGAGACATAGCTAGGAGAGCAAGCATCGCACTCTCAGGGGAGCTAGCTGTACCTTCAGCGCTCCTAGTCACTAAAATGGCCTTGGGAGCAGCTGCAAAGCAGTGGTCTCTCTTAAAGCTAGCACCATCTACCCGTGACCTGCATGAGATGGTGTTTCACCTCAGTTTCACTCTGCAAGTTGCTTGTCCCTGTTAACAGCATGCTGTGGGCACTCTGGAAAGGGGGTGTCGAGAACACAACACCCCATCAGAGGAGATCTAGCCTCTGCCTGTCCCACAGCAAGTGCAGCACGTTTTTGTTGTTGGTTCATCCCCTTTCCCCCCTCACTGAATTGTTTGCTTTCCCTTCGAAAAGCCCCACAAGCGATTGTGAATTCTGCAGAGCAAGAGCTGTCCTTTGGAAAGCAGTTCACTTCTCCTAGCGAAGGGTCTGACACACAAGTGATGAAGAGCGGCTGAGGGAACTGGGGCTGTTCAGCCTGGAGAAGAGGATGCTCGGGGGAGACCTTATCACTCTCTACAACTACCTGACAGGAGGCTGTGGTGAGCTGGGGTCAGCCTCTTCTCTTGCCTTGTTGCTAGTTTTCTGCAAGGGAATGGCTGCAAGTTGCTCCAGGGGAGGTTCAGGTTAGAAATGAGGAGAAATTTCTTCTCAGAAGAAGCAGTTGGGCATTGGAAGGGGTTGCCCAGGGATGTGGTGGAGTCACCATCCCTCACGGTGTTCAAGGAGATGTTGGATGAGGTGCTTAGGGACATGGGACATGGTTCAGTGAGTAATACAGATGGACTAGATGATCTTGGAGGTCTTTTCCAACCTTAATGATTCTATGATTTCAGATCAGGAGTCAGGCCACAGCTTGAAATGTGCCTTGGAAGCCATTCTTGCTGGGGTCTGTGTCTGAGGAGTAAGGAAGCCGCTGCTTGTGGCTGTGAATGTGCTCGGGCATCTCTGCAGCACTTTGCTTGGTGTGCCGTGCGCTGTGCTGTCCTGTGTGTGTGGCTGTGCTGGGGAAATGCAGTGACAAACACAACCAGAGGTGCTTTACAACAAGAAGAAATTGGGAAAAAAAAACAGTAGCCAAAATACATTTTAATTTATTAAATTAAATCTAGTCCATTTGATAAAATACAAGCTTATTACATTGCCAGTTTGTTTAGAACTGGGTTGACCTTTTTTTTTAAGAAATACAGTGAATTAAGAAGAGAGACTGAATAGACAATTTATCATTTTTTCTTTTCTCTCCTTTTTTTTTTTGCTGTTAATAAAGTCCAGAATTGAAATTACCTTGGACTGTTTGAACAAAACTGTTAAAAACATTACAAAGAGATTAAACAAGCAGATTGAATGCTTAGAAACATTTAACATGCAAAACCTTTAGTACAGTTTGAATGTTTCACAGGGATTTCCTGGGGAAAAAAAAAAGAACCTCCTGAAAAAGAATTTTGGCAAGCACTGGTATTAACTGGATATTCCTCTGGGTCCAAGGCTGAGTGTAGGAAGTGCTGTCCCTTGTCTGAACCCAAGGCAGGTGCTACTGCAGATGTTACCTGTTCTCGAGGTGGTGTTCTGTAACGAACAGAGGTGGCACCGTTGAATCCCTGGTGAGGAGATGCTGTCTGCATGTGTTCCAAGTACAATCCACATGCCAACAGTTTAAAAAATGTTGTGTGAATCACCAGCAACACATGCATGCTCACTGAGTCCCCAGAGCTCGATAAATCTGCCTTCCACTTCAGCTAGTGGAGAGGTTAAGGAAAAATTCCTCTGGTGTTCACGCCTGGTTCATTGCAGATGGACAGATACCGGTCACTGTTCAAGCCTGAGGATGGTTTCCTTTTGGGGGGTTTTGTGTGTTTCACACACCTAAAGCCTTTCAAATTACTTCCCCCCCACCCCTCCAATAAATAATTAGCAAATCCATTAAATAAGCAGTAGGCTAATTATATTGCATAAGTCGCTGAGATAGAAACTGTAAACCCACTGCCGCCTTGATGAAGAGAGGCTAAAAAATGGTTTCTTAAAACACATGTGCCTCAGCAAAAGTTGAATGCACACCAATCTAAAAAAATTAGGGTAATGACGCTTAAAATTACCTATTTTAAACAGAAGGAGGTCTTACATTCTACGTTACGTTTGTCTTTAGGAAGTTTCTAATTAACAGTCGCTTCTGGTTGTTCCGAGCATTAGCATCACCAACATACAGGCAATAATTTAGGGATTTCAAGGCAATGTTTTCCACCTTGCATATGCAAAGAGTTAATATTTATTAAAACTGTGAGCATGTCCTTTTCATTAAAGGATCACAAATTGCTTTAGGTAAAACCCATGTACAGTATTTACACGAACTATGGGAATATTTCGGAACCTCCGGAGCCCAGTAAGTGCTGAGTTGACTCTGACCAAGCAATCCTCTCCCAGCCAGGCTGGTGTGTTGCTGACAGGGCTGTTCCCCCAAGTTCAGTCCCCTTTTGCTCATGCTTCAGCCCATCAGCTTTGGAAATATCTGTCTTTCCAGCCTGAAAGCCCCAAGACATGGCATATGCCAGTTTTATTTCAGAGTTTCTTTTAGAATTCTGCCTTCCCCCAGCTTCTAAAACACCCCTGGAAGTTCAGCCCAGCTCCTTGATGCTATGATTTAGCTCAGAAGTCACTCAGGCCCTCCCTGTCTTAGAGGCTGCAGCTAAATAAAACTCTTGTTGGGTTGGGGTTTTTTTTTTTGGTTTTAATTATCCACCCAGTTGTGATTGTTTTCCCCTCCAACCCTGTGCGGTTAAGTGCAGGGATGTTGCCTGCAATCCTGCCTTTGCTGCCCAAAGTCGATCTCCTCATGTGATGCCAGCTGGCATAGCAATGAACTGCAGAAAACTAGGTCGCTCCTCGCAGGGTGTTTCGCTGGCTCCAAACCAGGCGCTTTGTGGTTTGTGGTGTTAACAGAAAGGGGGGGGTGTGAGTGTGTATCGTTAATCGCTGGAGCTGCTTCTGATATGGGTTCTTTGATCTTCACACTCCTCCTGAAAATTGCATAGTGATACACCTTGAGAGGAACGCCACGTGTAAGCTGCCCGGTGTGAGGAGGGTCCGGGTTCACACGTTGAGGATCCGTGACGGCGCCTGGAAAACAGCAGAAGGGTTGGGGGAGAACCTGGTCTTCACCTCTGGGATCTAGTGGGGTGAGGGAGGGAAGAGAAACGTTAGTGTGACATGGAGTGCGACTGTCTGGAGAGTTTGAGGGGTCTGGAGCATCGTGAGGATCTATCTGCTCTTTCCGTGGCACTGCCCGACACGCGCTAGCTCATGGCTGGGCCTGGGTGAGGCTGGCCTTGGCGTACAGGACACTTCAAGGGCAGTTGTGATGCCGCAGCAATGAGTAGAGGTTTTGTCATGACCCAGCCCTTGTCACGGAGCACGTGGGGCAACAGGGGATGACAGAGGCCAGGCAGGCCTTGGCGCTGCCCTCCTCACACAACCCCACAGGCACGCACCCTACAAACACAGCAATGAATTCACTGCTGTCTGGTGCGGGATTTAAGTGTCACACAGACACACAGAGCTGTGTGTCTGGTCCTCAAAATCCTGGACAGTGCCACCCAGGCTCACAGCAAAGCATTATTATGGGGCCAGGAGCTATGTGTGCTGTGAGCAGTGGCACAGACCCTGAGCACCCAAAGGAGAAACACTGGGTTCTGGCCGTGCCAGGGCTTTGACAAGGCTGTGAACTCCTAAGGCCTGGAGGGAAGGTAGAGATAACAAAGGTTGCTCTCTGATGTCTGTAGGGTCAGAATTACACCAAGTACATAGCTGTGTGGTTGTACAGAAGCTCAAAGGACACCTTGGTGCTTGTGTTCTGCTCTAATGCTTAAACCCGCAGAACCTGAAACAGGGCTGGCCTTAGCTGTGCAACTGGCCCAGGACTCTAGGTAACTCCATCCGTAGCGCTCCGAAGGGTGGAAAGCTTTGCTGGGTGCCAATGGCATTCTGATGGCACTGCCTGAGTAGAGAAAGAAGAGCAAGACCGCAGGCAATGGGCGCACAGGAAAAGCTATCGACCCATCTGCTCTTGTAGCATTGCTCTGAGTTTTCCATTCCTCTGGGGATGCATCTGACACACCGAGGAACAAGAGGAGCATCGCAAACAGCCCGTGACCAGCTCGGTAGCTGGGGAGAGGCAGCAGTCTGAGTCCTGTCAAGACACAACATAAACCCGACTCCCATGTGTCCAGCAAAGCCGTGGGCATCAGGCAACAGGGAAAGTCCACATGCTCAAGTGTAAACCAGGCAGGGTCTGACTTCTGTTCAAACTGGTGGCTCCTCAACACCACCTTCGCTCCAGACTACAGCTTTCCCATGCTGTCCTCAAGAGAGGCCTGCATGGTACCCTGGGGCACCAGGAAACAGGACCTTTGCTAATACAGCCTGGCATCCTTGGCAGTGGGTGCTTGGGTCTGGCAGTCTCCCCTTCCCTTTCCTTCCCTTCCCTTTCCTTGAGAGCTGAGGTAGGGACTCTGAGGGGTCCATCTAGGACCCTCTCCTTTGCATCCTATCTTCCAAATGGGAAGACAATGTATTTTCCCCCTCCAGGGCCAAAATAGAAGGTTTAGGGCTTAAAACCCTCGCTTCTCATTGCCACCTCAGTAAGTGGCCCAGACCGTTCAGAGCAAGGAGGAAGTTCTGGTGAGGTTTGCAAATTCTGTTTTGCCTGAGGTCACTGTCCCACTTTCAGTGGAGCTGGATATACCCTTTGTGTGCCTTGTCACAGCAGTGTGCCAGCAATCCTCTGTGGAGGAGGCACTTGACTGTGTGCTGATTAAACACTTCTTCCTCATCTCCTCCAAGGCAAAGATTTACTTTTCACGCGTGGCCCTGGAGTAGCTGCTATTCCCTCCAGCATGGCACAGCATGCCATGGCTGGGGAATTCAGCCCCAGCTCTCTGCACACCGACTGCTCTGAGTGTGTGCAGAGGGTGCTAAATGCATCCTTTGCAGGGGGAGAGGATGATGTGCACCTTGTGCGTAAGGTGTCCAACAGTGGGAACCAGGAATCTGGAACTTCCTGACCATCAGGCAGTTTAAAACCTTGGTCTCTGGTGGAATTATGTTACATTATGGCATGATGTGCTCCAGCGTGTCTCTCTGAAAGCAAGGGCTGGCCACATTACCTAATGGGCAGCGCTGAAGGAGCAGTCAGTGAAGACATGGCTTTGCTCTACATGCACCACACCAACAACAAATGAGGAGCTCCTGATGTGTACTTCGGGCTTTACTCACACTGACATCAGGATGTTAAAAAAGCGTCAATTACCTTAAAATCTGCCTTGTAGCTTGTCTCTCGAACAAAATGGTCTTCTGGGATAATAAAGCCTTGCTTTGTCTTTATAGGCTTAGATGGTTTTGCTCCAGTCCATGGGCGATACTCTTGCCTGAAAGGAGATTGTCAAGACAGAAGAACACATAAAACACAACGTACCCACAGGCTACTTCTGCTCAAGGTGGCTGCAAAGCCAGAAGACACGGCTGGTCACAATCAGCTCATAATACTGAACTAGTCTAAGGCATACTGAGGATGAAAGAACTGAGCCTGTCTCAAGGAGCCCAGGCTGAAAAACACAACAGGGCATAGAGTGGGCTGTCTTCCCTGACTTAACTGTTCCTCTATTCCTGGCAAAACATGCTCTCTCCCAGAAGTGCTTGGTACTTTCCACCTGGAGGAGAAAAAGCTGGGGTGACTTTTGCTCGATAGCTCATTGACCGTCTTGTCCGGGGGCTGCGAGTGCCAAACCCTCACACGTGTGATGTCTTGATGTCCCCTTGCTTGGCTTGAGCTCTCTTTGCCAACATGTGTTGTGCTGTGCCTCGGTGGCCACTCAGTCTGAAATGCATATGATGGGAGATGCCAGCTCAGCTGGAAAGGCTTCTTCTGATGATATTCCTTCAGCTCAAGTGCTTTGACTTTGCATGGTGAGGTCTGAGAAGGTGGCACTTGACTGACTTGTTCTTGGAGCATCTGAAAAACGGGTGCAGAGATGGCACTGAGGAAGGGGCAGCATGTGTTTTGAGAGCGCTGAAGATCAGCATGGCAGGGTCTGACTTGGCTGGGCTGCCAGCCCCCTTCAGCCTTCCCTCCACTTCTCTGCTGCTCTTATCGCAAGCAGACTTCAGCAACATCCTCTCCTTCAGGGCTGCTGGGTGCTGCAGTGGCAGCCAGCTGAGCTGGCTTGTTCCCTCTCACTGTACCACAGAAGCCTGCACTGTTTGTGTCCGTATCTCTGGCAACCGATTCAAACAGCTTCTGCAGCAAATGAAGAGGTGGCAAACTGAGACACGACAATTTTATGTTCATACCCTGGCAAAACAACTGCATTTTACTAGGTGCCTGTACACAGGGTGAAGGGGTAAGGCCGAGTCCTGAGCCATGGCCAGGCAGGGGAAATAGGCAGGGTTTTACTGTGCATAGCTTAGTCTTCCTGATTTTCATTTTTCCCAAGGATGCCATTTGCTATATGGATACTAACTGTAAATTCCTCTTACAAAAAAATAATCTCACTTTAAAGTGTCTAAGTGTGGAGTGCTATTACACGATGGGTGATTTGGTCTCAATCCTTTTGGCATATTACCAAGATATCTGCTGCCTGGTCTGTGCTTGGTTTCTAAACACAGACTCGGCCTTAAAGCACGGCTGCTTTTCTCGGCTGATTTGTAGATAGAGAGTTGTGGTGGGTTGACCCTGGCTGGAAGCTAGGTGCCCACCAAGCTGCTCTATCAGTCCCCTTCTCAGCAGAACTGGGGTGGTGAAAATAAGATGGAAAAAAGAAAACTTAAGGGTCAAGGTAAAGGCAGTTTAACAGAGCAGAAATCATGCATGAAAGCAAAGGAAAACAAGGATTTACTCTCTACTTCCCATCAGCAGGCAATGCCTGGCCACTTCCCGGGACCCAGGGCTTCAGTACACGTAGCAGTTGCTCCAGAAGACAAAGGCTGTAAGTGACAAATGTCCCCCCTTCCTCATCCTTTTTCCTTGTCCTTCCTGCAGAACAGATGCCATACAGTATGGAACATTCCTCTGGCCAGTTTGGGTCAACCATCCTAGCCACCTCCCCTCCCAGGACCTTGCCCACCCCCAGCCTTCTGATGGCGGGGGAACGTTATGGAGACAGCCCCAGTACCAGCCCCCTCAGCAGCAGCCACAGCACAGGGGCCATCAGCACCTTGCTGGCCCCGATACTGCACGGCACCGAGGGCTTCTACAGTAAGCGTTAACTCCATCTCAGCCAGGCCCCGCACAAGGAATAATAGTGATTTAACTGTTAGCTGCTGGCACTGGCATCCTGTCAGGACGGATGAGTGTGGGAGCAGGCACAAGGAGATGGGCAGGAGCCCACGGCTGACAGCAGCTTGTCAGCCCGAGTGGCAGCAGAGTCCTCAAATCCACGCAGCTAGTGACAGATGCTGCTCTGCAGAAAACCTTCCTGCCTATTTCCCTGGAAAGGGAAACCAGGCCCGTGTCAGGGCTGTCCATGTGCACTGCAAATCTTGCTTGCTGTCAGCCTGCTCGCCCTGTTCTGAGCTGCCCCCCTTTACCTTCCCTGATCCTGCTGTTCAGGCTTGCTCAGGCAGCAGGTAAGTTGCCTGCACCGCTCTCTGGGTGCTGGTGGTGCAGTTCCCACTGTTTTAGCACCTCGCGGTGCTGAAATATCCTTCAGTGCCTCTGCAGAGAGCTGATTTTGGCCAAGTGATGGCCCAAGTATGCAGACTTTACACAGGGAACCCCAGACATGTGGGACTGCTGAGTTAAACTGGAGCTGAGCAATCAGAGGGAGAGCACAGAGCTACTGGGCAAAATACCAGCGAAATGGCACAAAGCCATCAATCACATCCCAGCACGCTCCAGGAACTGAAACCCGCTGCCCCCCGTAAAGCCAGATTGCCTCAAGGATGCTGTTGATTCCTAACCATTGTCCTTGGGCTGGCTGGCTGCTGCGCTGCGTTACGCTGCAATGGAGCATCCCCAGCTTTCCATGAATGGCTGCACTGCCTGCCTCTGCAGCCAGCTCCGTCCCGCTGCTCCAGGCAGATCAGCTGGTGGATTGGCAGGCCCCCAAACACATCCCTTCTGGATCTCAGGCCCCTTGTTCTGGCTGGAAGCCAAACGGTTCTCTCAGCCTGCGTAGCCAGAGCTGTTTTCAATGCACCTCCGTGCAATAAGGAAAAGCTCTGCCTTCACCCACAGAAGCCGAGCTGTGAGGGCAGGTACAGCGTGGCTCAGAACCACGGCAGCAGTGCTGATTTGGACCCAGCAGTGATGCCTGGGGAGCCCAGGGCTCTGGGCCACAGGGAAGGGCTGGGCAAAGCAGAGACGTCTCCTCGGGGAGCTAGGGGACTTGAAGCAACACAGGAGGTGAAAATGGCAAACTTGGGTCCAGAAAGCACAGCTCATGGAATTCGCTCTGCCCTTCAGCTTGCAGGACACACGCACCCACCTCCAGCTGTACAGCCAGAAGTCCGAAGGAACGTGAGCCCAGGTACTGGTTTGCTGACTCAGCTAAAAATCAGTCATGGAATCACAAATCAACACGTGTGAGCTGCTCAGAGCTTGGGGAAGAGAAGCCACCTCTGTCTAAAGTTACTTAGAGATGTCCAGTCTTAGCAGCTTTCTGCCCCCTTGTAGTCCCTGGTGCAACATCTGCTTCCTGTGCTTGAGGAAGACAAAGGATCAGGTCAAGCTCAGCCAGCACATTGCCTCTCCCTCCCTTCCCTGTGCCCACACTGTGGGTGGCGTCTTGCCCAAGTCCCCACCAGCAGCGTCCATTAGCAAAGGTGTGGTGGGAGGGAAACGTGCAGGAACAGCGTGGAGAAGGTGAGAACCCACCATGGTGTGGTGGCCAGCTGGTGCTGGGGATGAACACAGGAGACATCTTCATCCTTCCTGCTGTACGGGGGTCCTCTTGTCCCTCGGGGGCAGCAGCTGTCAGGTTCTCTGGGGCTGCAAGCACCCAAAGTGGAGGGGGAGTAGCCACCTGGCCCGTATCTCTGTGCCCAGGCTCTTTAGGTTCGGTTCTGCTCCCCACTGTTACAACCTAGGGGGGAGATTTTTGATCTCCATAAATATAAATGACCCAGTGGTGCTCCTAAGTACTGAAGTCCTGGGACTGTGAAAGAAAAAGGCCTCCTGGGTTGTAGGCAGGCTTTAAAGTACTAGAGATGGGAAGGGAGGGGCCGCTTTCTGCGTACCCCTGTTTGTTTGCCTCCAGCTTGCTCCGGGGAGGAGCAAGAAGCAGCACTTGGCATACGGTCCCCCCGTCATTCCACAGAGCTGCTTTGGTCACGTAAATCACTGGTCTGTCAATCATTTCTTTACTCTTTCTTCTAATTGCTGATGAGAGACTGGGAGACAGTGTTCCTTTAGCAGTGGTTCAGGATGAAGTGGCCAGGGCAGAAGGGTTGGAACAATGCAGTGCAGAGAGAGGGAGGTTGTGTGCTGTTCATCTCCAGCCTGGTGAGCAGCACCACCTTACCAGGGCTGAGGAATAGACTGGGCAGGGTGTCGGGCAGGGGCAGGATGCTCCCAACAGTTCTCCCCATGATTCACCGTGTGGCCTTGCAGATGCCAGGGCATGGTTTGGGAATGATGGATTTGGGACTGGTCCTTCTGTTACCTCCAAATGCAATGTGTCACCACTGCAGCTCAAGTTGCTGAGTGGACCAGAGCTCGTGGGGTCTGAAGGACACAAAACAACACTGTGTTTGCCATTTGGCTCCTCACAGGTGCTCGGGCAGGTTCCTGGCACGGCTGCCCTGGGGTGGGAGCATGTTGTTTGGCCCGGGCGGGCTGGGCAGCCAGCGGTGCTCTCCCAGAGGACAGGCCCTGTCTGCCTCCAGCAAAGACCTGCACAGGTCAGGGCACTGGGACATCTCCCAGCCAACGGAGCATCGCAAACGTCACAAGTCATGGATGTGACAATGGGATGGACAAAACCAGGAGCCCCTCTGGGTAGTGGATCCACTAACCTGCTTTCCCTCCCAGCTACATCAGACACTGGTGGGGTGCCGGAGGCCCTCCTGAGCCATGGGCACAGAAGCAGATTGTGTCCATTGTCCTGTCATGCCAAAGAGCACAGCGCAAGGCCAGAAAGGCATGAAAGGAAAGGCTGAAGGAGAGAAAAGCTTCCTTGACAGGAAGACACAGTAGAGAGTCCAGCAGAATTACCGAAGAAGAAAGCAGCAGACGCCGGGCTGCTCCCTGTCCCAGCTCTCCCCTGGGGCAAGGTCAGACAGCACTCAGTACTCAGAGCTGCTCTTACCTCACAGGAAAAAAGCCAGGGAAAAAGACTGGACCAGAACGCCAGGAAGAAACCCTTACTCCTAAAACTGTTGTCTTGGAGCAAGGTTTGGGGATTGCCCTGCTCATAGACAGACCCCCAGGGGCATAGCACTTGCACTGGGGTGACAGGACAGGCAGCTGCACCCCCCTGGGAGCTGGTGGGCAGGTTTTAGGGCCCCGGTTCCTGTTGTTATCCCATTCCTTGCCCTTTTCCTTTAACATACTTTGGGTGTGCTTAGAGCAGAGGAAATTCCTCCTACCTTTATGGCAACAGCTTTGAACCTTCCGTATTTCAGTTCTGCAGCGTACTTTGTAGAACAGACATTGTCCCTAGAGCCACTATTTCCAGCCCCCTCTCCCCACTCCCTTGTCTGTATCCCCGCTCTCCAAGCCCTCCCTTCCCCCAGCAGCCAGGCTATGCAGCACACAGCGAGTCTCTCTGGATCCATCCCAACGCCTGCACCAAGCAAGCTTACTTCTTAAGTAGCGTAAAAATCAGAGGCTTCAGTATTAATTTCCCCAAGCAGCAAGATACTTAAGAATGTAAAGATAATTGTAAGCCTTGATTATAAAAGCTTTACTCCTATTATTAAGGATAAGTATGAGTTTAAATCTCTCACTGGATCAAGGATGGAGCTCCTTGTACACAGCACCGTTAACCCTTCCAACTCAGGTATGTGCTGCAGTCTCCTGCTCTGCTGAGCATGAGTGAAGGTATCTCCTCTTTTAGCTTCTGTACTGCTCAATTAAGATGCTTTCCAATGTGAGGCAGCCACTACAGCTCACCTTGCCCCTCTGCACAAGCACTGCTTGAAGGTGGGCAGATAGTATGGACAGCCAGGCAGGCAATGCACGCTGTGCCTGCACCCCTGGATGTATGGGGAAAAGCATCATTCCCTGGTACGTTCTCTGGTGGGGACGGATGTTACAGTGCCAGGAACATGCTGAATGCTTGCATAAGGAAGTGGGAGTTCAGCTTGCAGAGGGACCTTCTATCCTGCTGCTCCCAAAATCATTGGCAGTGGCGATCATAGGATTGTGGAGGTTGGAAAAGGAGGTTGAAAGTCCCTTTCCCTCAATCGCCCTGGCTCTTTCCACGTTTTCTTTCTGTCAGAGCAAGGACACAAAACTGCCCACTCATTCTGGGCGAGGGGAAGCCCCGCTGACCTCAGGGGTTGATCTGCTTTACCACCCTGCTGACCTCAGGGGTTGATCTGCTTTACCACCGTGCCTCCTGCCTGCAACTGAGTCAGGTGCCATCAACTCTCGCGCCCGCTCAAACAGAAACGCCGGCTGCGGGGACCAGGCTCTGCTCAGGGCTGGCAGCGTGAGCGATGTTCACAGTCCTCTTCCCGGCAGAGGTGATGAGAGAGAGGAGAGAGGAGAAGGAGACAGGAAATAGCTGCACACGGCTCTGGTGAAACGCTTTCCAGAAGTTGGCAGGTTACTGAAAGGGAACCCGAGGTCTGAAGTGACCCAGAGAAGAGCAGCTGAGCCTGAGTCTTCACCTTCACCTGGTGGAGTCACCATCCCTGGAGGGATTTAAAAGGCGTGTAGATGTTGTGCTTGAGGACATGGTCTAGAGGTGGACTAGGCGGGGTTAGGCTGTGGTTGGACTCAATGATCTTAAGGGTCTCTTCCAACCCAGGTGATTCTATGAATCAACGAGGTGCTCCTCCCTGCCACACCAGCCCTGGCAGGGGCTATGCCCTCACCTCCTTGCCTGTAAGAAGATGACTTCCAGAGAAGAGAGCCAGCTGGAGATACCTGGTGACAGCACCAGCTACTCTCATCCACTGCAGAAGGGAGCCAAGTAAAGTGCTTGTACCCTTAAAATGTCACTAAACACAACCAAGACCCAGCAGAGTGATGAACTGTGTCTGCCTCTCTGCAGTGTCAGAAGTATGGAGCAACTGCAACTTACAACTGGAGGGGAGAAGCCACATCCATGACCCAAAGGACAAAGCCCCGGGGAGGTGCAGAGAGGGTGGCTCAGCACTGTCCTTCCACCTCCTCTGGCGCCAGAAGGAGTAACCTACCGCAACGCTCTGCAGCACAGAGGGCTTGTTTCACAGGGTTTGCCTTGCTTCATCGATCTGCCTGCGGCCCCCCATGTGACCCAGCTGGGGTTTGGCTTCATCCAGACCCTATGGGACTCCAGTTGAAATCCAGGGACTGGAGATGGGAGCTGCCCAAACATCTGGGGAAACAGGGCAGTGGTTTGGGGGGCAGGCAGCTGTGCTCCCTTTGTGCAGAGCTGTTCTTCCAAAATTAAAAGTGTTTTTGTTTCCTTGGAGGTTCAGGTGTTCCTCCCATGCTTCCTCTCCCTTTATCTATCTTCTGGCCATAGAAAGGCTCCACCAGACGTCACTAGGAATGGGCCTGGCTTTGGTCACTGATCTCGTGGGGTTATTTTGCCCTGGGAAATGCCAGGCCAGGCAGCCTGGCTGCAGGACAGCTTTGTACGCTGCTGGGTTGCCTTCTGAGCAAAGAAGAGCGGAGAGAGGAAGATGTAGCAGGAAGGCACAGAAGGAAATCTCCCAGGAGCAGTGTGCTGATGCACTAAAGCATGTCTAACTGTGCTGAACATCACAGGGGCCTCACTGCTACACCTGGGTGTTCCTCAGAAACAAACATGCAACAGACTGCTGTGGATCCAACGTCCCCACATAGGATTGGGGCATAGGGGCATAGGGAAGGGATGATGTCCCTGCAGCAGCAGAAAAGGGCTTGGGGGGAGTTCCCTAAGGTTCTTCTTAGGAAGGTAACGAGAGCATCTAACAAAAAAAGCATGTTCCCCATAACTTTGCTCCTCTAACCTTCTACCTGCAGTGGTCCCTGCCTGTATGTCTCTGCACTGGACACTCTGTCCCTTTTCTCAACCCCTCTAAAAGCATTATGTAGTTCACAGCTGACCTCCTCAGGACCCAGCACTCTCCAGCTGCCCCCAATCTGCAAGGAACAGAAACCCCTTGACCCTGCCTCTGCCACAGCTGATTGGCCTTTCCTCACCTGGGGTTGGGTGCAGCCTATAAGAAGTGGGGCAGATGCCTCCTGCTAGACAGTAGAGCTGTATGTGGTTTTTAGTAGTGTGGGGTTGGTCTGGCCCCTGTTAGAAGGGGAAGATGACCAACACTTGCTGGGGCTGTTTGGTTCCTGCCTGAAGATGAGATGTGTGCTTGTGCCCTGCAGTGCTGCCTCGGGAATGTAATAAGGTAAGAGGAAAGGAGGACTGAGTTGTGGTGGTGGAAAACCTGGGGGATGCTCAGCTTGCAAAGAATGGATGTGTTGTGGAGTGCTCCTAGGGCTTTGGTGTGACTGATGTTACTGCACGCAGACCTGGTGCCCCAAGTTCAGTGAAAATGAGTGTGAGTAACTCTGCCAAGGATCAACCACTTTGCTCTTCCTTAGCTCTCTCATTGCTTTTAAGGAGCAACAAATCTAAATCAAAACAGGCCCTTGCAGCTTGCAAAGCTGTTGTGGGCTCCTCTCCTGCTGCTTGTTGTGATTCCTGTGGCTTTTCTAGGGTGTGCTGGGTGAAGTGGGGTTTTCTTAAACTTGCAGTGCCATATGGGGTAATGATTTTAGAGACTATGGTAATTCTTGGGGCAAGACCAGGGTGGCTTTGCTTGTATAGCCCTGCCTGTAGTACTTGTGCCATGGAGCCTGCAGAGAACTTAAAGGTGTTAGTGAGAACTCTGTCCTGGTGTGGCTTTGTGTCTCTGCCTTCACACTGTGCTGCTGCTCCTGTCAGCTGCAGGGTGCTCCCTGGTGATCTGTAAGTCTGCCTTTCTGTAAGACTTGTTCTGCTTGTTGGTGTTCCACTGTGGCCAGTGCTTGTCCTGTGATCTGCAAGCTTCTAGCTGACAGCCCCATGTAAGAGTAGAGGGGTCAAAGGCAAGAAAGGTGTGAGAAGTGGCTGTTCCTCAGTATTAGGAGAGCTGTGGGAGGCTGTGATGCTAACACAGCCTTCCTCTGGGGTCAGGCTGAGGAACAGGGGGAGGCTCCAATGACCACATACAGATGGATGTGCTTTGGCAAGGTTCATCTTTCACGTTGTGGTCCAGGCACGTTTTTCTATTGAAGTAATTTCTGTGCTGCTTGGAAATCTAGTAGTGCCTTTCCTCCAAAAACAATCACTGCTCTGTGACTGTCCCCTGCAATGTGGCAAAGGATGAAGTAGTGCACAAACTCAAATGCTGCAGTTATCCCTTCTGGAGTCCGTACATTAGCTGCACAGGCACCAGGGCAGCTGCCTGCACGGGGAGGAGTGGGGTAAGCACTGTGCTCCCTCACACAGGGCTCTGAGCCTTCTCAGGGCCACAGCGTGTTTGTCTTAAAGGCACTGTGACAAATTGCAAAATGAACTGCAAATATGAAGTGTCTCCTGGGTGTGCACAGATAAGTGTCTAAATACTTGGAATTCTATTGGAATAACAATCTATTAATATACCTATGGGGTATGTTAATAATCTGCCAGACCTGGCTACTGGGGAGTGTGTGGTAACGATAAGGAAGTGGTACCCGGCTCGGGAGCAGCCTCCCAGGAGCTGGAATCCCCTCTCCTCCCACAGTGGATGTCAATGAGAGCAGGGGCTGGATTTAAATGCCTCCATCCCGATTGATTGTTCCAGAAAACAAGGGTCTGCAATCAGGAAGCATCAATGACAGAAAAGCCACTTAATCGTTTCTAAAAGCTCTTTGGGAGGGACGGTTTGTGACAATACTTCCTGTCGCCTGTTAGCGTATTTTGGGGGGTACATCCCCTATGCCTCTGCGTCAGAGTAATCCTTGAGGCAGTAACGTGGCTGCGCTGGAACGTGGCGTTCCAGGAGCTGAAAGAGGCCCATCACGGATCCCCCTGCTCGCTCCCGGCCCTCTCCCTCGGTCGCGGCGGGAGCTGCCGGCTTTGCCGTGCCCCAGCCCGTCCCGGTAACGCCGGCCGGGCTCAGACCCCGCTTGCGGAGCAAGCGCCGCTTTTTAAGGACCGCGCTTCCAAAAGCAACCGCGGCTCAGGCGACAGGTTGTGGTCCCTGCTCCCCGCCCTCCCCTTTCCTACAGCTTCCTCCCGCCCCGCCGCGGTCGCTTGCCGGCATCCCCGCCCTGCGGAGGAGCATCCCTCGCCCGGGGCGGGGAGCGGGGCGGTCCCCCGG
>VZTU01017390.1:249726-265966 GCA_013400835.1 Zapornia atra | reverse complement strand
GGGCTGGAGGTGCTTTCGGAGGGGTACCAGACCCCGTCTGCGTGCGCCTCCGCGTCCGGACGTCTGTTCCGGCGCGTTAGCATCCCCCGCGGTCCAGGGGAGCTCCGCCGCAGAGCGAGCCCCGGGCACCGGCCGAGCGGAGTCCGGCACCGCTCAGCGGGCCGGCACCGCCTGAGCCCGTAGCCATTCGCGATGGGAGAAAGCATTTCTGTGAAAAACCTGGTGTTCGTACAGTCAGTGACGGGTTGCGACGCGGAGCAGCAGCTTTGCAGTGCTAGTTTCCGAGAGCTGTGTACAAAAAAAAACCCCAGTCAAGCGCAACCAAAAGATCCCCCTGGCTTAGCATCCCCCCTCCATTTACATTACCAGCTGAACCACTTTAAAAACACTGCCTAGTGATGGAAATGAAAGCATCTATTATATACCTAACACATGGCTTACAGTTTGCCAGAGACTGGGAATCACGGCTTTCCTCTTGCACACTCAGGTTCAGACCCCACCAGCCCCAGCTGACAGAACCGCAGTGGGGATCAGTCTGGCTTTTGAAATTTGCCATCTTACGTAATAAGTGGCTGCAGGCCATAATGCTCCCCCACAATTCCTGTTCAGTGGGTAATTACAGAAGCAAGAAGCAGCTGAATCTCCGAAGGCATCACCAAGCTATGAACTAATGGCTGTGAAAGTAAAGAATGCAGGTAAACTGAGACAGCACCTATTAGAAAAATTGTCTAGTTAAAGGCTAACTAGACAGGTACCTAATTTTAGAATGTAATAATGTAGCTACAGGTGGGTATCTGATAAGAGCTAGTAAATTATGCAGTGGGGCTTGACCAGCTAAGAGTTACTATGTTAGTTCAGCTGAGATGTAGTGTATTAGCACCTGAGTCTAGATTTGTGCCTGTCTTTGGGCAGGAGCACTAGAACTGTGGGCATGGACTGAGGCAGAACCTCCCCTTGGGCATTTGGCCTCTCTGAACCACAATTGCCAAGAGATAGAAAGAAATTCCTTTGCAGATGATCCTGGTGTCCCAAAGATCTGATGTGGCACTTGCTGGTGCTACTAGCAGCTCTTTCACACACACCTGTGTGTCAGTTAAGGGAAGGAGGCTCAGAGTCCAGGTAACAACTGTTGTCTGGCACAGATGCCTTGACATGTGGGATATTGGATGCTGTGCTTCCTTTGCTGCTTTTAAAAACTTTACTTATAAGAAACATCTCCCTGTATATTCCTAATTTTCTGCTGCTTTTTTCCTAGAGCAGAGTAGTTCTATGAAATACCTATTTTTAAAAAATAAATCCTATCTGGGTGAAATGTAGAACACTTCACCTTGGCAAAGAGAAAAGGATTTTTACATTTGTGGGAGAAAACAGAACATCTGCTCTATCATCTGTTCTCACTGGCACAGCACAAAGGATGCTCTTCTGGTCTGCACTCCTGGGCCTGACTTAGCAAAATACACTGGAGAATAAATTGGATGCCTCTGCTCTCCCTGTGCCTGCCACTTCCTAGCACTGAGTTCAGCTCTAGCACCATGTGCCTCAGAGCCCACCTACAGCATCAGGGTGCACTTTGGGCAAGATATCTCAGACAGAGGAACTAGAGGAAGCTGGATGAGATTTAAAAAGTTGTCTGTGTTTAGAAGAGATTTATTATGATTGTGGGGGTATACTGCAATAGTAGGACAAAAGCAAGCCATGGAATCAGAAAGCAAACCAGCTGTTCCTGCCAGGAATGGGGGCTGAAAGCTCAGTTTGTTCTAATACTAAAATGAAATTTCAATACAGCACATCACAAAATATTCCTTGAAACATGGTAAAGGCTGTAGCAGGGGGTCTTAAAGCCACTGCAAAGGAATTGAGGATTTGGTCTCCACACGATGAACTGGGTCTCTGTACTTACTGTTATTTCCCTACACAAACACTAGCTGCTGTCTCTGCCAAGCCCCTGCAGAATTGCCACATTGTATTTTTTATTCACAATAATAAGCTCTTTGAAGAGAGAAAAAACGTTTTTCCACGTGGTTAGTTTTGGTTTAGCTGGTTGGTTCTTTTTGTTGTTGTTTTCTGGGTTTGTCTTTCTGTGGTGTGTCTTTTGCTCTGGTTCCTCTGCCATTCACAGCTGTGACCAAACAGGGAGACACTGGTATGGGCTGATGCCAGGTCTTGTAAGAAAGGTGTTTGCTTGCCAGGAAGTTACCTTACTGACTCTGGGGAGTAGTTGTAACTCCAGGCCATTCCCTGTGTGACTTTCCCACTGCAATCTGAGAGCTGCTTTGGACACAAGCTGATGCACACTTGGCAGACAGCCCTGCACGAAGGCTCGAGTGCAAAGTGATGTGAAACCCACTGCTGGCCACATGAATGTTTTTGTACAGCCTTAGACATGCCCAATGCCTCTAGGGCTTCTACAGATGAGGAAGATGTAGGTATTGAGCAGCCTTGAGAAGGGTGAGTGTCGTTAGATCTAAGGTTGGAAGTGATGTGTAGGTAGGAAACCCCTGCAACAAGAATCAAGCAGGCATTGACCCTTTGGAGGCAGCCTCAAAATGTGAGGGTGCTTGTCAGCACCCATCCTGTGAGCTGAAAGGCTGCAGCAATACCATGCTGCCACAGGTCTAACAGTGTGAGACAGACTCCAGACTGTGAGACCCAGGGCATGGCTTTCACGTGCTGAGGTAGGCACCAGCTACCACACTGAAGAACTTGATTGTAGCCTCTGCTTGCCCATCTAGATTTCTAAAATCCAATGTCCTCCAGGGCTTATACACTGTAACTCCTGCAGTGTTACTCCCTGCTTTCAGTCAGGACCTTGGAAAATAAACCCCTCAGCAAATTCAGAAGCATTGAAGAGACTAGCTAAGCTCTTGCATAGACAAGGGGTAATGCAAGGAAGGGGCTAGGGGATTAAAAGTGGACTAGGACAACAGTTAGGTGTTAAATAGGTGAAAAACCCACGTGCAAAATACTGTGAGCTATGGCTTCTGAGCTGCTTTGGCATAAAATACTCCCTTATGACAAACCCATCCAGTGGCCCCCATCTCCCAGTGCTGCTGGCCCCTCCCTGCTTCTGTAGCTGCTGTGGGCAGGGCTGTGTGGTGGCTGAAGCCCTGAACGCTGCCATGCTTCTCCGGAGTACCAGAGAAGGGAGTAGGAAAGAAGTGAGGGGTGAGAAACACAGCTGCTACAGTGGAGCAAAGGAATAGTAGATACTCCAACTCCTTCTGTTGTTGTTGTTTGTGTTGACAGGCACTCTTAACAACATGCTTGAGAATTTTTTTCCTTTTTCCAAGAAGAAAAAATCTAGACAAGCACTGGCCTGTGGCAGTAGGGGAGCGCACAGCAGTCTTGTACTCTGTGTATTACAACTGGTGCCACTTAGTGCTGTGTGCTGCTTATCCCCACAGGAAACGGATTCCTGCAAGGTGTTGCTGGGGAGTAAACAGGCACAAGTTGCTGCTTACAGATGCCACGTGTTTTTTGGCAAGTCAGTCTCAAGGGAATGACCAGTCCAGCCTACAGGGATGAACTAAGGGTTTGAAGCCACCAGCTCCTACCCGAGCAGCCCTTTGCAGAGAGCAGCCACATGCCCCACATCCAGTTTTTGTTGTTACTTGTATCATAGAAACATTGGTCATGGTACCACCCTCGGGTGTAGTTTAGTAGCTACTTTCAGTTAGTGTTGCTGATCTCTTGCCCAAGCTAGGTATTTTTTTAGAATTTAAACATTCTAAACCAAATGTTACTGTTTTAAAATACTTAGGAGGGGAAAAAAAACCCTGAAAGGCAGTTAGCAATGCCCCACAGTGCAGGAGGGGGCAAAAAACCAAAACATCAAAACCCCCCAAAATCCCCAGTGCAGTGAAAGAGTACAGAAGGCAGTCTAACTCATGGTAAAATATCTAAACCCACAGCTTAAGTCATTTTTGCACTGCATGTGATTATGAAAGCAGAAGATATCATTGTAGTAAAGTCTAACAAGTTGTGACAGTATCTTGGAAGCAGATTTAGAAATGAAAACCAGGTTGAAGAAGCTACACTGACAAAGAAAGCCATGCCATCAACCACTGTGTAAGCTCTGGTAAACAATCCTGGTGCTTCATGTACTTCAAGGGTAAGATGAAAAGGGAGGTTGATGTAAGCCAGTGGTCTCTCTTGAACAACAAAGACCACTGAACTTCACATCAGCCTTGGGTCAAGTGCAATCTGTCTAAAGCCACCTTCAGGAAAAGGACCTGGTGTTTGGCACGCATTAGGGGCATGTGTGATCCATCAACTCCCTTGGTTTAGAAAACGTTTATCTTCCCAAGTATTAACCAGTTGTACCCCCACTTACATTCTCTGGACAGAGCTTTTGGTCATTTAATTGGAAAGCTTTTTTTATTCTTCCTTTTAAAAAATGTTACATAGACTGTTACCTCAGAGAGCAACAGGATAAAACCCTTTATTGTTCCACCTCTGTCAGAGTTCATTTTCTATCGGTAGGTGTTTCTGTGACTGCAGCTTACACTAGAAACTTCAGCTCCTTAGAGGCTTAATGTGGAGTAGCAAAAGAGACCTTCAAAACCAATTCAATCCCATGTCTTCAAGTAATATACCACTTGGGCACAAGGAATCTCTAGGATTAGAATCAGTTGGATCTTCCACCTCCTCCCTTTCCTGTGTTCTTTGTCCTCATTTCATGCCAAGCTTTCACCAGTGGTTCTCTGTTCTTCCAGATGAGCTCATGGCCGTATGTCACGTACCACCTGTGAAAGAGAATACTGGTTAGTGGCAACTCTTCTCTGTATCTGAGCAACAGGCTGATGACTAAAATCAAGTAATTCAAATGTTTACTATAGGAGATGAGAGAAAATGAGGCAGAAAGGGCAATGTTCTTGGCAAGGGGTAGATAAGTCACTTGCTCTCGACTCCTAATAGCTAACTTCTGTGTGTTCTTGTTTGTCTCAGTTCTGAGAACAAATGGTTTTAATGCCTTTACTCCATGCTCCCGTGACTTCTTCTCTAAAGAAGATGCAAAAAGCTATTTCCATTTAAGAGACTGCTAAAACAGTGCTGCTGCTTGTGGTAATCCTTGTCAACACTAAGTAAATGTGGTTTTTCTCATGTGTAAATGCAACTGCCCAGTAATGAACAGTCACATACCATTCAAAGTGAATTTTCCTCTGTAAGCATCTAAATGAAGAATGAATCTATGTATGTGTTCTAGCTTCACTTATATTCCCAGGGAATCATATATGTTGATAAAGAAATATCAAGTGATTAAGAAAGGCAGGTTATGGTGGGGAGGTGGAAGGGTAAGCAACAGCAAGAGAACAGGCTGAAGGCTCTGAGTAACAAAAGCACTTTCATGTGAGTCTTCAGCCAGTGGCAGGTAAACTGCTTGTTCTGTTAGATCATATGGCTGCTTTCTGAGGCAACATACAGAAACTGCTTTGTCCATTCACTGTATGTCCTAAATAGAGACTCTGTTTAGGATGAAGTGACCCAAATGACCATGGAGTAGAACATATGTAGGTGAGGAAGGAAAGAGATTTGTCAAGTCCACTTTTACTGCGACTGCTATCCTATTTTAATAGCAGGTGGATCTGTATTGCAATGAACAAGCTGATACAGACAGATCCCAGCAGAAGTACTTGCAGATTAGCAAGACTCCATTTGTGGCCCTAGAGAAAGGGAGGAAAGGGCTGTGTGGCACAGAGCTTACTGACACCGAAGCCAAGAAATGGCAAACAAAGGCAAACCAGTTTGCTGACCAAAATAAAAGCACCTTCCACCTGTTCTTTGTCTGGCCTAGACAAGTGTCAGGTGGGCTTTGAACGTGTCCACGTAAGTTCTAAAACGCTCTCAGGAGGAAGTGTGCAAATTAAGGCAACACTGCAATTGGGTAGAGGGCAGAAAGCTCATTAGGCCATGTAGTTCAAACATAGAACAAGGAGGAACTGTTTCCTACAAACTGGTTTCTAGTCGTTATTTCCAATTAGGGAGGCTCCATGCTCAGTCACACTGAGAAACAGCACCAGAGGCTGCTCAAAGGAATCTGGCTGGAGCTTACACTGTATAACCCCATAGTGCTCTCTAAATTAGTAATTAGAGGAAAGCCACCAAGACAAAGGATTTCTCTTAGCTGTTTAATTCTTAAGTTATTTTAATTTGTCCATGCTGTGCTTTGTGAGAATCTTTTCTGCCTTGTGACTCCTCAATATGCTCAGGAGAGTAGGACAGACAGCCTAGGCCATGGTGACAAGACAATCTGCTGCCTAATCTATCAGTTGGTCAGTTTGGCTCAGTTTCTTTCAGTTTTAAGCATCTGTTAACAGAATTTTCCACACAATTCTATAGCACCATGAGGATAAAGGTGAGCTGTCTTCAAAGCCATTTAAGATTAACTTCCAAAAAAATCCCAACCCTATACCTCAGGAATAAGATGAAGTAAAAAGGACAAAAACAAGTAGGATTTTTTTTCCTTAAATAGGAAAGAAACAGAAGTTAGTAAATACAGACTTACATTCCAAAGAGAGCTCCCCCAAGATGTGCAGCATGGTCAAAAAGTCTCCAGCCTAGAGCAAGCCCTGCAGTGTCAAAAGCAACTATGGCTTTTAAAGCCTGGAAAGGAACAAAACACAGAGTGGACAGATCAGGCACAGCAAACAATGGCCACTGAAAACAAAGCTTCACATTCTGGCAGAAAGCAAATATTTGGGTTCAAAAACCATGACATAAATTTTATATTAAATCAATCACTGTAAAAATAAGTTTTTAAAAGGGACCCAGTGTCTACTGTGCTGTCCAAACACAGGTATGAGCAGCTACTGAACAACACAGGGAAGGAATGCCAACTTATCAAATGCTCTGTCTTAGCTTCTGAAGCTACACAGACATTCCAAATGTGGGTCAGGGGAAAAAAAAGCTGCTTGAAAGAGTACATGCTACAAGGAGCACAAAATAGGGAATTGTACCATTCTCATTCACCAGTTCCCACATGGCTTAGACTTGTGTGCATCTGTTCTCCCAAACACCATCCTCTAGTGGATGGAAGGTGTGGGACACCATCCCTGTCATCTCACAGAAATTCACTGTCACCCTCTCTGAAATGACACATCTGTTGGAAGGCAGAGAATTGGGGTGATGGTGAGCCACTCCCCAGACAAACCACCCTAACTGTAACAATGCAGAATCTTACTGAATGCCTCATTAAAGAGAGACCACCAGATTTAATGTTGGGATGAAATGTTACCTTAAATGAAATTTCTTTCCTTAAGGATATGTGGTTGAATAGCAGCTGTATTGCTACATTGGCTTTTCTATTTCAAAAGCAGATTCTGCTGTAAGCAGGATAGGCTAAAGCAGTACACAAAGTTTACAAATACAATTATGTAGCAGAGGTTCTTGCTTAAGGCTAAAATTATTCCAGTGTTTACACTGCAGCAGCCAATGTTGTTCTTGTTTTCCTGTCACAGGGAGTACTTCCTCATGGCAATACTCTCGTTGCTCTGTCAACACTTCTACTTGCCTTCTTGCACTTCTTAGGGAAGGTGCAGTTAAAGGGTGGCATGGAAAAACCCTCAAACAGGTCCACTCAAGCAGAAGTGCAAGGAAAAACACGAAGGCTACATCTAGGATCACTGGTTCAAATTTGTAAGCTCCACTTACAGGAAATAGTAAATCTTGTGATCTTGAAATGACAACTGCTTTGTAGAAAACAGTCAGATAACTGTAATTAGTGGACCAAAGATGATTAACTTATGAGTCAAGGTATACATGAGAAGCTTTTCTTAAATGGGGTAGTGGATGTGCTTAAAAGCACTTAATGAAACAAAAAAAGAAGTCTTAGGGCTATACAGGAAAAAAGCCTCAGTAGTTTATTTCTAATCCCAGTGATGTTCCTAATAGTACCAAGCAGTAGTAGCTACGTGAGGAGGCAGGTATTCTTCCCAGGCCAGACTGCTATTTCCCTCAAAGTGCAATTCTGGTTTTTCATCTTTAATTTTTTCCTCAAAAAGGTTGTATCAGTCTTAGATTAGCCTGTAGTGACTGCTGCTATAAAAAAAATCACCCAGCTGAAAGAACAGTGTGTGCATGAACTTTTCCCTGGGCAGGCAAACCAGAGTCCCTCCCAGCTTTTCAAGTCTTGGTATCAGATCTGAAACAGACTCTGGAGGATGGAATTCAGGATAAAATGCACTATGCACTTGTGTAACGACTGTGCTAGGCTGCAACAATTCACAGTCTGTCTCCAGGGCTTACACATCCTGTATTCTCTTCCAACATAAATATAACAGCTTAGAAGCACAAGCTAAGAGGGGACACGCTCAGATACTGGAGAAATGCAGGGAAAATATTTAAGAGTAGTATTTATTTGAAGTTCAAAGGCACTTACGCTTCCTGCTGTGAATGTGAACATGGGAAGAAAGATGATGGCTAGTTTTGCTTCTGGCATCTTCGTACAGACGGCTGCGAGGATAGTCATTATAGCTCCTGACTGCAAACACAGGGAAACACATGAAAGCAAAAGGAGATGTTACATAAGGGGGAAAATTCTTGTTCCACATGTGTACCCGTTTTCCTTGTGTCTCTCATCTTCAAATGCAGCCCTGTGGTGAACCTCAAAGCACCACAGTAAAGTTCAGAATAAAAATGAAATGAGACTCTTATTTAATTTTAGTATCTGAAGTTATAAATACTGGGGAAACAATACATTAAAGCACCAGAGGGGTGTAACTATTAATCTCACTGATTAAGTCAATTTATGTTAATGTGCTTTCATTTTTCCCCAGTAAACCCTAGAAATTTAATGTATCTGAGATGTCCATGTTTGATTAACATGAAGGGAATCATTCTGAACCTTGTATGAAAACAAAGGAAGTAACAGAGGGACAAAGACAAGAGAGCTTTTGTCAACGAAACCAGCAAGTCCCCGATCTGTACTGAACTGACCAGAGGCTTTTGTATCCACATAGTATCTCAGTGCAAAGGCTCTGAATGCAGTAAACTAGTGCACTATCTGGCAATATCAGTAAGTTCAGATCAATAATCCTAACAGACAATTACTTGCTCCAGCTGTAGTTTATTTGCAAGATAAAGGGATGACAGCACTACCAAAAAATGTAACTTTGGGAGGGTTTGATTATTTTTTTTTCTTATTTTTCAGTTGGAATAAATGGGACTTTTGGCTTTTATCAAAATATAGTACAGTAAGTTAAGAGGCCTTTAGCACTTGGCAAACGGCTAGGTTCACCTCAAAGCTACAGCAAGTTGTGTCTTAAAATGTTCTACTACTAAAAATACTTGTAAAGAACAACCACAACACCTCCTCAGCCTGCCTCATACTTCTTGTACTGTGAGACTTCAGCAGGAGCTCTGCCCTTTCTGCACAGCTTTCCCTACACCTTCTGCTAGTATCATGTGCTGATTTGCCTGTCTGATTACTCTTGCTTAGACTCTTGCTTACTTCTTACTCTGAAAAGAAGTATCTCTTTTCAGGCTGAGGAGACTGTGATACACAACTATTCATAAGTAACACTTATGAAGTTATAGAACTGAACTATGCTCAGTGACAAGAGGTGCTGCTGCTCACAAGCCATTAGCATCGAGCGGCATTGTTTCTGGGATGCAGTTACAGGAGTTAACATGCCTGAAGAACAGGGACATGGGAATTGGTGCCTGGTTACCTGGGTTTGGGGAAGCTTCCTAGTTTCTGCTATTTCAAATATATTCCTGGCTTTTAAGCAGGTTAGAGGATACAGCAGGGTTTGAAAACACCTGCAGAGATCATTACAAGGTGTCCCAAAGTTGAAGATACTTACAGCTCCAAGGGATGGTTCAAACCTCCCCGTGGCCATTTTAGCAACGTAACTGACAAAAGTGGAGATAACCCCTAGGAAGGAAAAATGACTGTTAGAAACAACACCAGTGATGCAGACAGGCATCCAAGAGTACACCAACGTTATCTGTGCATCTTCCTAAAAGAGCCAGCGTAGGTGGTGTGGTTTGTGGGCTGGTCTTTCTCGGGGAGTGGTGGTATTTAACTTGAATTAACTGCTGTCTTTTCCCATGAAACTCCCTCAAGTCTGTATTAAGAGGTATTTTATTTTGGTAGCTAAGCACGACTTAAAACCAGATACTTGTATTGTTTGTCATGGTATTTTGAAGTCAAACAGCCTAAATCTGTCGAAACTCTGTAGGACAGCAAATAAGGACTGGAGTTAGTACAGCGCAATGTGTGGGACTGGATGATGGCCACCTGTCATCATACATCTTACATGTACATGCTCTACCTGCATGAATACATATTTATATTTCATAAAGATATATTTATATAAATAAATATATATGTTTAACATTACCAGCAGAAAGGTACACTGCAATGAACTGCTCACATCCCAGAAGAGAGACAATGCTACTGGAAAAACTCCACAAAACATACATATTTGCTGCCATGTGGAATAGAGAGAAGTGACTAAATGTAGACAGCAGCATGGGAGAACACAGGGCTTCTACAAAAGAGAAAAACAATGAAAAAACCCACAAGTCAGTGCTTTAATTTGCTTCAATTTACATGTCATGCAGACTAGAAATTTATCAAGTCATACTACAGACTAACCATGCTTACAACTCCCAAATACAAGCTATGTAATATATCCAGAAAAGTGATACATTTTAAATTCTATGCAGTACCTTCTAAAAGACAGAACATACACCCCAGAGCTATGCAAGCTGTACAAACAGCTACTTTAGAAAAATCCTAGTTACCTACTGGGGAATGTTTCATAGAAAACATTTATCTGAGAACATCTCTCCTATGCTTTGGAAAGGAAAAGAGAGATTTTACTTTTATACATATATGGTGACAGATTATTAAAATATGAGCATCTATATAAAATTCTTTTGTTAGAGATGGACCCATTAATAAGCCCTAGGGTTTATTTCAAAAAGCTCTCCTCACTGAAACATCAGTTTTGAAAATGTAAATTAGCAAATTCAGAGGTTTAAAGGTCAACATCATTGTGTTATTTAAAACAGGAGAGTGTTTGGGGTAACAGATGCTTAGATCTGGATAACAGCTGTCTAATTGTTCTGCCATTAAATAGTAGGAACTTGCTTTCCTAAGTTGATCACTTTAAAACATTTCACACACAGTGAAAGCCAAGGGGTTTTTTGTGTCCTGTTATTTGTTTTTTTTAACTGACCCAAAGGACAGCTTTGAAAGAACTCTGTACAAACAGAAGAATTAATGCTCATCTACTGAGAAAAGCCCATGTGCCTGTGACTATAACTATCTGTTTCACAGAATGTTAAAAGGGGAAAAAAAAACCCACATGTAAGACTAGTTTTTTGAACAGCATTACACAGAACAATTTATTGTCCTCCTTCCCAAAGTCTGGGAGGATTAGCACCCTGTCCAAGAAAGCAGGTATCTCTTGGAGAGATGGTGGAGCTGCATCCCACTGAATGCAGCAACAGGCCAGGTAACAGGCAACAGCTTTGACATTGTGGTATTTAGAAAAGCACCAGTGAGGAGCTGCAAGTAAGCTGTGACCCAGCCACAGCTTCTGCAGTATGATTCTATCACAACCAAATGCACACAAGTCCCCCAAATTACTGTTCACTTACTGGAGGATGGATCTGAGGTGAAGTATGTAAACATGACCCGTCGCATACCAGGCAGCCTCCATAAACAGAATACAAAGACATTTGCAGCTATAATACCTGTTAAGAGGAAAAAAGGGTATAAAAGCAAGTTAGGAATCTCAGATGCCATAATGCTTATTGTAAATGTGACTCAGAAGTAAACTTACAAGAATAACACTTTTTCTTCGCTATTTCTTTAAAATTAAAGTTATCCACTTATTTTTTATAAAGAGCTTAGAAAAAGCAAAGAAAAACACTGAAAGGTGGATTTCTGTAGTGGAAGCCTTCCAGAAACGGGAGGTTCAATTGCAACCATTTCAACACAGGGTGTAACGAATGACAGCAGCTACCCAGAAAACCTGCACTTAGGGCACCTGAGCTAGAGTTTCAAACTTCTATTGCACTGCAGAACCAACGAGACAAGACCCAGCTTAACTGGTCTCCTTGCCTCTCCAGCTCACCTAAATGCTTCCTTTTCTTGTGAGGTTTGCTTTTGAGGTAGTTGTAAAGGTGCTGGTTAGAGATTGAGCATAAGAAGTTGAGCTGGAATTGCTAAGGCATAGTTATCTGTTGGAGACAGCAAATGCACAGCTTTTTACTTCACAGATATTTATTGCGATCTTAGTTTAAATAAGAATATAAACAACCAGAAACATGATGATGGAAAGTTATGGCTTGTTGAAAGTGCCTTCTCTATTTCTGTTCAAGCATTTAGGTAGTTAAAATGTTTTTATAATAGCTAGAAACATTAAAGGGGAAAATAATTGTGCTGCCTGTATGGAATGGTAAATACCACATAATTCTTCTCTACTTGAAGGTCACAACAAAAGAACTGTGAAAAACAACATAACAATAAACCCCAGAACCAAAATTATAACAGATGTCCTCTTCTGGCACTTCATCCTATGCCAGCACACTTTTATTAGAGGAAATATTTTCCCTGCATGCTACATCAAGATAGTACAGACCTCTCAGCACTCTGGGTACAGTAAGCCCAACCTTGTTACGGCAGTCAGGGGTAGATGTCTGAATGGCCCAGAGCCTGCTGGCTAGAACTTAAATTGCTTGTCAGATTAACTCAGTGCTGAGGGATGCTCTAGGGACTACAGATCTTCAAATCCCCCTGTCCCAATATGACGTTTGTGTATCTATCATGACTTGTCTGTGTGTTGAAAAGCAATTCAAAGCACTGTACAAAGCTTCCTGGCAGGACTTGTTAGCACATAGAACATTTAACAGCAGGTATGGCTTGGCTATTTTATCTAGATTTGAATCAAGCCCTCATCCATTGTCTCTTCACGCATTACATATATGTTGGTGGTTTCAAATGAAATTAAGCTAATCAATCAAAACTACAGCACAACCAAAGGAAAGCTTACAAGACAGTTGCTTCTTGTTTGCAACTTTACATATGCAAAATAGCAAAACCCCCCTCCCAAACCCTATCAGGGAGTTTTATTTCCACATTATCAGTAGAATATATACTCATATTCCTTCTAAAAGCATTTGCTGTTTTTCACAGTTCCCAGGTAACACGTTGCTGGGCGAAGGTTCCAGCTAATTCTCCTCACTCTCATGCAGATGCATAGGGATTTTTTAATGCATACAAAAACCAGCTTGCAAGAAGGAAGCGTAGCAGAAATGGTGTGTGTGCAGGTCTAAGTTTACACATGCTTTGTGCCTAGCAGCCTAAACATGGTATGAAAGCCATCTGCTTTAGCATACTGTACCTGTTTGCCATATTTCGCTTCCTGTGAATGTCTAATACTTGTAAGCTAACACAAACCCATCACAGTCCGCTGACCCTCAGTCAGGTTATTCCACCAGCTGTTAACCTGAAACAGAATTGCTGTGCATCAGTGCTGCCATGGAGTACTTGCAACTTCAAAAGCAGTCACGTGAGGGTCTGTCTTTTTAAGGGTGGGAAGCATGTGTTTGAAATCTCTGCAGTAAATCTGTTTTGAATGTCTTTATTTCTATCGGCTCAGCTTTTCGAGGCGGCATATTCTTAGGAATTGTTACCTACCCTCCTTTCCATAAAGCATCTCAACATAGATAAAAGAGTTTCTTCAAAAAGAATGGGATTATATCCTTTTACACAACTCCACAGCTTTACCTCTGCTCGTATTAGAATCTAGCCCATAATGCTTGCTTTAGCAGATTAGCCAAAGCTAGCATAAACCCTGCCTTGACTAAGCCTCACCTTATTGCTGTCTAACGTCACACCACCCACCTTTGAGAGATTCCACTTTTGTGCCAGGGTCCCTTTTGCAGAGGTAGCTCACAAGATGTGGAATCCATTCCCCCTTGTGTCCAGCTCACCCAGCCCTCCTCCAAGTTTAAAACCCCTGAAAAAGTTTATTTTGAGCGGTCAGCCCACAGACAAATCCCTCCCACCCCCTTCCCCTTCCTCAGCTTTCAGAATCATTCTGGACAAATATTTTCTTGATATTGACCTTCCAACCAGATTGATAGGGACAATGTCATAAAAATTATCTGTAGGTCAGAGGTGGTGGGGGAAATAATGCTGTAAAGAAACAAATCATTTGCTATTGGATGTCAAAGTAACAACTTCGTTCATTGCAATTTTTTTGGTTTGTCTAATTCTCTGGCATCAGATACAGACACCATTATTTCCTACAAAGTTCTCCAGTATAAGAACACTAAACAAACGTACATGAAGTAGGTGCCCTCAAGAGCTATTGTGGGATTCTGAACTTTTAAAAGCAGAACTTACCAGTTGAAGATGGGGCTTGGGAGTTTAAGCCTATTAACAACAGTTTTGGTTTATGTTTTGGATAGCTAATCACCAGATCTTCCCCTTTAGGTTTTAAAGGAAAACAGAAGTATAAAACCAAAATTATTTAAAGTATTAGGTGGCAGTCATAATCTCACCTGCAGTTCATACACACTGAGTAACAAAGCATGCTGTACTGGGCCTGGCTAGGACAGAGTTAATTTTCTTTGTAGCAGCTCCTACATGGTGCTGGGTGATAAGATTTTTTCACCACAGTACTGGTAATTTTCTAGCTTTTGCCTGAACGATGCGCAGCATCAAGACTTCTTCCCTTTCTCTCTCTCTGTCCCTCCAGCGAACAGAGCAGGGATGTGCAAAAGGCTGGTAGGGGACGCAACCGGGCAGGTGACCCCAACTAACCAGGTACCCCCTACCACAGAACGTCATGCTCAGCTAACAAATACAAAGATGGGATTTTAGGAGGCCTCGCAAACCTTTGCTCGTGAACTGGCTGGGTACTGGTCTGTCCACAGGAGATCATGAGTGACTGTCTTTGCACCACTGGCTTGTGATTCTCTTCTCTCCCTTAGCCGTAACTTATTAAACAAATCTCGGTGGTTGTTTTATCTTTACCGCCAAGTTTTCTTGCTTTACATTCTTCCTTTCCTCTTTCCCCCATCCTATGAGGCGTTTGTGAAGGAAGTGAGCAAGCGGCTGTGTGGTGCTTAGCTGCCCACCAGGTATAAGCCACAACACATCCCCAATTTTCAAAGGACTCCACAGTGCACACAATTTGTGTGCTTTGTGTCCTGCCCAGGACACTGTGCTTTTCTAGCTCCAACCTCAGCTCTACTTCCCTTAGACAAGCAGACCCAAGAGAGTATTCAAGCCTGGTCTACCACAGCAGTAACCTTGAGACAAACCAAAAACACGCAGGTGTGTTTAGTTTTAAATACACCTAGTTGAAAACTAAATTACTTATACTTTCCGGATGGCAGCTAAACTTGTAACAGGTCTTGCTGTGCTTACGTCGTTCTTACTGCACAATCCTAAGTGCTTTCATGGAAATGTCAGCTGCCAAAGAAAACACCACCCCTGTGAGCTCTCATATTTGTGAGGTACAGGTTAAAAATACCAACACGTTCCTGAAGCCAGAGCATTAAAAATGTGATGCGTAAGGTTCAGCATTTAAACTAGCTCTGTCCTCTCTGCGAGCTCATGTTCACTTCTGAGAACATGTAGACAAAGCAAAATAGATTGGGTTTTTTTATACAGTAAAAAATCAAGTGGTACCTAGTTTAGATATACAAACTGCTACTATTGACATCTCCCCCCTGCATTTCAGGGTGGTGATGGTATTTTTGCCCAGCGTAGCTTTTGTAGTGATATTGTGAGTTACGGTTTTCTAGAATGAATTCTATCCATTTTTCTTGTAATTTACTGACAGCCTATTATTTCTCCAAGTTAGAAATGAGGACAAAGGGGACAAGCATCAGTTGTACAAATGGATGAACGTGACGTGGTCATGTTCCACGCCTCTGCAGTGACCCACCCGTGCGTGAACCGGCCGGGCCTGGCTCCGTGTACCTGCTTTCTGAAGTCCCCCCTCTTCTGCGGCCGTATTTTATCCAGCCAGTCCGCTCGAGCTCCCTCAAAATAGGTCTGGACCCGCGACTTGAGCGACTCATACTGCCAGATGGCTGCGGATCCGAAAGCAGAGCCTGTGAACTGGGCGAAACCGGGTGAAAGTCAGAACGAACGCACTGTCCTGAGGTCCGCCCTCCGTGGCTCGGGCCGAGGAAGCCGGGCTCTCCCCGGCCCGGCGCTACCCGCTGTTCCCGGCCGTGCTAGCACATTAGCGGCAATTCGGGCACG
>VZTU01017390.1:26399-249427 GCA_013400835.1 Zapornia atra | reverse complement strand
CGCTCCGTGCCCCTGCGTACGGGGTGGCTGGGAGTCCCAGGTGCAGCCACACCGCTCCGCACGCTGGGCGCCCGTGGGGTTCCAGGCGCCCTGCCGAGGAGGGTGTTTGTGACGGCGCTGTGGCTGGTGCCGCCGGCCGCGTCGGATCTGCCCGCGCCCCGCCTCGTCCGCCATGTCGGGAGGGTCGTCCCGGCGCTGCCCCGCCATAGCGAGAGTGGCGCTATCGGAAACCCTTGGCCACCATGATGAGTGCGGCAGCTCCTTTACCTCCCCGCCCCCCGTGGCGAGTAGCGCTGAGCCCGTGTAACGAGGGGTTTCCACGGTTGTAACGTTGCTTTTCGCTGGAAGCCTTCTGGGCTGGACAGCGCCTGTCTCATCCTAGCCTGGGGCTCAATCTGCAGCAGCCGTGGAGGCAAGACTTGCCTTGCTCCGCTGAGTGGCTCCACCTCACCACGCCTCACCACCTTTCCTCACCTTGGTCCTTCACCTTGCCTCCCCTTACCTCGCTGTCAGGCTGCTCCAGCGAAGGGCTGCGTGGAGCTGACCAGGCACAAGGCAGCTGCTCCTGCCACATGGCTTCTCGGTTGCCTTCTCCATGCCTGGATGGGTTGCCCCCAGGTGTCCCACAGTCCCTGCTGCCACCCAGGGCTCTCAGTCTCTGGCACTGTGCTGCTCGTTCCCAGCATGATCTTCGTGCAGCGGTGCAGCCGGGTGGCTCCCAGCAGGGCTGGTGAGGTGGTATGCTGGGAGGGAGCAGTCCCTGCCCAGCTGTTGCTCCTGAAATTAGATGGAAACGGAACATAGATGTGTTTGCTTTGAAAATAACTTGTAATTGGTAAGTTTCAAGGAGTTGCATGCACCTTTCTGGTTATCTGTGTTACCATGGAGATAGCAATGGACAACCTACACGCCAGTCACACCTGGGACTCCAGAGATCGGACTGCAGAGCTGCCAAAATAAAGCCACTCAATAAACAGTGGCTTATCTCAGAGGTGCACAAGGAGGGTGAGAGGCAGCGGCTGCACGTTGCAGCAGGAAATGTTCAGCATGGGTGTGAGGAACATGCTCCATGAGCGAACATTTGTGCTGTCTCCAGCCCTGGGGCCAGCTCTGGTGTGACCAGACGAGCTCGCCCAACACTGAAGCTGTGTCCTTTATTGGGAGGTTGGCGTCAACATGGTCCCTTCCAACTGCATTACTCTGTTGCAAGATGAGAATGATCTGTAATGTTAAAATTGCAAGTGGCTTTAAGCCTAATTAGACTATTCATAAGTTACCCCTGCTTCAGGAGCACAGTTATAAAGTCAAATTGTTTGGAAGTGGAGAGGTGTGAATAATGTTTCTTTTTAATTTTTTTTTTTAACAAGTGAAAGAGCTTGTCTTCTCAACTCAAGGCCAGAGTGTGACCTGAGGAAACCTCTGTAAGCTTGCGGTGGGAGACTGCTCTAAGTGGTTTAGTACTGTATTTAAATCTGCTTTTTATCTCTTTCTGATTACACTGGTGGCCATGGGTCAGCCTCAGAATTTGCCCGAGCTAAGAAATGATTAGCTGGTTCAAACCATATACTGCTAGTGTTAAAATGTATATATACTTATGTAAATGAAACCAGTGCAGTAATCGGTGCTCTGGCTCTGTTCGTCTGTGTAACAAAATGAAAAATGAAGTAAAAGAATTTTTTTACTTTCTAGTTTTGAAACTTTTATCACTTGTTCTTGTTCCCGGAGACCTTATCAGGAGTGATTTGTTTGTTTGACTTAAATATTTTTAGTTGTCAACCGTTCCTCTCCTGTGTTCCAACCACATTTTGGCCATGCTCTTTTTAATGTTAAGGTAATCTTATTGCTCCCCCAGGGTTCATTTTTATCACATTACAGCTCTTAGTTGTATGTAGCCCACGAGTACAGTTTGCTAGGCACGATGGTCTGGGCCTCGTTATTTCTTTAGTTTTGGTTTATGGCCATTCTCCTTTGGACAGTTGCAAAGCATATTTGCTGTTCGATGTGCTGTCCTCTCAAATCTATAAACAGTGGCGGTGTATGGCAGCCAGTGCAACCGAGTCCCGAGGGGTGAGTGAGGGGCACATGGTGTGGGTTGACAGTGGAGGATGGATGTGGCGGTGGTTGAAGTAACAACCTGATTGTGTTTGAAAGCTGCTCTTTCGCAAATGGTTTCTGTTACTGAACTCTGATAAAGCCACACATTTTGGTGGCATTGCTTTTATTGTTAAGCCTGCAAGAGTGGTAAGAAATCAGCACCATGGAGACTGCAGTCTTGTGCTTGACTGGTGGCCCCAGGGAACAAGGTATCATCTGCTCTGTCCCATGATTTTGTGTTATGGCAGTAGGGTCAGAGAGACAGATGAGGCAGAGTAGCTACTTGGGGCAGAGGAAGACAAAGAAAGGAAGAACAGTAGCATCGAAGTGGTTACAGAGCCATCCAAAGCTGCCTGACCTCCTTTGGCCAGGAGCCAGGGAAGTCCGTCCTGCCTCGGGCATGTCTGAACTCACAAATGGTCTTGTTTGTTAATGTGCGGCACTGGACTCTGTCTGCACAGATTACTGATTGCAGGGCTTAAATGCTGCCAGGGAAATACAAAGAATATAAAGAAAAGGCTTGGTTTTTTTTTAAACAAGCAAATAGCACACCCCCACCACCCTGAACTGACATTCTAGATTCAGGCCACGTTTACCTTTCTGTTGAGGAGCACTTGCCCACGGTGTGCAGCACATGGATGTTTTATCACCTCTGACAGGTGCATTAATAGGGGACGGTCATTGTAAGGGTGGGCCAAGGACTCCTACAGCAGCATTTGTAGCCCTGCTATAATGTGGTTAGATTTGGATCAAGCAGGGTGGAGGTAGGCAGTTATTCTGTATTTGTGAAATACAGTTTCCAAGCTTCCTCACATTGAAACCTACAATATTTTCAATTATTGTATTTTAATGTTTGTATTTACAACTTTGACATATGTCCTACCCATAGTGATGGTGCAGAGCCTGTAGTTTTATGTTCTTTTCCTTACTGCCAGGAATGAATCGTGATTCCATGGGTCATGTCTGTGTGATAGGCAGAAACATTCATTTGGTTTGTTGGCCTGCCCATGTGGTGTAAAGTCTGCTTGAATTTGTTGCTTCATTTAAATTTATCATTTATATCTGATAGTATCTGTTGACAACTCTGTGTTTTGGAGATGTTATGCAATCCCTCAGGAGACAAATACTCTCTTTTCAATTGAGATTAAGCTTTTATAGTGGAATGTACACATTTTTAAGAGTGGAATAAGCTTAATCCTTCTGCAAAAAAAGTCAAGTGTTGCAGTGATCTAAAATTAACTATTACAGGGGCAGGCTTGATTGATTGATTGATTGTTTTAATACAGACACTTTCCCTCACAGGGTGGGCTGCATCCTAAAACAAATCCCGTCTTCAGTTGTTTGCCTGTGTTATATGGACACAGGCCTCCCTTCATGAAAGCAGTGTCCTGGTGACAAGTGCAACAAAAGTTCCAACTGAAACAATCCTTGCGACAGTCCTAACAATATTTTCCTGTATTGCTCTGGGGTCTGATGGTGTGTGGGCAGCTCAGTGGCACTGACAAAGCACATTATGTGCCAGCAGTTGCTAGGTTAATCTGAGCATCTTTGGTACTAACCTACAAAGCTTTTTGTTGTCATTTTCATATTTGAGTCGTCCATTTCACTGAAGCTTTGCTGTAGCGAAACGCTCTGCCTGAGCCTTTGTGCAACCGTCCGGCAGAGCTTTGGCCCTGGGTCCTTGATTTTTAGAACGGGGAGAAAGGTCCTAAAGAGTGCAGAACTTTCACTTGTTTGATCAAACTGGTCCTCACAAAGTGCTGACACTAGTGTCTAGCAGGAAGGTAGATGGAACAGGGTAGTTACATACCATAAACGTGAGTATCAACATTTATTTTGTCTTAAATTTGTATTGATAGGCATTGCAGTTGGGAGATGAATAGTGTATTTAAGCACTTGATATTTTAATTTTGAATGAGTTTTAAGTTAGCAAATAAGTAAGGAGTAGATGAAACATAGCGGATTCAAATGAGAGAAGCCCTCAGTTGGGTCCTCTAGTTTTGCTGTTTGTATTTTTTGTGGTACTATGGTAATAAAAATATTCCTACGAAAATACCCAGCTGTCATAGAATATTTAAGTATTCCAGTTATTTAATGAGACTTAATTTCCACTTCTACAATTCCCTTATGTGAAAAATTGTTTTGTAGATGGGCATCTTTTTAATGTTTTTGTAAAAGTCAGGCTCAACTAAAGATAACTCCATATACTGTATGTGTATGAACTATTTCAACAGGTTTCTAATATCAGAAATTTTGGGAGGCTTCTTTGAAAACAACTACTGTCTGGAGAATGGCGTCATCTTCTCTACAAATCTGTGCACTGCTACTGGCTTTCTCTGGATTCTCCATGATACTTTTTGTAACCATGTCCAACAGTTGGAAAGTTTCAGGCACCGCAACAGTGCTAGTTACTTCAGACTGGATTTCTGAAGGTCTTTGGATGGACTGTGCAGTGACTGCTCTTGGATCAATACAGTGCAGGAAATTTCTCTACATGTTGAATTCAGACAGTAAGTGCACCTGTTGTATGTGCCTAAAATACAGGGATATCAGTTTATCCCTTCTTTCTGGACAGCATGTTAGCACGGCCGGGTGGCATATCCTGCAGTTGTCACAGAGGATCTGCTACAGTGCTACGGACAGGATTTGTCCTGTAGTACTTGCAGACAGGTTAAAGGGCCCCAGTGAAACCCACATGCTTCACCCCTCAGTTCTGCTCTGTAACTGCTGGGGCTTTATTGTTACCTCTGTTGTGTTGGCATAGGGGTGGTATACAATTAATCTGAGGCTTGGGGTTTTGGTTTAGGTGGTTTTTAATTGTTTTGGAAGAAATAGTATTCTTTACTCGGTCTAATTCTTAACTACAAGCAGATCATAGGTCAGTGAGCGTTGGTTTGGCGTGAGACAGGGCTTCATAGATATGCCCGAACTCGGTTGATATTTTATGCTAAATCTGTGTATCTGTTCTGGAATTTCTCAGAGGTGGCCAGTTTAAAATACATCTGTGCAGCTGTTTTTGTGTTTTCTGGCGTAGACTGTGCTAGCAAGGTAGTTTATCTGCAAATGGAGAAGAATTGTCTTTGTAGGGACTGAAAGTTATTTGCTTGGATAATTCTGGGCTTTTAATATACCTTTCTGTAAATGCCCTTTTATGGTAAGGGACAGTGAAGGACTAATATTTAAGTTCTTTCCCCAGAAGACTATGAGTGTAGAAACAGTAACAGTATCACCTCTGAAAACTGGTATTTTGTTAAGTTTTCTGTCTTAAATAGAACTTTGTGTTTATTCTTTTATAACTTCATTTATAACTTTCAGTATTGTGCAGTCACTTTATGAGTTATATCATGGAGTCGTTTCTTCAAGCCTTCCCTGCTTTATAGATGCCTGATTACTGTCATTCTGTTTGCCTGGACTCTTTCCAGCTGATTTATTCCTGATTTGCAGTGCTCAAAACTGACAAACACCTCATCTCACAGACTATGAACGTTTGCTTTTTATGGCAAAAACATGGACTCCACTGAAGTCAGAGCTGCCTAAATGTAAGGCAGGTCTCTAAAATGGGGGTTTTAACTCTCAAGAGTAAAGTCTCAAGATTCAGCATATTTGTGGTTCTTCCTTGGGGCTCTGACTTTGGAGGACTTGTCTGCATTCATAACTATGGTCCCATTTTAGAAATAAGTGTCAGCATCCTGTAACGAGGCCAGAATTTGTGGCCTCAAAAGGCTGCTAATCCCATCCTTTCAAGGATTTGCAAAGCTCTACCCATTGTGTCGGAGACAATGTCAGCTTTTCGTGCTGTGCTGGTACCCAGTATCGGGATGCTCCTCTTCAAGACCTCCTCTATGTAGGTAAGAGGATGGCTAAGTTTCATCTAGAAACTTAGATATGATTTCTGGAAATTAGATTGATGAGATGGGACCAACAAACCTTGAGTTCTTGTATGTGGTAGCAAGATGGCATGGACACTTAAGATGCTGTGGCAGCTCTGCCTTGCCATGTGAACAGGGAGAAACAGCTATTTCAATCCTGTTGTAGAGACAAGCAGAGTCAGTGTGGGACAGCCCCCTTTTCTTAAAATGCCGTTTCATTACACCCAGCACGGAAAGAAAAGATTCCCCAGGAACAGAAGCTTCCTGGTCAACTGAAGTGGAAGTTCTCTTCCCTCCTTTCCTGTAGCCCCCATAACAGGCAGAGAGGACTTTGGGTTGCCAGGGCTCAGTGGACCATCTTCAGCTGTTCAAAGAACTATGTATCTCCTAAAAACAGTGCAGGCTTCCTCATGCCAACTGATGGGCATGTCATGTGGCTGCCTGGACAGTAATTGCTGTCTGTCACAGGGCTGTTTCTCTTCCTACAGTGCTTGGTCAGCATTATTGGGCCTTGAAATGAGCTCTCAGAAGTGATCAAAAAGCTACATCTCACATCGACCAAGCATTTAAAGCGTTAATGTTTTCAGGATTTTTTCTCAGCTGTATTGACTGATCTGATTTTAAAAATTCCCTGTTTCTGCCTGTAAACCCTCTGTCAACTGTATTGCATGCAACTATGCTCTGTTTTGAGAATATCAAGGTTTAGGAGCAATTTCTCTGTATAGTTATATATTGCCACGGTCATATATGTTTATCTTGATGTGTCAAAGTTAGCAGTTTGCTTACATCAGGAGTATGCTTTTCAGGTGACTTTTCCAGTTACTCCTGTTTGTTGTACTGCGGTTTTGGAGTGCCCAAATTGTTTCCCTCGTGGATGAAGCCAAGCAGGAAAATATGCTCCAGGAACTCACCTCCAGACTTCCAGCCGTTGACAGGCGTTGAGTTTCCTTGTGTTAGAGCAAGTGTGGAGGAAAACTCCCATGTCGTGGGTGGTGTTGATGTGAAGGTATCAACACCGACTCTTTCCCACTGCTGATGCAGCCCATCACTTACCAAGCCATAGTTTGTGAAATTTAATGAAGAATAATCCTGTGTTTGTCAGTGCTGTTGAAGAGCGATTTCTTATGGGAATGATTGAAACACCTGATGCCATATAGGGAAAACCTCGTGCCTTCCAGATCTGTAGTTTAATTTTTTCTGTTTATACATGTGCTTTATGAGTGCCTGCTGAAATAGCCACCGAAATTGCCATTAGGAAGATTTTTTTTTTAATTTGTTTTGGGGTTTTAAAAAAAATTCTTGGCATAAGTGTAAAATTTGGAGCAATTTGATTCAATTTTCCAACTAAACTCAACGTTGGAAGTGCTGTCAGTAGAAGTCATTAGCAGGGTAACACCTGTGCATGCAGAAATTAATTTGAAACCTTGAAGGGCTTTTAATGGGATGCAGATACTGCAGTGTACCTGTGCAGCGTGCTCATTTTAGTAAGCCATCATTTTCCAAATCGCACTGACTTAGCAGAATGGGGAAATTCCATAAAAGTTGCCTGAGAAGATCGATTCTTATCACATACCATCAAGTTTCTTTAAAAGACTGCAGGTACAGAGCTGTGCAGGACCACACTGGCTGTGCTGTCAAATTTGTGCTCATTTAAATCAATGGCAACGATCCTCCTGGCTGCCGAGAGAGCAGAAAGGTCATGGTGGCACTGTAGTATCCCTCTCCAGCTGAGCCTCCAGATCACCAGCATCAGCTCAAAGTGACCAGTGAATTTTGAATAAAAGCCCAAGGTATCTGTTGTGGGCATGTTGTGACTTTCTCAACAGCTATTCCTATTCCTTTTGGTGGTCCTTATGTAAATTATGTGAATCTGTTACCATGTTGCATCATAGCAGGATTATTTTATGAAGAAACTCTGACTCAATTTCCTGGAGATAAGAGCAGTTTATCACTGCAAGAGATGGTTAACCCTGCTTGGATACACAAGCAGGTTAAGGCATTAACATTAGTGCCTGATGTGAATTGAGTATATGATTTTGTTTATTCAAGAGCAAAAGCATGCAAGTTTAGCATACTTTGCTGAGAATAGATTTTCCTTTTTTAAAGCTAAGGTATTCTGCCAAACTGATGTCATCAGCTGATATGCAATATTTTTTGTATAGTTGTTTTCCTTCATCATTTTATTCCTTTTGAGATAGTTCTGTCACATCAGTTCATTCATTCCCTTGTATTTCATTTCCATGAACCATACATTATTACAATTGTGGTCCACTATAAGTGGAAGTATTTTTAAGACTCGATGTGTTTAACTGTGATCAGTAGGCTGTAAAATATTAATGGAAACCATTCATTCACATTCCTCAAAGAAGCTGGCAGTACAGTTGCTATGGATTACTTATCACAGTAACACCAAAAAAAATGTGTGAAGTTCCTGTTCTCAAGCTTTTTTTGTGATTGAGTCATCAGGAAAGTAACATAATAAAGCTTTTTGATTTGAGATCAATAATAAAATTACAGTTTTAATCTTATGTAAACCCTAGTTGTCTTCAGAGGAGAGACAGAAATAAAATATTTGCTGCTATTATCTGTCTCACATGATACTTTGTAGAAATACTGACTGGACTTTCTGGGCTGAGACTAAGGATAGATTCATTTTGTCACTTCTCATTAGCAAAAACAATCAATATTGTCCTTTTTAAAAAAAATGTTAGTATCTTTATCATGAACTGCTCCCACTTCTTATTGTCATGCACTGTAAGCCTTATCTCTGGGGTTGAGCAAAGAGCAAAGGTAGCCTCATTTTGGAGTGAAACCCAGAGATAAAACAGCAAGGAGGTTTCTAAAAGGCTTCACTTGATTGTAATCTATTTATAGGGATATTTAACTGTTACTACTCACAAGCATGACTGCTGCATTGGAAATTGTTGGGCTTCTTTTGTGTTTGGGTGGGTGGGCAATTATTGGAGCTACTTTGCCGAATAATTATTGGAAAGTCTCCAGTGTACATGGTAGCGTGATCACAACATCTACGTTGTTTGAAAACCTGTGGAAGAGCTGTGCAGAAGACAGCACTGGAGTATCCAACTGCAGAGATTTTGACTCTATGCTTGCACTGCCTGGTATGTGACTTTGCACAGTCTTGCTTATATTGCTTACAAATTTGCTTGGAAAAAGTAGAAGGGCTTTTGTTCTGGTGATCTGGTCATACTGGAAAATAACTGGCCAAGAAGGACTTTGTGGGTTGAAGTAATAAAAAAATCTCTTAAGCAGCACAATGTGTCAAGCACATTAGGCAAGGCTATAAAATAAGGTAAATGAAGTTGTTTGATCAAGCGTTTATTTTAATATGAATTTGAAATCTTGTGCAATCTCTTTTCTAGCATCTTGTGGGATGAATTAGTAGGAGTCAATTTTTAAAACATATGTTGTGACAGTTCCATGTTTATTTGGAATTACTGTAGAGGCCTTCTGTTGCAATACTTGGTAGCCAGTGTACTGTACCTGGTTTTTTTCATATAATAGGTAAGAAATGCTATTTATAGCTAAGAAATAGTGGCAGGTTTTGTGTGGTGAGACTGAAAATTATAGATCATGCAAGAAATACAGTATGTTATAACATTAAATTGTAAGTTATACAATAAGTATATGTTATAAATTAATATACTTGTCAGGACTTGTTATCTGATTTATTCTTGGATGTGGTTCTAAATACCAGAAAAGTTAGATATGTTGGCTCCTGTAATCTGGTTCAGTCTTCAGCAGACTTCTAGATTGTCCTCAAATGCTCAGCCAAGGCAGTGTCCTGTGGATACTAAGCATGTTTATAGGCAGTAAAGCTATTTTCTATTAATCTTTAATAATTCAATATGTAGATACTTATCCCAGAATGCAAAATGCCTTCCTACTTAGTTGAATGTTTGCTGGGAGACAGCTCAACTAAATAGGTAGGAGTATACTCCTAATCTGAAGAATATGTAATACAGGATTAGTGGGTACAGAGTATTACATTCACTTTCTCTCTTGGTCTGAAATGAGCCTGTGCTGTTGACCAGCTCTGACAGCAGCGTAGCAATTCCTGTAACTGTCTGTTTCTAGCATTTGGAGAATAATCTGTTCTTGTAATCTTTCAGTGTTATCTAACAATTGGATTTAAAATGCATGTGTGCCTTAAGAGGAGCATAACCCTATTTAAACTTACAATGTCTGATGGACATTTTTCTCTGCAGAGTGTTTATCTGAGTGTGCATTTGGTTCACGTATAAACCCCTCCAAGGGCTGGCTCAGAACTCACCGCCTCCGACTCTGGGCAGCATCTTGTCATTGATGCATTTACGTGGGGTGTTGCCTCTGAGAGTGTCATAGAGCTCCCATGTGTGCAGATGTGGGCAACGGGGCCATGTCAGGTCAGCATCTCAGAGCTGCTGAGAAAAAAACCCTGTTTTAAAGAAATTGGGGAAAGGGGGAAGATAGAAAAGAGCATCATGAGCAGATATGCCCAAGCAAAAGAGAAAGGAAGGCACGTAGCAGTAAGACTCCTGGAGAATGGATTTGGCAGGAAGGAAAAAATGGGGCCAGGCAGTAAGTAAATAAATAGACCAGGCTCTGAAAGGGAACTTGTGAAGATTAAAATTTGATCTGTTGAAGAAGTTACACTGTTGTGAAGATGGCAGTGTATCTGAGGTTTATGGGCAGGGTGAAGGGGAAGAGAAAAGCAACTTGTGGAATTTTATAGAAAAAAAGGTTTTAGAAAGGATAACATAAAGAGAAATCAGTTACAAGACACTGAATTGTGGAAAAAAATTGAGAGGACAGCTGGGCAAACTGGGAAAGAGGAAGAAAGTGGAGTTGGTAGTGACAAGGACTGAGCAGACAGTGGACCTCCAAGAAATGTGCAGATGTGAGCCAAGGCAGAGTAAAATGATCATGGTCAGTTTAGGTGTGTTTCAAATTGCTGTGTACAAATTTGCCTCAAACTGCTGCAGCCAAAGGTGCCAGGGATTGGCAGGAGGGGGAAAAAACCCCAACCCTAAGCACAGAAATGTCTTTGTTACCTCTCATCATAAGGACCGTAAAGATTTTCTGAGAAGGTTTCCTTATTGGCAGCTGAGCTGTGTGGTACACCTCTGGTTTTTGTCTTGTGCTTGGGAAACACCAGACTTGATTCTTCTAACCAGACGTTTGAATTCAGCAAGCTGTTAGCCCAAATCACAAACATTTGGAGCGAGGCCCTTTTTAAAAGCAGTGTTGCATAAAGCTGAATCCACTATGTATAGCTATCACTATTTATCAACTAGTTCAAATGCTTTTTAAACCCCTCCCCCGCCCTTTTTTTTACCCCTAAAATTCCTTTTAAGGTTCCATAGGTGTTTCTTGGGATTTTGTGATAATTTCTTACAATTAGCATTAACTGAGACAATGAACCAATTTTGTATCTTGTTCAATATTTTTAAGATGAAGACAACAAAATACTGAGCTTTCTGGACTGTGAAGTGAGCTCCTCAGTTAAGGCTGTTGAGGTTATCATATTGTGGTACAAAATGGATATGGTATGAAGTCTTTTCTTCTTACATAATCCAGCCATTGGCCTGCAAGCAGTCAGCCTGGGGGTATGTTTGAATGTCCTGGGAAGCCTTTGCAGGAGTCCCAAAGTCTTGAAGTGTTAAGGTGTTGGGTTGCTGCTATGGGTAGTTTCCCAAATTAGAAAACAAGCTTGGAGTCAGGGACTTGTCTTAAAAATTAACTTCTGCAGACAAAAACCTGGAGCTGTTAATACTACTTTGAGGATATTTTCACTTTTATTACTGTATTTTTGCCCCCCAAAAAATTAAATCAGTGCTTAACAAAGCATTAATTCTACGAACAATGTTGTCCCTCTATTTATCTCACAACTGAGATGATAGCTGGTAACTCTCAAGCTTGCAAGAGGAAGACTTAAGCCACATAAAGCTATGCAGCCCACTGAGTCATTGTGTGGATCTAGCACTTTGCCTTTCATTTCTGTGCCTGATTTTTGTTGTCCAGAGAGTTACATCTCATTCCACTATGGAGCTAGAGAGCTGGTTAGTGTGGAGGTGCATGGGGGTGACCATGGAGCAAGAGCTTGAACGTCAGCATGAACAGTGTGACTCTCCAGATGCAGTCCAGTTCAGAGCCTTTTGATGTGTGGTCATGGAATTTTTTTGGGTTGGGAAAGATCTTAAAGATCATCAAGTCCAGGAAAGTTAGCAGCCAAGACATGCTGGATGGGTGACAGTGGGCATGTTTATCTCACAGCAAAGGTGCCAAAGTGCCACTTGACTTGGAGCCTGAAAAATCCAAGGTGTCATTTTTAAAGGAGCCCGAAGTTCCTGTCTGACTTTCCTGCTTAGGCTGACAAATGGTCTGGCCCCAGTTTTTGTGCAATTGATAACTAAATGTGAAGACCCAGAAATTAAGTGATGCAGAATCTTCAGCATACTAAATGCTGCAGCGCTCAGATCCACCCATCTCCCATTCATTAGCCCAGCCCAGAGTTTAAAGTGCACTGCTAACCTGAGCACTTTCTTTCTCCTCTCTTACGGGAAAGCTAGCACATTTTTTTCCCAGTTCCTCTGTAGTGCCAGAGCCCCACACTCCTTGGCTAGGACCTGGAGTTCAGAGGTGTCCTGTGCGCTTTGTCGTGCAGGTGTAGTAAAGTCATCAGTACTCGTGACTCGTGAGTAGGAGACTTATTTCTGCTCATGTAAACGACCATCCATACTGCTATGCATTTTCAGGGCTTCCTATAATTTTTCAGGGTTTACTAAAGCCCCAAGAGGATTTACTGAGCCTGTAAAGTGGAACTGTAGTTCAGGTCTGGAATCTGATTGATGAAGGCTAAACGCTGTACGGTTTGGATACTTCTCTGCACCAAATAACAAAGTTGGCCAAGATGCACTCATTACTGCTCCTATTAATTTTGTCGCTCCCTCTAATCACTGTATTTTTTTTCAGCACACGGTTAATTTGATTTCTGCATGGGTCCTAATTTGGGGTTTTTTTTTCTGTCTTAGCTCATGTTCAGGCATGCCGTGCCTTGATGATTGCTTCCATCCTTTTGGGATTCATAGCTACAGTACTCTCGCTGCTTGGTTTGAAGTGCACAAATGTTGGGTTGAGCGATGAAGATGGGAAAATGAAGTTTGCTGTCACGGGAGGATTTCTCTTTATTTTAGGAGGTAATGTGGAGTCTGAGATGAGAATGCTGCCAGTACTTTGCATTCCTTTCACAGCTACACTAAATGAAAGGAACGCTTGTTCTTGGTTTAAAGCTGTTTCAGCTGTTAAAGGAATCATTCACCTGTGTGCTTTTAACACTTTTTCTGGTAGGTCTGTGCTCCATGGTGGCCGTTTCTTGGTACGCTGCGATGGTTACTGCTCAGTTTTTTGACCCCTTGTACGCTGGAACCAAGTAAGTTTATAGATCCATCATACCAAACTCCATCATGTGTTCGGGACAGACAGCTGCACTAACCTCAGCTGCTCCAGAGTTTCAGAACTGGGATGGATCCCATTATCCATACCTACAGGCAGGAGGGAAAATCTGTTTTCAAGGAAACATTTCACTGTGGCAATGTTTGTTGGTGGTGAGAGAGGAGAGGTCTCTTCCCAAAGGTTTAGTGAATGTGTGGGGAATATCAACCCCACATCAAGGGGTTTCTGTACTGTGCTAACATTGTATTGTGAGACTCGATTAAGTGCACATCTCAATGCTATGCAGAAGTAAAACTCTTAATTTCCTTTGGCTTTTAGACCAAACAAGGTACAAAATTCTAGCTATGCCTCACATGTCCAAGCAAACGAAAGGCTGTACAGAAACTAGCTTGAGCTGCACACTACTGACCTGCTGATAACTTGAAAACATCACTGAAGTGTGCTGCTCCTTGTAAAGAAGGAAAAAAAATAATTCACTACATGTTAACAGCTCAACATTTGTTTGCCTTATGAATTAAAATTTGTTTGCCTTACGAATTAAAATGAGGCAGTTTGTGGGACTATCAGCTCACATGGTTGTTCACAAACAAGTTTTGAGGTATAAAAGCCCTTCTTGTCTGATAGAAAAGCAAGTGTCTTCAAAACCAAATGCCGGCTTATAGCACCTTATCTAGGCCAATAGATTTAGCGATGAGGAACAAGGGTGGAGGTTGGCTGAGCCTCTCCTTCAGCGAGGGGAAAAAGGGAGAGTGAGATACAATAGATTGTATTGGAACATGAGGACGCTGGTTTGGGGATGAGGGGTACCTCTTACATGCTTGGTAGCGGTACCTCTACCAAGTATATATTTTCTTAGGTTAGTAAACAATAAGCCTTTAGTTCCTAGGGTTGTATTTGAAGGATTATCAGTTTCCTCTTGAGGATTAGTTCGGGGAAATCAGAGGTGATGTGCTTTGTTATGAACCAAAGTACTTTTTAAGCAACTGATTTGAATGCTTGTCAGTTTTCCTTGTGTTTTCAAACCAGCACTTAGGAAGACATTGCACTTGCAAATGCTTTCTGTGGGTTTATATCCCCTGGAGAGAATTATATGAAGGGTAATAAATATGTTAGAGGACCGAAACAACTGTTGATAAGGAATTTCAGTTAGTAGGATAGTTAGAGTTTTATAGTTTTCTGGTATAGCTTTGGAGCTTCATATCAATGCATGTTAATCAGTTACCAGAGTGTTTGCATTCAGTAGCTAAAGAAATCTTTTTCTAAATCTGAACTTCATGTTTAAGACTATTGATTCACTAAGCAGTGCTTAGTGAACTAGCTTTGATCATTGATAAGCCAGACATACTCTTGAGGAAGTTTGTGCTCCTTGGACTCTGTGAGACAAGTTTAAATTCAATTGCAGGCCAGCATTGATCTTTACTCCAAAGAAACTGGCAAATCTGTTTATTCAGATTGCTGGTTTTTGGCTGGACTTCAGGGAAATAGGGAAGTTAACCTCTATAAATTTTGGAGGAATTTCTTATAGAGCTGTGAAGACAACTAAGGTCTCCTGGAGACTCCTCTTATGTACTTTCCTTTGCTGTGATGTCTACAGCATTCCTGCCTATAGGTAGCAGAGATGACTGCATGTACTGGGCAACACTCTTCAGTATTCCTCCAGCAATTTCCATCCCTGTTTTTTTGGGGGGATTTTTGGTGGTGTTTTTTGCTTTGTTGGTTTTTTTTTTTTTTTTGTGAAAATGATAATCTCTTTGTTCTGTGTTTGGAAAGTGCCTAAAACAGTGGAGACCTTGCAGCTCCAGTGTGCAGTGGGGAGTAGCGAACCCATGTAAACCTCTGAAACCTTTCTGTCCACAATTAAATCTGAAATCAGGAACATCTATGTTTTTAAGCTATGCTTTTGTGTTTCCAAATGGAAAGGAAACACACAGGTCTGTTTCAGTGTGCCTTCTGCGCATTTCACACCACTTCCTTTGCCCTTATCTCAAGTATCTCAGACCAGAGGTACACCCATATTGTGCATAGAGTCTTTGTCCAAACACAAAAACTTGTTTTCCTCCTTTTTTGAAACTCCTGCCAGGACTCACCAGGCTCGATCATGTCTAGTTCTTGGGTCAGATCCATTATCTGTGAGTTGCTTGGGCTGGACTTGGGGCTTTCCTGAAGGGTGTAGTTTTGTATGGTAAAATGGGGGGCTATTCTTTTTTAACACAGGGATGTGCACACATGTATTTCAGCTGTATAACTGCATGGAGCACTGAGCATTTTGAGGATGTTTAAGCTACTTGTAGGTGATCTAGTGTTGTGTCCGTATAAAAGTGACTCCCATGGTTAGCCCTGTCTCCTGACACAGACAGAGACGTCCAAGTCATTCCATTTTAGAAAATTACTTCAGTGGCATAGCTACTATAAGGACACCATAAGTGTTGTGGACTGCACAGAAGGAATATTATTATCATTTATCATCCACAGTTTGTTAAATATATGCAAGTATTTATTGCTACTTATCTTTATGTTGCATAGTACTTTCTGTTCTGTCAGTGATTTGCAGAGTACTTAACTATGCATGTAAGAGTTTTACTGAACAGACGCAAACCTGTATCTGTTCTCCTCCCTTATCTGGTGAAGTACCTTCCAATTAGCTGGTTTCCATGCAGGACAGGATTTGTTTGTTTGCATGATGTGTGCATCTTCCAGCTCTGTCTAACTGAGTGGCTTTACGATCCTGGTATATGCTGTTTCCATAAACCCTTTTGTGTTTCAGGTATGAACTAGGAGAAGCTCTGTACTTAGGCTGGGCTGGATCTGTTCTGTATATGCTTGGTGGGATCTTACTGACCTGTTCATGCAAAGGGAAGAAAAGACAGGATTACAGGTAATCTTGGATGTGTCAGTTTAAAGAGTAACTGTCGATTATATACCATTTTCTACTGGGATGCTATAGTCTCTCCCTCACTCCCGGTATGAATCTGTTGCCTTGTAAAGTACAAACAGGTAGTGGCACCTGTTAATTCAGTGCTATGGCACAGACCTGCGGTGGTGGGGGATCCTGTGGAATTCTTGCCATCAGTGGTCACCTCTAAATAGTATTTGGTAATTCTGGGTACTGCTGATTGTTCTAAAGTGCAGTGAAAGAGCAAACTATGTGTCACCAAAGGAAAAGTAAATCACAGACTATAGTGTGTTATAATCAGGTTCTCCCACAATATTCTCTGCTTTTAAAACACTAAAAGCCATTTAATTTGCAGAAAGTATAATGGCATTTCTCCCAAAACAGTTGTGCATATGGTTTTGCTTCCAATCAGATCAGACAAGGTGAGATTTCTGGCCTCACTAGTTAACCTTGGCTGGATTTTTTTCCCCCCCGATGTTAAATTATCCATGCATACGGAAGGTAAAAAACCTGCAGCTTGCACAAAGACATTAAGGTCCAGATTCTCTTCTGCTTGAGCGAGTTAGGAATCCAGAAAGTGTCCAGGTACCAGAGAGATGGCTGTGCTGCCAAAGAGCCCATCTCTTCCCCCTTAGCTACACGGCTGACCAGAACAATAGGCCTCTCATTTCTGCACCTTTGTGAACTACATGCTGTCTGTGGGTGGGATGCAGGCCAGATGAGTAACTCCCTAGCTATCTGAAGCTGTGGATCTGTGTAATACCTATTATTTTGTATCTTTTTTTATTTTTTTAATTTACAGTTGCAACAAATACGCCTATTCAGCAGGCCAGGCAGCTCACCAGCCACGTATTTACACCAGGAACTCTGAGACAATCATAAGCAACAAGGAGTACGTCTAAACTCGTCCTTCACATCGCCTGTAATGCTAGTGGGTTCTGAACTGAAATAAAGACGTGAACTACTTCCAGGCTTCCGGTTCCAGGTTGCAATCTTTCATCTTAATTTGGAGCAGTACGAGGAGGAGGTACGGTTCTCAATGTAAACAGGAATGGGTTTTTCCAGCAATGGTTTTGCAAATGTAAATAGTTTCTGCAGAAAATGCTGCTGAGAAGCCCGGTAAAATTTAACCACGGAGTGGCTGCTGTATCTTGATAATCAAGAGCAACTGTTTCTATTTCAGCTGACTCAAAAAATGCGGAACTGATATGCTGAGCTGGCTGCAAGTTACTATGCGTCACGGTTGGAAATGTGTTTTCATTAATGTTTAGCTTCCTACTTTTGTTTAGCAGCTTTAGCTTTTGATAGGAAATAAACTTTATTCCAGAGACTGGTTGAAACAGATTTTTTGATGAGCTTTATGCTGGCTGTTGCTCAGGGTGCAGTCTGTGTGCTGTGGGCTCGAAGTCTCATGTTATACTCAAAGTCATATTGTGTATGCTAGGCAAGATTTATAAAAGATACCAAAAAATACCCTCCCAACCACACACCTCCCTATCTGCAGATGTGCAACAAATCTCTTGTTGGGGGTAATGCAGATACCAAAGATAAGCAATGCAGAATGAACCAAACACAGCTGGAAGTGAGAAAGCATCTGGTGTGAAAACTCATTGTGGTAACTCATGATAGACTCATTTTTTTCAATTTTTATTCCTGTGCTTTCAGCCTTTAAGATAATCCTGTTATAACTTTGAGCAATCCTTAACTTTCAGAACCTCTGCTGCATCTGAATTGTCTAATTCTTGTAATTCCCCAGTGGCTTTAGCCTCCATGGTTGTTCCATCATTAGAACTTCTGCCTTAAACCACTCTACTGCTGGGAACATCTGTTTGCCTTGCATAGGCACTTAGACAGATTATGATGATGCCGTAACTTCAACAGGCAATGGAATTTCATGCTGCAGGTTCACAGGTGTCAAAACTTGTCCCTTTTAAATGTAATGTATTAATACAGTTCAACAAAATACCTTGCTGCCTCACTCTACTTCTAATGCCTAATGATAAATGAAATTGAAGCCTGATGCAGAAGCTTCCTGCAACTTCCTTGATACTCCAACAGATAATTTCACAGGGCAACCTGCAAGCAGCCTTAGTGGAAATGAGTTAGTGTGTTGCTTGCATGCAGAAACAGCTGACTTCTTGTAAACTGGTGCTTCAAGGCACCAGCTGGGCACTGGCAGATCATGCTAGGCTTAGTAAAGGTAAAGCTAAAAGGAGTTAGGATTACTTCTAGGTTGCCAGTGTCCACTATCGACTGCTGTTTTTAAAAATCATTCCTTTAGCATTTTGGAGACTAATTTCAGGAGCTGAAAAGGCACTTAACTGATATGTCAGGAGCCGAACTGCTTACCATCCTCTGTGCGTTCTGTCCTCTGGAGTTTTAGGTAATTCTGTGACAGTATTTTGGTTTAGCTCAGCATAAGGAAGATGTGGAACTTGAGCAGAGACTAAGCAGTTCCAGTGCTGGCTTCCCACCAAAGCTTAGGGCAGTTTGTGAATGTGAGTTATGTCGCAGTGAGAGAGTTCAGACTTCCTTTTTCTGCCATCAGGTCTTTCAGTGATGTCACTAGGACGTTTAACTAAAAGCCAAGAGTAAAATCCCTGTGTCATAACTCATCCTTTCAATCCATAGGCTGTTACTGTATTGTCATTCACGGGAAAATAAATGCTAAAGATACGCTGCCTTTGTCTGGTTTGCTTACAGTCCTGACAGCCATTTTCTGTTTCTGGTCATCGGCCCCATTCCCCTGCACGTCGATGGTAACGCTCCCAATGGATTTAATGAACCAGCAGCTCAGTTTGGGGAGTGAGGAATTTTATGTATAGATGCTATAGGAGGTGATTATTTTGTTTTTAAATCTGCAGCAAGCTGCTTAACTCATTAAACCTCTTCATATACTGCTAATTTGAAGTCCTGTGCGCAGCAGCTCGGACTGCTTTGGGATCTGCAAATCATCTTCATATCTCTGTAGCTGAGCCCAAAATCCTGCATTGGGTTCTGCTGTGGGTCTGGCAGTCTTCACAATCTAGGGAGAAGGAGAGACATTGTAGAAGCCTGGACATGGGTATCATGCAAATGGATTTCTATTTTCCTCTTAAGACTGCAGATTTACTTGGGGTTTGATTTGGCTATGGAGTAATAAAGAGGTATTTTGGTGTGCTGGCCTCACTCTGTGCATGCTAAGACCACTGGGCAGCTGCTCCCAGTTACAGGATGGATGGGCAAGGCATGGAAAGGAGCTGTTGGATCTGCTGGAAATGGGACTGGCTCTCATGAAGTGTGCTGACACTGCGCACATTTAAGATAGCATAGAACTTGCTCGTGTATCTGCACACCTCTGGTACCTGAGCAAAAGGGCTACCTAAATTAGCTACCTCATTGCTACACCTCCCAAAGGGGTGGGGACGAGACGCGCCGAAGCCGTGAGTGGTATCTGTGGATGGGCTTCCTGAGACCGTGGCGCTTGTAGCCAGCCAGTCCCTGCAAGTGAGCAGGCCCCACATATGGGGGGGCTGTGTGTGTGCGCGCGCTGTGTTGGTTGCTGTGTCGAGCTGTCACAGTGGTGATGAGCGTGAGTCTTGCCAAAGTGCTGCGTGCACTCGTATCTGCTTCACTTGTGTGCTTCATGGCTCAGGCTGCCTTTAACCACACTTACCAGAACTATGCAAACAACAGGGAGGAATATTCACAAAACAACCTGCTTCTCTGCATATTTGTTACCAGTGCTTAAATCCTAAGTGCGTTTTTAATTGCATTTGTTCTAGCACCCTCACACTGAGTGCTGCATTTGCCTGAGACAAGGGAGGGTGTGTTAAAAAAATTACAGTGGCATTTTTGTTCAAATTGTGACTATTGCTGTAACTGCTAACAAACAGGGGACAGGACTGAAACAATTAGACAGGAAATCATCATTACTCATGATAAGCATTGCACTTCTTACTCAAAAGATGGCTAGATAAAACGCTGGGTGTAAGTACAGTACCTCAAAGGCATCCTTGAGCCGGAGCTTTCTGTGTCTCATCAGATACGCTGTGCAAATGGCAGCTGAGCGGCTGCGGCCGTTTTTGCAGTACACTAAGCACTTCCCGCCGCTCGTCACAGCCGCGTCGATGGCGTCGCTGCACTGCTCGAAGTACCGGTACAGGTCTTCAGCTGGATCATCGAACACTGGCACGCGGATGCCCCGCACCCGCTGCAGGCCGGGGAACGGCTGCTGCCTGGTGACATTCACGCAGAAGGTGACTCCCTCACGCGTGAGCAGCTCCTCGCTGCAGGCTGCCCTGGCGTTGCTGAGGAACAGCGAGGGGGTGACCTTGCAGAGCTGGAGCATCACCAGCCAAGGCCACAGCTGCGCCAACACTGTTGCAGAGCTCCCAGATCGCCGCCTCAGTGCAGCTCGAGCCCTGGTGTAGTGGGATGCTGGGGGAAGGCGTGCTGTGGGTGTTTGGGTTNTGCTGGGCTGTGCTATATTTATCCCCCTGGACATTCTTGGGCATAAAAGCTTCAGCTGGGTCCTAGTGCCTGCTAGCTCCCTAGCGCTGCAGTCAGACAATAATGCCGGAGCCCACAGGGGGGCTGTAAACCAAGAGGCTTTGTACAGCCCCTGCGGCTACAGCAACTTCTTACAAGGAGCTAAAACCTCTGCGACGCAGGGGGTGGGGCTGCGCTGCTGCTGGGGTCAGCCCCGGTGCAGTATTGATCTGCTCACCTCCAGCTCACTGAGTTGCCCCTCACCTGCAACACAGAAAATGATTTACCCGGCTAATTAGATATGGCAGCACTAATCTTCCTGGACTTCAGTAAAATAGCCGGTGTGGTGCCGGGGCAGAGAGTATCTTACGTGTGAGTGTGCAGCCACGCGCTCGAGCTGTGACGAACAGCTGGGGATGGGGCCAAGGGCGTGGCCAGGGGAATGTCACATCAGCCGGTGTGGGGCTGTGCTGCAGGTACCTGCTGCTTCCTGACACGGAGCATCCAGCTGCGCTTCTTGAACTTTTTTTTATAGCTATGACGCAGAAAGGAGCCTGTGAGTGATACGGGCTGCAGGCGCAAAGAGGGACCTGGCCTGTCAGAGCAGCAGCGCAGGGACAGTGAGACGCGATGTCAGCCCGGACAGGGAGCCCGAGGGGTTTCCAGCAACTGGGATATGCACCCCAGCTCTGGTCCAGGAGAAACCTGTGTCACCAGCCCAGAGCAGTGCTGCTGTGATATTAACACCAGGAAATGCCACTGCTTTAGCGCCTGGGATGCTCGCTACCAGCTATGGATGTTTGCTGGCTACCTGCCTGCAGAGGACTTGAGGAAGTTCTTTCCTCTGCCTACACTGCATTTATCCCTGTAGAAATTTGCGCATGTGCTGCCTAAATATCTGTAACTGCAGGGCATGAAACTGAAGAAATACCTACTCACTCTAGGGTATCGCTGCGTTTATTAAATTTAAGTGATTTTTGCTTCCAGGCAGATAGATACACTTCGACTAGATTCCAGTTACCAAGATTTAGACACTTTGGACGCGTTACCTTGACTCCCGCATTTACCCACTGATGAAGCACAAACGTTTCTGCTGCATCAGTCCAGTCTCAGGCCCGTGCTGGTAATGGGACAGCCACGCCGCTGCGGCGGCCTTGCTGTGCTTCCTGCTAACCCTACCAACTGTGCCAGTGCGTGCCAAGGGAAATAGTGAGCCCACTGCTTTGTAGTGACAGCCACCAAAGGGATTTCTCATTCCTTGCACTCTTACACCATGACTTTCTGTGCATGTCTGTGAGAAGGAGCCCTATGAGCACACTTGCTTGCACAGCTGTGGTCAGGGTCACCTTGCCTCCCCTCACAATGCAGCCCCAGCAGCTGTTACACAGGATTGGAGGGCATTGCCCCATTACAAGCTGGTTTTGTGGCTGAAAGCAAGCTTCCCTTCCTTGGCACTCCTGGCCAGGCCTTAGCAAAGAAAAAGAGAACTCCAAACTCAGCTTGCATGGAGAAGAACAAAACAACCCCCTGTCCTGTAAATAGAGATTTAAGTCTCCAGCCTTTTTATTTATACAAGGATTCAAAGAACATATTTCAACTTTAGATAAACAGTGCAAGAGAGTTACAAGTACCTTGGTAACAGAAAGAAAGAGATAACTGTCCAGCTATGCCAGTAAGTGAAATAATTCTTACTCCTGCAGGTAGAATGCATCTGTTTAAAGCAAAGGTGGGCTTCAGATATTTTTGCTACACCTTAGCCCCTACCAAGCCCACCAGAAAACAACAGGCAGTTTGTCATTTGTAAATTATAAGTAGCTGCACTCTCAAAGCCTTTTGAGACCCTCGCCCTTAGTTAAAAGATACACGTTATGGCACAAGAGAGCAGGCTGAAAGAGACACTTGGAACCCCACCGGTTCTGCTTCTCCCCTCCCCAGGGACAGGGGTCCTTGTTCATATTTTTTTCCCAGCCCGCTAACCCTGCCACATCCCTATGAAGTAGGAGTCCTTGTCAAACCAAAACACCATGACTCCCTGTCTCGGNCCCCAGAGCTCCCCACTCTTGTAACCACCCCACAGCCCCTGCTGTGCCCGCAGCCCTCAGCCCAGCCCACCACGGGGCTGGGGAGTTTGTCCCAATCTTTTGAGCAAGCGGCAGCCTGGGAAATGCCATTTAGGAGCAGTGAAAGGCCGCAAGGCTGTGCACCAGCCCGAGTGCAGGCCCCAGGCTCGCCTGGACCAGGGCTGGCTTCAGCCTGTTGAGCCATGCCAGCATCTGCCCAGCTGTCAGGTAACTATGGTTTGCTTTAGGTTAGCTTTAGTTTAGAGCAATACTGCTATGCTGGGGGGCCTTGGCCAAGCGCAGTCGTGGGCCACTGGAATGCAGCAGCTCAGGGAAAAAAACGCTTTGGGGCAATAGAGAGAGCAGGGAAACTAAATAACCAGGTGCCACCTGAGCACCTGGGGACTGACAAAGAGCAGCAGCTTAGGCAGACCATGTGAAGAGCCACACACCACACACTCCCTGGCCCTGGGCCCGAGGAGGGAGGAAGCAGCAACACGCCCATCACACGCCTCCAGAAGAGAGGGCATAGCTCTGGGTGCTGCCCTTCGCTGGCAGCCCTCAGCCAGCCCCCCTGCTCTGGCCCCCGCTCGGCTCCGGAGGCCTGAAGTGGTCGCCTCAGCACCCTGCGGTGGGGGCTCAGCCCCAGCCAAAGCGGAAAGAGCACTGGGAAGGCTTGCTCTGATGTAATGGTTTTTACTGTATCCTTGGGGCTCTGCCTTACTAATTTGGACTGTCAGGTTTTATTACATAACAACAGGGCTGATAATTTGGGTTACTAAATTGTTAAAATATTAACTGGACAATGAGAAAATTCCTGCCTTCCCATTTAAGGGGTTCCCCTTGGGGCCCATAAGAAGTTTTTGAGGGCAACAAGCTGACGGCAAATGGCAACTGTGCAGAAATGGAAAGGACAAGGACTTTCCTCCCAACCTCTCATCCTGCAAAGCAGAACACTGACCTCAACACCCATGTGTTGAAACTCCAGTCCAGCCCAACCATTCTTTGAAGAGGGTACAACGTTTTAATGCCCCCTCCCTGCCCTTCGCTATGGACCTGTGGTTTCTGCAGGATGGGTTGTGGGGATTTCTGGAATGGAGGCTGAAACCTGTATTGGCAATTCTGTTTGGAAAAACAAAGATTGTAACTCTTTAGAGCAGTACAAGCGATGTGTAACTTCCCATATATCTAGAAGTAAATAAATCCATGTAAAGCCATGACTTGTATTTATCCACTCCTGGGTTCTGATGGGTCTAGTGGCACTGTCCGTCCTTTAGCCAACATCCAGCACTCCGGCTTTCATTTCAGAAACCCTACCAGGTTAGATCAGTTCTGGCCTCACAAGAAGGTGAGTACAAGGCAGAAAGGACACCAAGCCGGTAACACAAGTCACTGCAAGCTGGAGAAGCCCATCAAAGCTGGCCTAAAATCTCTGCTGAGCCCCCGGCACTGGCAGCATCATTACCTGGGGCACTGGCACCATCGTTACCCAGCTGCAGGGATTGCAGGTGACAAGTTCCCTCATGTTCCCCTCTTCCCTTAAATTGCACACTCTAAAAACTGCTAATATTAAAAATGGGGTTTTCTTTTTTCCCTTTCTTAGAAACCAGCCAAGCCTCAATGCCATAGCATCTGCTCAGCCCAAAGACACGTCTCCTCCAGCAGCAGGAGAACTGCTCCGACCGGTGCTGCGCAGACCAGTGAAGCAGGAGGTTCTGCCCTCCCCAACATATCTGAAACACAAACCCAACCCCGCACAGATGAAGCCCAACCCCTGGGCATGCTCCTGGCCCCACCGGTCACAGTGGCTGTGTGGTATCTATCACATCTGCTAATCCTACTTCTCTGGCTGGTGCCTGCTGTACCCATTGGGTACCGAAGCCTTCTGGAAGGCCCGAAGCACACAGCCCTACAAGCACAGACACTCCTACAGCTACGTGAGGATATTTATACCTTTCCCTGACCACCCCTAGTCTCATACCCCAGCACAGGGTTTGCCTCACCAAACATTTCAGGGTTGGGGCAGCCGCCCACGGGACCCAGAGGTTGGTGTGTGGCAGGATGGGGCAGCAGGGGTGAGCCTGGCCCTTCCCTGAGCCGAAACAGAGCTGCTGGTGGCAGGTGTCTGACCAGCTGTCTCACCCGTCCCTGCAGGTGCGTGGGAGGATGGGGAAGGGACAGGGAAAACAGGAATTAATTTAAAAACCTACAGTACGACAGGAAGAAACACCAAAAGAAAAGATATCCCAAACTAAATGTGTCCCATCCTCGCTTCCCCCTCCCCTCCCTGTCAGGTGCTCCCTTGAGTCAGCCTGTGGGCAGGGACCCTGCCCAGAGCTACTCACCGCCAGACCCCCTGCCCTGAGGTGGCTGCCTGGGGGGGTAACCCCCACATGTGCCCCCCGTGAGCCCTCACAACCAGCTGCAATGCTCCAGTTAGTAACAAGTCCCTGGTCTGCCTTAGTGAAAAAAAAAAGGATTTCCCATCCCCGTCTGGGGCCAGAGGAGATGGCAGCACAGCTGTCTGTCAGAGGAGAATCCCACTGCGGATTTTCCTCTCTCTGTTACCTATGCTGGTACTGCACTGAAGGTAGAAATTGGACCATTGTTACTTGGGTAAAAAATGGCTTTCCAACTAGCATGCAAAGAAAAAATACCCCAACCCCAAACCCTAACACTCATTCCCAGTCACTCAGATGTAGGAGACCTACATTTTGAACTGCCATCAGCTGCGAGCTCCAGGCAAGGAACCCACGTGTGACCTTTCCAAAGAAAAAAAGGGAGTTCTGTGGGTTTGGGTCCAACAGCTGCAGTCAAACTGTTTCAGTTCAACCCACTGAACCCACTGAACCTGCTCCCACTCCTACACACGCTGTGGAAGTGCAGGGCCATCCCTTCCTGCCTAGGACGCACAGAGGGCCCCAAAGAGCCCCCGAACGCAGCACTGAAGCAGTGCTGACAATCCTGGTCTCTCCGCATTGCTCTCGGCACCGTTGTGCTTTCGGCAGCTGTAGGGCGAGCAGCGCTCCGGCCAGCGGCTGGGCGACAGGATCAGGGCGATTGCATATTCCACGGGAGGCAGCAGAAGAGCTGCCCATGGAGGGGCCGGCCGGTCTGCCCCGAGGGTCTCCCCGGAGGCCCCCCAGCAAAGGCTTGTTTCAGCCCCGAGAGCCAGTTCGTGGCAATAACAAAAGTAAAACAATGAGGTACGGAAAGAAGGGCCCAGCACTGGGGAAGAGACCAAGAAAGAAGAAAACAGCTTGAGCACTGCCAGAAATAGCAAACAACTGAAACTTTTTTCTCCTCCCTCTTCTTTTTTTCCTTTTTTTTTCCTTTTTTTTCCTTTTTTTTTTTTTTTGCCAAGGTGAATTAAATATGTTCTTTTCTTGGTTGGTTGGTTGGTTTTGGCAAAGTGAAGCCCTCGGCCGCAGTCTCTTTCCTGGCTGTGCTAGCGAGTTACCGCCCCAAGTGCTGCGCGGTGATGAAAGCCACCCAAAGGAAGAGGAGGAAGGCAGAAGGCAAAGATCTGCTGCTGGCCCCATTGACGCCGTGTCCTGACTGCTTAGGAATTGCGTGCGTTTCTGGCTGCCTGGTGCTGGGGCTTTTGGAAAGTCTTTTGCCACAGACATCATCAGGACAGCTGTCGCCGCTCCCGGAGCCGCTCATGTCATCACCTACGCAGAGACAAACATGGCATGAGGCCCTGACTGCCTTCCTTATGCTGGGCAATGTCCACGCCTTCCCCTTGCTGCTGCCCAGGGAGTTCCGGGCACCAGGACCACCCCGGGCACCTCCTGCTCTCTGCATCCTCGCTACAGGATGCAAGCCCACACCTGATCACCACCCGCAGCTGCAGCAGTTGGAAACCTCTGGAGCATGTGGGAGTGGTGGCCCCATCAGCAGGGCTGGGCTGGGACCAGAGAGGGAACCCAAGGTTTCACAGATTCAGGGAATTGTAGGGGTGGGAAGGGACCTCCAGAGATCGAGTCCAACCCCCCTGCCAAAGCAGGTTCCCTAGGACAGGTTGCACAGGTTTCAGTAAGGCACTGGGAGCTGCGCAGCCCCCAGCCACCCCCCACAAGTCAGCTGTGCTCCACCAGACCCTCTGCAGCCCTGAGCTGAAAGCCTGGTGGCCACCAGGCCCAGCCATGGGGTCTGCTCAGAGGCCCATGCTGGCTGCCAGGAGTGCCTGCTCAGCCCCCCCCTTGCCTGTCCTGGACGCCCCCAGTTATGCTAAACTAACTCACTTGCATCTTGGAAATCCACATCGTTCCCGATGTTGGCGTTGCCCAGCCGGTTTGTCATGATCTTTAGCTGCATGATTTGCTGGCGAATGGTCATATCTGGCTTGGTGATGTCCACCTCCACCTCTGGGTTGTTAATCTGATTAGCTAATCCATCCCCCATCACTTCAGGCAGGTAACTGTGAAGGAAGGCAACAGGTTTTAGAAGTCTCCCCCCAGCTAAGCTCACCTCTCTCCATTGCAGACACCGGTGATAATCAAATCTCTCTGAACCCCTGAGAAGCTGCAGTCAGTGGTGCTGGTTCACCAAACAGTCTATGTACGCTGGTGTCTGCTGCAAGGTAGCCAGCTTCACAGATGGCTCAGCCATGCTGCCATGGCCAGACCCCATCGGAAACTGGGGCCTGCCCTGAGGCCACCTCAGCTTGCAGGAGGTGGCTGGTGGCCTTGCAGCACCACTGTCCTGGCATGGGGAGGGGTTTCCGGCAGGAAAGGCTGTGCAGGGGGCTTGCTGTCAGTGACACCCCCTACAGTGTCCATATGGGAAGCTGAGGAACACCTTCACTCCTGCCCTGGTTAAACCTGGTGGGGAGTGCCACCCTGGGATGACTCAGCTGAATGGGCACAGCACCGGTAGGACCAGACAGACCCCTAGAGAAGCTTCTGTTAACTGAGAGCTACCAGGAGAGCCGTGCTGCTCCCTCAGCAGCACTCCTCCAGATCTGCAGCACTGCTGGCAATGAGGAATATGGAAGCACCAAAGGCGCCGGCTTGGGCTTGGCAGAGACCAGCCCAGCAGGTCTGTGGAGAGGAGTGGAGAAGGGCGCGTGAAGGGCAGCTGCCCATCTCCCCCCCACAGCCATCCTCGAACCATCAGCTGTGTGTGGGAGGTGTTTCTGCACTGTTTGATGTCACCTGGGTGTCTCCTCTCATGAAGGAACACAGTTCAGAGCAGGTATGGACACCCAATTCTCAGCAAGAGCTCCGGAGTCAGTGAGCTATGTCCGGCCCTTCTGCCTCGTGAGAGCAGGTGGACTGTAGAACTGCCTCATGAGCACAAAGCTGCACCCTCCTCTGTGCCCAGTGCGTTTGAGTGCTTGATCCTCCAACACACAGCAAAAAGACAACAGGCTTGGTGGTCCCAGGTAACATTTTCTCAGGAGACAAAGCTTTTCTGTGGACAGGGTCAGACTTTGTGGCTCAGTCTGAACACGTGGGGCTGGCTGAGATGATGTGCAAGTGCTTTTTATCAAACTCCCCGTTTCTCACCCCAGAACGGAGCTATCCCAGCACCTTGATCCCCTCCATACCTGCCCTTGGTCATCCCGTTCCAACACTTGTCATCCGCTGCTGCGCTGGCCGTCACTTTCTTGCTGCACAGGCTGCCGGGCAGGGTGATCCAGTAAGTCTTGAGCGCTGTCAGATTCCCTTTGGCATCTAACACCTGGACACAAAGAGGATGTTCAGGAGAGCTCTGGGGCACCCCTAGGCTGTGCTGCCCAGGCTCCCAGGGCTCGGGGATGGAGGTCCAGAGGCAAATTCACAGTCCTGGTTTTGGCTGGAACAGAGTTAATGTGAAACCAGGACACTCACCAGCATCTCCAGTGCTTGGGCAGAGGATTTTGCTTCCAGCACCACCTTCCCCCGCCTTTTCTTGTCCTCGCTGCTGGAGCCTTTTGTGCTGATTTTAGGGTTACCACAGCCTTGGAAAACCTGAAAAACAATCCAAACTTTCTACCTCATGTTTCGATACTATTTAATTCCTTATTACTCCACAGTTATGGGTTGTTTTTTTTCCCCTTCTCAAGTATGTTTATCTTTCCTACCTGCAAGATCTCAGAGTTTCTGGGCAGGTTACTCGTGTGCTGGGGCATGTTCTCAGCACACTGTAACTGGTTTTCATTACCACCACCACACAAAATGTTCAGCACTAACACAAAATTAGCAGGTGTTTTCAGATGAATCACCAAGGTGGACATGAAATTATTTCTAGCAATTTGATCCGTTCCTATTATGGCTGAAAAATAAACTGGGAAGAACAAGGTAGGAGTTGCTCGTGCTCATGACACCAGTGGTGTTGGCTTCACGACTGCAAAGCATGTGAGCTTGGGATGAAAGCCCAAGGTGGGACTATCCCAACAGCTCCTGCAGCTGGCACCCACACTTTAGCAAGTGAATGTCCCCCCTCCGGAGCAGGCGAGTGCTGACAGAGTAGGTGTGTTACAACCTGTCAGGGTGGATATTGCAAGGGGAATCCCCCCATCCCCCTGCACCTGGGTCGGGACAGTCCCGTTATCCATGCAGGATAAGAAGATAATGTGGAAAAGGACTTGGCCTGAGGAAAAGGACTTGGGAGTACACATGGATGAGAAGCAGGACATGAGCCACCAATGTGCATCTGCAGCTCAGAAGGGCAACCGTGCCCTGGGCTGCATCACCAGAAATGTGGCCAGCAGATCGAGAGAGGGAATTCTGCCCCTTTGCTCTGCTCTGGGGAGACCTCACCTGGAGTACTGTGTCCAGCTCTGGAGCCCTCAGCACAACAAGGACACAAATCTGTTGGACCGTGTCCAGAGGGGGTCCACAAAAATGATGAAAGGGCTGGAGCACCTCTCCTGTGAAGACAGGCTGGGAGAGTTGGGCTTATTCAGCCTAGAGAAGAGAAGGCTCTGGGGGGAACCTTAGAGCGGCCTTCCAGTCCCTGAAAGGTGCCTGTAAGAAAGCTGGGGAAGAGCTGTTCCTAAGGGCATGGAGCAATAGGATGAGGGGTAACAGTTTTAAACTCGAAAAGGGGAGATTTAGGTTGGATATGAGGAAAAAATTCTTCAATATGAAGGTGGTGGATGGCTGGAACAAGTTGCCCAGAGAGGTGGTGGAGGCCCCATCCGTGGCAACCCCATCCGTGGAGACATTCAAGGTCAGGCTTGATGGGGCTCTGAGTGACCTGACCTAGTGAAGATGTCCCTGCTCACTGCAGAGGGTTGGACTAGATGACCTCTAAAAGTCCCTTCCTACCTTACACATTCTATGAATCTAACTACAAATCTTCAGACTTTGCATCTAGGAGAAGATGAGTGCCCTTTTCTCCCAGTCTCTGCAAGACCAGCCCAGGCAAAGACACCTCTGCTGCAGAGAGCCAGTGCTTGGGCAACTGAGCCTTGCTGCAGCTGGAGGAAGGAGTGCTCGGCCAGCCAGATTTAATGAAGTAGGGGGGCCTTAGCACTGTTGGTTTGATTCAGGAAACACCAGCCTGTAGAAAGCAAGTAATCTGATCGGAAAAGGTGGCTCCAAGCTTGTGGTGGTTACCAGCTGTCAGAAGCTATTGATAAATCCAGCTCTGCATGGTGTCCCTTTAAAGCAGAGCAATGGAGACCTCAGACAGGAGCACTGTTAACACAGCTCATGCCAGCTGCTGGATGCTTCTGCTAGTGGATTCTGACAGCCATCAGCAAAGTCCTATGGAGGACTAGGGTCCTTTCAGTGACAGTGGCACTCCTCGGTGTGTCTGAGGGGCACTTAGCCCTGAAAGCCCCCCCGAAGTGCACTGCCCTGCTGACCAGACAGATCCAGCAGCAGTTCCACACCAAGCCAACTTGTTCATCTGTTCATCCCTACCCCAAACCCCGCTTTGAAACCTGCACGTAGAGCATTCGCAACTTGGTTCTACCAAAATGAACCCAGTTTGGTTTCACTGCTGTATCATTCCTACTGGCCTGGTACTGTTAGCAGGAGGCAGCTCTGTCAGGAGGGAAAAGCCCTGGGCAGTCTCCAGGACAGTGGCTCCAGCACAGCATCAATGTGACCCTCTGACCCAAAGGCTTTGGGTGAGCAGCACCCATTGCTGACAGAGAGAGCACAGGTCCTGTAGACTGCAGGGATCAATAGGTTCCTGCATGACAAGAGCAAGTAGGTGCCTGCAGCCCTTGACAGCTCCTGCTGCCTGGCACCCATCAGAGAGCCACAGGGAGTGAGGGGGGTGTGAGGAGATGGGGACAGCACTCTGCCGCATTGAACACAGGGCTCCACACCGACAGTGCTGCTTTCCAGTTTCTCCCCAGATCCCAGGAGAACCCACAGCTGAGGCTGTTGCTGGGTCCAAGGGCCACTCCTGGCTCCTCTCACAAAAGGCAGACAGTGCCCTGCCTCTAGCCTGGGGACTTTGGGAGCCCTCAGCCACAGCCTGAGTCCACGGCCCTCAGCCCTGAGAGAGAAGACCCCAAGCTCATCTGACTATGATCTCCTTGACCCAATCACTTTGCCATGCTCAGAACCAGAGCTTAGCGCCGCAGCCCTTTGCAGCTCTCCATCTCTGCTACCAGTGCCACCAGCAGACCTGCCACATTCACCTGGCCACCAGATCACACCAAGAAGCTTATCAAACACGTCTGTTTGCTCCAGTTGAACACCAATTAGCCTACTTCCTCCTTTTAATTTTACCAGATTGACTACATGCCCCTCAGAAACACCCTTCTTTGCAGATGATGCCATGTTTTCCCACATCAGGGCCTTGCTTTTAAGAGGACAACCTCAGTCTCACGTAACAAGGGAAGAAAGAATATGGCCACTCATATCAGAAAAGAAACCTAAGCAAGCCCTTGGATGCACGCTGCTGTTCGCACGTTGATGTGTGCCAGTGATTGCCAGCTTGACTAAGCTATACTTCTGGCCCTTCCTATCTCCAAGACCCAGTTCAGACCTGTCCCACTCCTTTCATCTGCACCTCTGCCCAAACAGTGGGATAGCTGCAGGACTTGGGGAATGTCTGGGCGAAAAGCAGAAGTCCTGGAGTGCTGTTTCTGCTCCCAAAGCTTCTCCTGCCTGCAGCTACAGACTGCGTGTGGTTAAGTGGATAAATATACTAAACAGAGAAGACCAGTAGAAGAGAGCTTCATGATATACTTCTTGGAAGAAAGGTGAGCATCAGGAGAGCCTGGTTTATACCCCCCAGATGGACTGCCAGATTGCAACTCTGTCCCACGGATTCATACTGATAGCTCAGAGTTTCCACTGCAGAACATGGCCCCAAGGCAGGTCAAAGCAGCTGCCTCCCGTCAGCAGGGACTGTGCTCTTCCCATACATGCCTCAGCTCAGCCAAAATACTTCAGGGCTCTTCAGACACAGAGGTACCCAACAGCACCCGACACCATGTCTCCCACAGCCAGTGCACATGCAGCCCACCTTGTGTGTCTGAAGGAGGCTGGCTGGATGCGGCAGGGAGGAACAGCTGGGCATCTGATCTCTCCCATCCTTCACCTCCTTTAGGTCGGTTGAACAGTGAGAACAAAACCCCACCTGGTCCTGGCAGCTGCCCACAGTGAGCCCTCAGCAGGCCCAGGCACACACTCTTACCTTGGCTGTGATGGAATCTTTGTTTTCTTGCAGGTTAGAGATAGCTTCAGCGATCCTCATGTGAATGGTTCCTATCACAGTGTCTACGTTGTATGGTCCATCGATCCGATCAGCCACTACTACCAGGGAATCTAGGAAGACAAGACAGAGACATCTGTCATCAGACTCTGTACAGAGTTAAGGATTGCACTCACGCCATGTGGGATAAGTTGTTTGCTTCCCTGGCAGCGAAGGAGGGAGGAAAGCAGTCATTCTTCCCACCTTCACCTCTGGAACGACAACATGCGACCAGCCAGGGAAATGCAGGGTTCTAAAGGCAGAGGAGCAGACCAAAATCCCAACAACTGAACTAGTGAGCAGGACAGGGAGTGACGGAGGGGTGTCTCTTGCTCTCGGCTCCTCTTGTCTTGGAAAGCTCTGCTGCTCAAGTGCTCTTGCCTGGCCTGCAAGTTCCAGCCTGGATGGATGCTCAAGGACCATGCTTGGCTTACAAAAGTATTACCAGCCTCTGCCTACCTCTGGAGATGTTTCTCAGCACTCCAGCTGGCTCTGAAGCAAGGACTGCCTTTATGCTCTCAGGGCTGGGGAACATCACTGCAGAAGGAGGCTGACATCCTTGGTGTCCAGTGACAATTAAGTAGGATCTCAGGGCAAGGCCACAACCAGGTTGGACATCAAAAATGGGATCTTAACCAGGTCTGCCTTTGCCAGTCACTAACTGTAATTCTGAAAGTCACTGCTAAGCTGCTGCTGCCTCAGTTTCCCACCACTTGTGCTTTAGTGGGCTGGAGGCCAGGCCGTGTATAGGCTTCACCAGCCTTAGGGACTTGTAACTCAGTAACATATGACCTCAGCCAGCTGCAGTGTGGTCTGCGTCCCCCACAGCATGCCAAGCACTTCCTGGCAGGTCAAGGGACCTGCTGGAGCACTGGGGTGGCCCATGCTCATCTGCAACAGGAAGTGCTTCATGTTCCCATGGGCTCGCCATGTGGAAGACAAGTGTGATGGTTTCATGTTGGTTCTTCTCTAAACAATGAGGGTCAAACCCCCAGGGTCTAGGCTGGAGGGCTGAACCATTCATAAATGGAGCTGTTCATTAGGAGTGATTAATTCTTCTGTCCCATATCCTGATACCTCACCCACCAGCCTGGCAGGAGACTGTCACAGCAGATGGTGTGCTGTTGCAGGGAAGCTTATTCAGCATGAGTCTGTACTCCTGACATTATTCACGAGCATTGAAACCACCAGGTGAATTGTACCAGCAGTTGAACAGAACCACATACATCCTTCGACCTACACAATCGTGTGTGTGTGTGTGAGACCCTTGACACCGCTTTCAAGGACCAATGCTTGTCTTTGAGCCGCACAGCAAGTTTCCTTCGAGCAGGAATCCAGCCACCTGGGTGTAACCAGGGACCGCTACCATGTCAGACCTGTGAGGGAGTACAGTGTTCAGTGCTGTGCCTGGGCAGAAAGACCCCAGTGAGTGCCACGGGGTCTAGGTGAGGTTTGTGTAGAGCCACTAGATCCTCACAGGAGGCATGGCATGCGTAATGAAGGCCTGATCCTGCACCCACTGCTGTCAGTTTAACAGCACGCCCAACACCCACAGGTACGCTCTCCCTGTTGCTACGGGACTGATGTTCAGACCCTGACAGTGACCAAGCCAGGCAAGGACTACAACAGAGACAGCAGAAACCCAAAGAAGACACCAGATCAAGCCCACAGTGCTCACAGTCCAAAAGCAGGGCCAGCCAGCAGGGAGAAAGGGCACAAATCAGCTAGAAAAACAACTGAGAGGGCCCAAACCTCAGCCGGCCTGGACCGTGAGTTACAAAATACTCTTTGCTCAGGTCCAGGCTTTATCAACCTGTAAAGTCACAGCTTGGAAATGTTCTGTATTTATTTTCAGCATGGGGAACAAAGGTTCAACTGGATATCTTGAGCAAGAATGGAAACAAGGGCCACGGTTTCCAAGTTAAGGTGCTCTCTCACCCGTAACGCAGGCCTAGTGCAGTGTGGGTTCCTGAAGCTAACTGGGCTGTACAAGGGTGCAATGTTTCTTAGCGTTTTGGGAAACAGCATCTCCTCAATATTAAGGAGCTTGCAGTTCAACTCTGCTGCCACTCGGGGGTTGCAGTGTCATCTTTGAGATTCTATTTCCCAGATAATTTTAGCTTGTAGAGGCACTAACGCTGAGATACAGACATTTAACAAAAAGGCTGCACCCCCAAATTAGTGATAAATTATGTTTGAGCCACTCACTATAAAAATCTCCCTTAATGTGACCTGCCCCAAAGTTGTCAAATTGAAAGCGTAGATCTGTGATTAGCGTAACAAACTCCTCTCCAGCTACGCAGAAAGGTGAGGAATGGACAACGCTACCTTTGACTCTAAGTCTTGCTCCAGTCCTTGATCAAATTGTGTGACCCCTGACACAGAAATGTCCAATTGCAATTTGAAAGAAGCTCCTAGACATCACCCCTTGACAAGAACAGCATCCCTTGGGGAGGAGGAAGCGGGAATAAGCGCAAAACGCACTCGGAATTGCCTCCCTGTCAATCAAGCAGAGCTGTACGATGACCTTTGAGGAGACAGGCAGTGACAGGTAGCACTTGGCTTGCTCCGGTCAGAAAGGCCAAGGCGCCATCAAAATCCTGTTGTAAGCCCTTGGGGAAGGGAATATACCTCCCGCCCTTTCACCGTAGCCTCTAAGCCGCTCTCATGGAGAGAGCTTCCAATTAGCTGCAGTAAGTCGGCACTCGGTTCGTTAGCCCCTCGCACGAGGCAGGCAGCTGGCCAACGCACCACACCGAGCAAGGGCACCGGCCGCCGTGTGCAGCGGTTCCATACTTATTTTGCAGCATCCCTGAGAGGCAGATGACAGTCCTCGAGCTCCAGCGGGACGTTTATGGTTAACACCACCAGGCACCACCCCTGAGCCAGCCCAAAGACCTGCAGCTGCCCTGTGAGCTGGCAGCCATGCTGCCTGGGCAGTAGGAACCAAGACAAGGGAAAAGGCTGAGCCCAAACCTCATCTCCCCTGGTGTCTGCCTTCAAACATCAAAGCTCCCTCAGGTCTTGGATCACTTCAGGTCTAAATGTCCAGCCTGGGAGAGAAAGAGGAGCTTGCTGGGTGATGCTCTGTGGGTGCAAGGAGGAGTGAAAGCTTTAGCTTTGCAAACACCCTCCCCTGATGGACTACAAACTGTGTTTACTGCAACACAAACACACCATTTTCCAAACACAGATCCCCACCAGCCCTGAACCACGTCCATCAGCTCCTCAAGCCACTCTCAGCAGTAGTTCACATTTAAACTAGGAGCCACAGGGTCTGGCAAAACAGCTGAGTACCTCATGAGGTCTTCTTAAAAGAGATGCCTGGGTACACCTGGATCTCATCAGGCACAGCAGAATTTCCTTCAGAAATGCCTGGCTGAAGTTCTCTGGCCTGTGTTGCACGGGAGATCAGACCATGGAATCACAGCGTTATTTATGGCTTTAGTCTCCATGAAATGGACATCTCTGTACACACAGAACCCACTGTGAGACCCAACATCTCAGCTAAGTGACGACACAAAACTGAGGTGAGCTCTTATTTAAAATACAAGTCTAATTTTCCCATTTCCTGATGATACCTGCGACTTCTCCCTCCCCATCTATTTTTTTAAGACACCTCTTCCCATTCAGAAGTGCGTCTGATCCCTTTGCTCTCCAAAGGTTACTTTCTAGGCTACCCCCCAGGGAGGGATGCAAGTGCTGCTGCTGTGCTCTCAAATGTGCTCTGGTACAGATGAGGTGGCAGCTCTGACAGCATAGAGGTGACAGGGTCTGTGTGTCCCTAAGCTTCAACGCTTGGGAAGGACAGAAGGATTACTTAGGTGCAACATGTCGGCAATCCCAGTTGAGCACAGGTGAGATGAAAGCTCTTTAAGCCCTTGTTAGTCAGCCCTGCAGTGTCCTTTCCAATGGCATTAAACCCAGCAAAACGTCCTGCAATGGTTTCTAAGTGTCAGATCGTGGACAGAGCAACTGTGGTGGGAAACAACCTCTGACAGTCCCTTCTTTAGTTGTCAAAGACTGCCTCAGAGAGTTCAAAATGCGCTGTGAGAAGCATCCGTGCTACAGCAGAGGAAGGTCATCTTACCCATCAGGTACTTCCACTCAGTGTTGAGGTCTGCTTGGTTGGCCAGGCAGCCCTTCACGACGTTCAGGCAGTAGTTGTTGCACGGCTTCACGCTGGACATGCCCCGGCAATGCGGGCAGTACATCAGCTTCATGATGGCACGAGTGCACTCGTGGCTGAGAGACACCTGGGGGAGACAGAGCAGTCAGACATGCAGGCAGGTGCCGTGGGCAAACCTGCCCTCTTCCCTGGGGTGAAGTAGCTCAGTGTGAAATGAAAGGCAGCATGGCTCCCTGGGCAAGTAGCTTCCCTTCTCACTGCCCCTCCTGCAACCTCTGCTTTGGTGATGGGACCTCTGAGGCAGCTGCTATTGTCTTGGCAATGGGTAAATGTTTGCACTGGGGGGACTGGGAAAAACCCACATGTGAGCCCCTTTCTCCTTCCAGCCAGGTCTGATCCACATGGTGTGGCCACAAGGACGGCTGGGGCAGTGCACAGACTGCAACTGAGTGACCCTGATATGTACCGTGCCCCCAAGACTCTGCCATCAGTGCCACTGCTGCACCCTGTCTACAGGGAGAGTTTGCTGTCACCGCCCGGCACGCACAGGTGTCCCGACACAAAGCACACCGCTGGCTTTCCACGGGGGGATGCGCAGCGGGGGCCTGGGCGTGGAAAGTTCTCAGCTGGCAGATTTGGAAAGGAAGGCGGTGCTGGGGGAAGACTTGAACGATTCCAGAAATACAGGCAATTGAGAGCACTCGACACGGGGAAGAGATTGTTCTCCAAAAGCACTTCAGGAGCTGCAGGCAGCCAGCAAAGTGGGCCAACACATGCCGTGCCGGTGGCTCACAGGCACTGAGTGTGCAGCTGATGCTTTGCAGAGGTGACTCTGGAGGTGGCTTTGCCATCTTCAACTAAACCACCCTGGTCCCACAAGCAGAGAGCCAGTGCAGGGGCAGATCCCAGAGAGCAGGGCAGCAGCATGCCAAAGCCCCCTCAGACTGTGTCAGCCAGGGGACAGTTGTCCCTCTCCAGCTGCCATGGGCATGGGGTCGTCAGTGCAAGCTGAGGGATGTGTAACAACCAGGCAGATCCTGCTGAGATGCTGGCAGTGCTTAGTGCTCCCCTGGCTTATTGCTAAAGTGTTTTCTCCTTTGTGGTCTTTGCTATCTTTGTTCGGACCCATCTGCAATTCCCTGGCCACTCTTTTAACAATATTTACAGAAATAAACGTGTCTCTGTGCAAGTCTCCCTCAGTACCAGGTACTTGACACTCAAAAGAAGCTCAAAGAGGGGAGAAGGGATGGAAGGGGAAAATCTTGACTTGGAAAAATACCCAAGCCTCGAGCTGCAATGCTCAGAATTGTCCTGACCTCTTTATTACTCGTGGAAAACACTTCCAACGTGGTCTTTTAAGATTCTTTTGGGGGACTCCAGAAAGATTCAGTCATGCATGTGAATGTGCTGGGCCCACTATCAGAGGCTGAGCCATCCCTAAGCTTCCCCACTCCAGAAACCTAATGAGAACCTTCCTCAGGACCAGGACAAAAATGTCTAGACCTCAGAGAAAGAACTCAAACAGAGACTGCTTCCTTGCCTTGGCCACCAGAACAAACCCTGAGATGCCCGTGGATAAATGTCACAGTCCCCTGCGGCCGCAGGGGACGAGCCTTGCAGGAAGCACCATGCATACCAAGGCTTCACTCTGCTTCCTCAGCGCCCTTTCTGGAACAAATCCGGCAGAAGGAACCAGACATCCGACTGCTGTGCGGCTCTGCTGCCAGGAGATGGAGGCTTTGTCCTGCCGCACTGCACGGGTGCCACACGGTTCATCGCCAGAAGCCAGCAAAGGCCCTGCCTCACTGCTCTGAGAAGGGGATGCAACAAAGCCGAGGGACGGGCGAACAAAAGAATAGCTTGGTTTTGATCTCAGGGCTTAAATAGCCATGACTGAATAGCAGCTGGAAAGACAAGGGGTAAGAGCACACTGAACACCAGCACAGGGTGCAGGTGAAGACCTCAAACCAGTGCATTTACACGGAAGCCAGGAGCTGCGACCTCTCCTTTCCCAGACAGAGCATTCGTGAACATGAACTATGCGGTGAAGCTCCAACCAGTGTGGGCAATCAGGTCCTGAGCACAACTTTGCCTCCGTGTCTTACTGGCACGCCGTGCCACCGCTCAGCCCAGCTCATCCAGCAGTGGCCATGCAGCACTGGAACTCTGCACAAACTGGGCTGCAACACCCTGGGTGCTGTGGCACAAATGGGGCCTGTAGCTGGGCCCCAAAACACAGGACATTCCGCAGTGCTGATGAGAACCAGGGAGCAGCCGGATGGTTTGTCTGCACCCACAGACATCCATGGTTGCACCCCGCAGCCTTCTGGAGCGGAAGGAGCTTAAGTGCTTTGGCTGGAAAGCAGGGTGCAGCATGACCTGCGCAGGACACAGCCTGGGGATGGTGTGGGCCACCCATCCAGTGGCAGAGGGGACAGCCACCAGCAGCTAGAGCACAAAGCTATTTGGTACCCCACCAGAGCCAGTGGGGACGTGGAGAGAGGCAAGTGACAGATCCTGGCTCAGAACAGCACTTCCACCACACTTAGCTTTAGAGTAAGGTGTAAACCCAGCGACTGTCCTGGAGCCAGCCAGGTGACCCGAGCGAGCCCGTGTTTCCGCCTGCAGAATTCACCCTGGTCTCTGCAGTATTTTTGTGCATGTCTTTTTCTGACAAAACAGAAAGGATGCCTGCACCTCCAGCACAGCACTCCATCGCCCACCGCAGAGTAGCCGTGCAGGGCTGCCTGCGCCTGGCCCCCACGCAGAGCTGCAGAAAATCAGGGCAGCGAGGGCCAAGCCCTCAGTGCCTGGCTGCTCCATCTGGTCTCTGGCACGACTGGCGAGCGCGGGCAGCTGCCAAGGCTCCCTGTGATGCAGACAGCTGCCTGCCGTCCTGCAACCCACCTCCCTCTGACCTCTCCGTGCTGTCAGCGGGCCAAAAACGCCTGCGTCCCGCTACTCCGCCTGCATCCAAGCCAGTGCCCACAGAGCAGCTGCCTCCTGCCCGTGCCACTCTCACAGGCTGCTGCCACCTGCCTTGGGGCAGTGGGTGCAGGCAGAGCACTGGGTGACAGTGGTGCTCAGGCTGAGCTCCTGAGGGTCAAGGTGTGGGGGGAAAGCCGCTTTTGCACTTCAGCAAGCATCATTTCTGTGTGTCAGCGAGGAGTTGCCTGCGTACCGCCAGCCTGTCCCATCTCACACAGTAGCTTTGTCTCCCAGAGGACAGTTGAGTGCCACGCTGGCCCGGGAGCTGGGCGTCCACAGCACCCAGGATAGGCAGAACCCCTCTCACCCCTGCTCCCCTGCCCCAAAGCCTCTCCTCTGAAGACAAGCAGGTGACACCAGCTCCACTGGATCCGGCAGTGCCAAGTGTTCAGCTTAACCTCTTGGCAGGAAGGAAAAGAATGAATTTTTGCAGGTGGAAGAGGCCAGGCTCCACTCCCTTTCCCCAGAGAAAGACTCGGACTCTCCTGTTGGCAGCAGCATGCCTTTTCCATGGGCAGCCTGCAGCGGTGAACCCGGAACAGAAGGATGAGAGCAGGAAGGGGAATTTCAGAGTATTTTCTGCATGTTTTGCTTGGCCAGAGCTCAGTTCCTCATTGTTCCACCCAGCTCATGGACTTTCACTCCATACAGGGCAAAGGACAGTGAGCTCTTGGGGCTCGCAGAGCCCCTCCCGGCCCTGACCCTGCACCATCCTTTTGGGCGAGTCCCAGCGTGTTAAGGGATGGAACCCTTCAAACATGTCTTAGTCCTTGAAGATTAGTTTACTGAAGTGAACTTCTAGGTGATCTCAGCTATGCTGTATCCACACAGGGCAATCCCAGCTCCAGTTAGAAGGGACTGAGATTCCCAGACCAGTATGGATACAGCAACACAGCTGAGAGCATGCTGCAGCTCTCCTGCCTGCTGTCCTCTTGGGCAGAGCCAGCTCCAGCAGCAGCACTGGGGAGAAGAGCCCCTCAGGTTGGAGCTGTGCAGCCACGTGCCCTCCACAGCGGCTCGTTGCAGATAAACACCCCCACAGGGAGAGTGGGGCAGTTTCTCCAGGGTGGTAAAGTCCATACTGACCTCTACCTGCACACTGAGACATCTTTGCTTCCTCGTGCTTCTGCTTTCACCCTTCAGCCTTTAAAAGAACCTGAACTGTGAGACCCACCCTGCCCAAAGCCTGACAGACACCAGCTAAGACCTGAGTGAGAGCCCTTCTGGCTTCCCAGAGCCGATTTATGGCAACTGATAGATCAATAAGCAACATCCTTTCTGCATCACAGGTGGCCTGAAAGCAGGAGCGCACAAACTCTGCCAATGGAGTGTAAACTAACATAATTCCTTCATCTCTAAATGGGCCAGCACAGCATGAAGACAGTACCTGACAATGACTGACTTCTGTAAGTAACATCAACCTGGTCCAGCCTGTGACTGGTTCTCTTTTAAGGTGACATGGATCTCCTTTAACTTTCATGGCACCTATATAGTCTTTTCTTAGCTCAGTGACCTAGAAACTGCATTAAGATGTCAAGAGAACATGCACAATACATTGGAGAAGCCATTTCCCAAGGATCGAGGAGGGGGGAAAGAACTAAAAAGATTACTGAGAGCTGTGGCTTGGAGCCAAGGCACTCCTTGTTTCCTCATTCAGTTGTCAGAGGTATAAATAAATATGCAAAACAAAGCTAAGCCCGGCTTAAAAATACACTGATCCTATGCCACTCAGTTAAAATCCACACACTCTGTTCTGATCCCAGGGACATCAGTGGGTACAGTCCCTCAAAGTGTAAGCCCGATGATCAAGTGATAAAGTATCAGCTTCTAAGATACACCCAAAATAGGGGACAAATGGGTATGGAGCAATACATCATTTTAATTAAAACTCCTTTACAGCTGGGGATACAGGAGCTGATGTGAGTAGCAATGAGGTAATGTAACAGGAACAGGTGGCTGACTCATAAAAGCACCGCTGACATTTCAGGGAGGTTGTCATCGGGTACTGTCCCGTGACGGCGGCTGCCAGCTCCCTGCTTTTCCAGGGCTGCTTCCCCATGCCTGATGTGCCCATGCGTAACTGACCGAGCCACCTGACCATGTGAATTGCTGGAGGCAAGAGCTTTGCCAGAGCAAAAGATCTCTGCAGACGCTCCTGTATGGTGTCTCGGGTGGAGCTGGAGCTTGCCTGCAGGTTTGCCCAGCTCAGGGCGCCGGCTGAGCTGGGGCTCAGCGTGCGACTATCCAGCACCGGCGCTTTGCACAGCGGCCAGCAGAGAACAGGCACACGTGGAGATAATGTGACAGGGAACTGAGAACACGTAATTCTCTGCATCCTAAGCAGCATTTGTTTCCCTGATTTTTCCTCCTGAGCAATGTTTAAATCAATTACAGTGAAATTAATGACTTTTGCAAGCAATTTGCTGAGAGGATGGGTTGGGGGATTAGTTGCTAGCTGGGTTCCTTGCCACCCCCAGCCAATTTAGAAAACATTCAGCATGAAAGGCTTCTAACAACAACAACAAAAAAGGCTCTTGCCATGTATCTTATTACTCTGCTTTCCAAGCGGAGAATCACAGCAACACGGGGGGCTCAAGGGCTAGCAAGCAGTCCCCTAGCCGTCTCCCTGCCTTGAGCCACATTTGAGGAAAGTTATCCTTCCTATCACCCATAGTCAGAACTGCTACAAACCTTCTGAAGCAAAGAGACAGGAAGGCCAAACTACTTGTAGAAGGGGAGCACTCAGCTCCCCCAGGCAAGACACCCTTGCAGAGACACTTGTGGGACTGAAGACACCTCAGTGCAGACAGCTCTTGGGACAGATGGGGCTTTAGTCCCTGCAGGACACGCAGCAGCAGGGCAGTGCTCTGGTCCAAATGGGCTAGGTTATTCCAGACTGTAGGAAAAAGCCTTCTTGTCCTTCCTCTGTGCTTTCACTGAACAAATCAAACTTATGATTTGCGCGTTCAACCCAAGTTACCCACCTCTGCACAGATGGAGATGCTCAGAGGTAACAAAAGTCCGTCTTACAGAGCCACGGGACACCTTTTCCAGCCCCACTACAATCGGCTCTTTCTCCCACTAAGGCACATAAAAAGGTTGTACATTGATTTTCCAAGCAGTGCCTGCTGAGTTGTAGACCTCTTTCCAGCATAAGAAGGGGGGACTTGCAAAAGAGGGGTGCAATTCACCCTGGCCTCACTCCAAGACAGGAGGTTTGTTCACCCTTCAGAACCGGGACCTGATTCAACAGGTCACACAGCAAAACAGAGAGGTGCAAAGAAGAGGTGTGTCCTCTGCCATTACCCTAATACCTGCTGCTTGGGAAGTAGTCAAGAGCCTCTGAAACACCCTGAATAATATCAGGGTACAGAAAGGCCCACAGAAGTCTCATGTTACTCAGTTTTCACAAGCTCTTAGCTAAAAGCTGCTACACCCTTTTCAGCCCAAAAAGCATTTCTTTGTCCAAGCCAACTGTTTCCTGAAAAGGTGGATGGAAAGACCAAAGTGCAAAGTGTGGGATATGGAGCAAGGCCCCAGGGAGCAGTGACCAAAGAGGCACTAGTGCTGGGACAAGCTCCATACCTATGTCATGTCCCAGAGTTACAGGACCTTTTTGATTGAGCAATGATCCTCCCTCCCCCTCCCAGCTTCCTGAGCACAGGACAAAGGTTGAGCTTTAGGAAGCCACAGGCATCTGGAAAATGGTTTTAACAGTGGCAGTACCAAGGTGCTACCAGAGCAGCATGGTGTGTGGTCAGGCTGTGCCACTGGTGTATGGGCACAGCACGTTTGACTCCAGCTGAATGCAAAGGTTGAGCCCAGCTCTTCTGCTCCTGCAGCCGGCAGCAGGGCTCCTCCTGCGCCCATCAGGAGGTGGCCAGCTCCTTTGGCACCCAGAACCTGCAGTCAAGCTGCAGATGCTGCTTTTGAAGTGCTGGCTTCAAACAAAGAAAAAAGCCAAAACAACAACCCAACCCCAAACCCTTGCTCCTTTTGAAGCCTGGCTTAAAAGCAAATGAGAACCTGCAGCCTAGCTGCGATATGATGAGACTCCTTGGCCTTCAAGGGCCTTTAAGTACATCTGAAAGGCATTTAACACCAATAAAATAAGCTGAGCTCTTGCTGGTATTTTTCCTAGCCCCCTCCCCTTTGCACTTTCCTCTCCCAGGCTGCTGTGAGCCATCTGTGCCTTACTTCCCAGGGGAACCAGGGTTAGGTAGAGGGGAGAGAGTTCATGGATGGAAAAGAGGCCTGAGTGAAAAATGCAGGCATCTGGAAGTGCTGTTGACCCTCCATCTTGTCTTGGGGATGCTGGCAGGTTGGCTGATGGAGGGAGAAGACTGGGCTAGTCCCTAGGGCTACTGGTGGAGGTGTCCTTCTGTGGGCTCTGTCTCCCAAAGGGCATATGAGGCTGGCCCGCAGGGAGCTGTCTGCAATGTGGCACTGGTGTTTACCAAGCTGGACTGAGTCCCCGCAGCACAGCTGCTCTCCTGGCTCCTCCCTGGCTCTAGTCCCCAAGGAGCAGCGCAGGCCCATGGTGGGCATGGGGACCTGGAGCACCCAGCCATGGTTTTGGTGTGATGTGGGAATAGTTGGGATGAACACAAAATACCTCCAGGCATGTCAGACACATGTCCAAATGTGCCTGCACTAACTCTCCAGTATAGTTTTCCAGGTAGAAGGTCTTCTGTCTGGATAGCTGTTCTAACAACCAGAAACACCAGTTAAACCCAATGACACCAGGGAGGTGTTTGGAGCTACTACAGCTACCCCAAATCCCCCAGGTGGAATCGTACAGGTGGGATGATGTTTTGACTACGAAGAATAGCAGCTACAAAAGCAGGCTGAGCAGGGGAGTGGGTCCTGTAGGTGCAGGCTGAGGAAGGCAGCCGAGCTGGAGCAAACGGCAGCCCTGGAACAGGCTCAGAAATCCAGCCTCACCCTCTATTTTATAACAAGACTGGCCCTGGCCAGAAAGGTTTGTGTTTCACCAGGGAGCTGGCCAGCTTTGTGACTGGAGCTATCTGCAACATGGCAGTTTCATGTTGGGAAGCATTTAATTTTTAGTCTCCCCACAGAAGGGCCCTGAAAATACTATGACCAAGAAAAAAAGCAGGCTATGCTGTTCGTTGCATCTCCACCTGCGTGAGCTAGAAATCGTGGCCACGGCTCCTCCATGCATGGGGCCACGAGCACCCAATGTCCCTGGTGAAAGGGGTGTGAGCCACAGGTGCTCCCAGCTCTCGCTGGTGCAGGGGAGCTGGCACGGGGAGCAGACCCCCACTCTCTCTGCCACATGGTCAGCAGCTGCCTTGTGCATGTTTATGCCAGCCCCCATGTAATTAGCACCTTGACGTGTGTTAAATGAACCAAGCTTCCCAATCTTCCAGAATAAAGCTCTAAAAGAAACAGCTGCGGGACTGACAGAAATATGATTCTTTCAAAGTCTAATGAATTGTATAATCACTTCAGTCATTATTTTGCATCTTCCTTCCCCGAACACACAGCCACAAGTCCTTGGAGCACAGTGAGTGTTAGGCCTCACCAAGCCCATCAAATGAGATACGCGAAGCACGCCACCAAACCTCTGTCAGGGATCAGAAAGCAAGCAGGGTGCAGGCGCAGTGTGCTGGGGTCCAGTGAAAGGGGGCATTGGACAGATGACCCTGCAGTTTGGTGACCCTTTGTTGCATTCAGCTCGGCACAGGATAAGGGACATGGGGACGGAGGGTGGTGCCAAATCCGTGCCCTTTGTGTTCCAGCAAACGAGAGCTGGTGTCAAGCCAGAGGCCAGACAGGCTGCCTGGGTCTGTCCCTGACAGGCCAGCAGCCAAATGGCTAATTTGCAGACTCAGAAAAAGAAATAAAGAAAAGAAGGGCAAGGTAATCCAGCCAAACTGAGGCAGGAAAACACAGAGTCGGCTCTGCAGCCAGCGGTGACAGCGGCTCCAAAAGGCAGCCCAGCCTGCAAGGCATACCGGACCTGAGGGCAGGACCGACTGCTAACCCGGAGGAGCTGTTCCTTCTGTGTCCTGCCTTCAGGTGTTCAAATGAGGAAGATTCACGAAAATACAGCAAGCCACCACCTGCCTATCCAACACGCTCCCCACTCCGTTCATCTGATGCGGTTATTCCCAGCTGGTACAATTTTCAATCCTCTGAAAACTAGATTCAATTGACTTTTAACCACCAGGTAAATATGGGAGACATATATCTGCTTGACTGCATTATTTCTATTATATTCAGAACACCTATGGGGTTTTATCCCTGAAAGGCTGTGATTTAGACATAATGCTAGCTAGAAATACTGGAAAGCAATATCTGAAATACATAAGGATGTGTTCAACACTGCATGCTCCCCATCCAGCCCAATCTGAATCTGTCCAAACAAATTGCAATTTTATTGCAAAGCTCTCTCATCAGCCCTACATACAGCAGTGCTAGAAAGCCTCTGGACTCACAGGCCCTGCGGTGGGGCTGGTCTCGGTGTCTGTGCACAAGTGCAGGAGCTGCTGCAGAAACCATGCCCTGAAGGCGCAAGAGCTTATTTCAGCCTGTAGTTTAAGATGGTGTTCACAGGCAGAGGTGTGTCAAGTGCCACAGGCTTCTCAGCCTCTGGGACCTTCAGTCCTCCGCCTCCTGAACACAGCCAGTCCTGCAAAGGGGTGATTATGGCATTTTCCACCCTATGAATCGCTGCTGGGTTTGCAGCAGCAGGAACTTTGAGCACAGGCACTGACCAGCTCATTTTGAGAAAGAAAAAGAAGCCCAGCAAAAGGGCTTCTGCAGTTGCTGCTCGTACCTGGCTGCGGTAAGCTGCATCCCATCCCATCCCTGTGGTGATGCCAGCACCCGGGGGACGCGCTGCGCCCCCCTGCCTGCACCCCATGCTGCAGGGCTCTGTCTCACATTATCCACCTTCACTTTTATTTTTAAAGGCGAGGCCAGGCCTGAGGCTGAACTCCTGGATGAACGGTGTCTGACCAAGACCTACAGAGCTGGCTGTGCATACCGGTGCTACAGCTACAGGCTTCTGCACTCTGAACAGACATGGAAGGCTTATTAAATCTCATGTAAGCAAAGAGATGATCTCCCTGATGGAAAACTCTACCTCTTTTGGTGGGAGCATAACCCAGATGAGACCTTCTCCTACATGGAGAGAGAATTTACTGTGGCACTTTATGGCTGCTTGGGGCACAGGCAGTCTCTGTGTGATGGCATCCTGCTGTTGAGTCATTGCCGTAACAAAAGAACACACATCTCTGGTGTGAAAAACGCCCAACAGCTCCAAAGAGAGAGGCAGGATACCAGCCAGTGAAAAGGGAATAACCATTCTTATAATGGCTGTTTCCAAACAGTAGTATGTCTTTTCATGATCATTTAGATAAATGTTTAATTGTATTACAAAAGTGAAATCTTTTAAATGAAATGAAGTGGTGTTTATGGTTCTATGTACTTGCTGATGCTTTGAATAAAGCCACTGAAAGGATGGAGATGTGTCACTGAGCACATGGGATGGGAATCCATTGCACTCGAGCTGTTCTAGCACAGTGGTTTCATAAGCATGTGAGAAGAGATTCTATTCTTTCCTTCATTTTATTCAATCAGATCAATTTTATGCCTAGTTCACCCAAAAAACCACCTCGAGTCTTGGAAAGAGGGAAGTCAACTGTGTCCTTACAAGCTATAGAAAAAAGTGGGGTATGAAAGATGGTCAAAATCTTAAGGGATGTGAGGACCAGGAATGACCAGACTGCCTTTTCTTCTCCGTAAGGGTAGTGAGGCCCTGGCACAGGGTGCCCAGAGAAGCTGTGGCTGCCCCTGGATCCCTGGCAGGGTTCAAGGCCAGGTTGGATGGCACTTTGGGCACCCTGGGCTAGTGGAGGGTGTCCCTGCCCATGGCAAGGGGTGGGACTGGATGGGCTTTGAGGTCCCTTCCAACTCAAACCAGTCTGGGATTCTATGATTTTGTTATAGTATTGACTTGTTTGAAATGTAAAGGTTGTTTAGATAAACATTATTTTCCATATGTATCCAGCACATTCATTTAGCTGTTAAAAACACTTATAAAAATTCTATTTTTGGGTCTTTTTAATTGGAATTCAGTTTCCATCCAAATGCAGCTTGACCTACCATGTGTTTAAAAATTACTCATATGGTAAATAGGAAAACTGCCATTTACCTTATACTAAGAGAAAAAATGTAAAAGGCTGAAATGTATTGTGAGACACAGTACTGCCTGAAGAAAAATGTCCTCATAGACGAACTTCTCTGGTAAAATGAAAGACAGGATTTGGTGAAAAAGCGTGCAATTAGTAAAGAAAATAATCTAATTTTGTTTCAAACTCAAATGAGAATCAGCCTTAAGAATATCTTCTGAGAAGAGGAAATGCAAGCAACTGCTAAAGTTGGTTATTTCAGTGTTTCTTGCTTACCTAGCTGGTGTGGCTTCGTGTCAATTCCCATTACTATGGGGAAATCTAACATTCAGGAGCAAGAAGCATTGAAGGATTGTCCTAGTAACTCCCTTTCTGACCAATGAGCAGAATTAATTTTAAAGCACCTCCTCCCTCCCTGCCTTTGAAAGTGGAACATTATTTCTTTACTTTTCTGGGCTCTCACTTGAAATTCGCAGGTTGTCCAGAGGAATTTGAAGACTCTGGACATCTTTTGATGTGCGTGGGGCAGCTCTCCTCCCTGTCCATTGGTACAGCACGGGCATGGCACTGAGATGCAAGAGGCCAGCTTTTTGTTTTTGCTTCGCCCTCCCCGGTATTTCAATTCACTTACACCCCATATTTCACAGGGGTGTGTTCTCGCTCTCATTGCTGAACATGGCAGTCACTCAGACTAAATGTGGGGCCGCTAACAGCAGCTGGCAGGCAGCAAGTGTCCCAGCAGAAGACCTCCACCTGCCCACATGAAGTCTGGAGTTGCAGCAAACGCTATTTTTGGGCAGCTGCCAATCTTACAACCAAAGAAAAGGACCCCAACCAGAACTGGGATACTTCTCTCCTGCCCTGGCTCACAACAGGAGGCCCTCATAACTGGGGGAGCCCCTTCTCCATCTGCCCTTCACTTGGGATTTGTGGCTGCTGCTGTTTTGATAACCACTACTTCAGGTGGCTGATGAAAAATGCACTTGGCATTGTGCAATTTGAGGGCAAACCTGGGATTTGTACTGAAGGAACAGCTACAGAAACGCACAACCTGACCGCGAGCAGAGATGCTGCCCCTGCCTCCCCTACCCACGCGTGGCACATCAGTAACCCTGGAGCGGGGCCGGGAGCCAGCCTGCACATCCATCCCTGGCTGCCGAGAGCCACAGCAGCCACGCATGTGCCCCAGGCCCCCTCCCACAGCCGCCATGCAGATGGCAGCGCTTCCGTTGCTGTCAGTGTGGGGCCAGGCCGATGGCAGGAACCACAGCATTAGAAGCTTTAGATCTTGGTGTCAGAGCCTGCAGTCTGTCAGGGTGACTTTGCCTTAAAAGCTAGGGTGGCAGTAAAGATGAAAAATGGGTTTGCCATTTTCTCCCCGGCTGCCTTCAAACTATTTATCCCCAGCAGGACGCAGAGCGCCTGCTCCCAGGACACAGCTCCTAGCTCCTATCCTGTGAGTCCATCAGCGCACCAGGGGCTGCCCAAAGCCATGGCTTCCTCTGAGATCGGGCAGCTGGAGGCTGGTGAAGATACATCCCTCTGGCACGGTGGAGAGGCAGCAGGGGTTAAAGAAACTGCACAAAATCCCCACCTGTAGCTCAGACGAAACGGGCTCTTCCCCATTTTAAGCCAGCCAGAAAATCTGGCAAACAAAGAGGGTCTTTCTCTAGGATGTCTGCTAACGCAGCGACAGGGCACGGGGTGACTAACACTGAACTGGAAGTGTGCGAGCAGATGAAACCAGGAGGGTTTTAAGAGAAATCAGTCATTTTTCTGGGATTTTCAAATAAATAAACCCCAAGTAATTTAATATTTCAGAAGGTCAAAGTTAAGGGATTTATTTCTATGAGTCTGTTTGTATGACTTTTCCCCAGGCTTCCTGCCCAAAATACTCATAACTGTTCCCTAAGAAATAACCGTCTCAAAGAGTTAAAGACTGCTGCTACCAGCTGGCAGGGAAGTCAGATCCCTGGCTCTGATCTTAACAAAAGTCTTCTGCACTTTCTCTTAATGTCACAAGAATAAAGCAACCTGAAAAATGACTAAAGCCAAAGCACCAGTTGCGGATCCCATTCAGCACTTCACATCCATTTGGCTCTAGTGTAAATCCACATCTGGCAAAGGGAGGTAGGGAAACCAGGTCTTTTATTTTAGACCCAGCTGAGGGCTACCAGGGCATCCATAAAATGGATTTCCCACTTCAGGGCTCTCTTGTCTAAAGTACTAAACGTGTTCCTGAACATGGGGATAATGGGCCAGTTTTGGCCTTTGTCACAAAATCAGCCCTCAGGGAGGCGCTGCTGAGGTTTCCTGACTCAATTTGTGCAGATTGTGCTACACCAGCACCAGGCTGGGTTCACTGCAGCTCCAGGCAGGGCTCCTGAGAGAGACAGGAATGGTTGGAACCTTCCTGGAAGGCCCTCCATCCTGGAGGAACGGGATGGGGGCAGGCAGAGGGAAGAGGACGATCTCTGACTGGTTGTGCACCCCACATCCTGTTTGGTACCAAGAGAAGGAGGAGAATGCAAAAAGGGGGGGAACACCCAGAATCAAAACCCAAAGGGTCTGAAGCATGTATGAAGGTGTGGGGAAAAACATAGTGAATGTTGGTATCTGAGGTCCTTCCATTCTTTCTGCTGATAGCATGACTGCAATTGCTCTGCCAGCCTGCTCCACCTACCAAATTTGGCTATAAGCAGAATCACACACATGGAGCTAGAAATCCCTGCTATTCAGAAGGTCTATGAAAATATTTTACTTTGGTCCCCCTGAAATTACACCGTTCTCCTCTTTTATCTGTCTTAAGTGTTAGGAAAGCATGATGTTAATTAGATATACAAAGGCTTTTGGGTAGCTGAACAGTTTTGTAGTCCCACATTGATAAATTAAAGCATTTGTCACTATTACCACATTAATGTTTCTTCCTGAGATCACAATCTGGATTCGCTGCATCAGATAGTACCGGCCTCAGCTACGCGCCGCCATGTGCTACCTTCCAGGGAAATTAATTGCCATTCTGTATTTTCACACTCACAGTTTAATCATGCCCTGATTCTCATATCTGATGGTTGCCACCTCCCCAGGCAGTATGCAAGTCATTTTTTTATATGGATTTTCTCCTCACTACCTGTGTGAAAAGCCTGAATATCTTGTTTCAGGACAATCATCTTCTCCTGGCTCCAAAAGGCTGCTTCTGCAGTAAAGAATTCAGACAATTTCCTTCCTCCAGAAACCCTGGATTCAGTCATGTTAATTTACATTTATATAGCACCTTTCATCCCTGAAGATCCCAATGCACTTTACAAACTCACCCTCTCTGTACACAGAAGCTGTACAAATATACAGGGCTACATAAACAGACATCACTGAGCACCGAAATGCATCTCTCTGCACGTTTCCCCAGCACACTCGTGGCAAGTCAGCTCTGCACGCCCTACATCATATCACCATCAAGGAGGAAAATAAGGCACCGTGATTTAGAGGCATGCCATTTCCCTGCCGAGGAAACGCAAGGAGTCTAGGCAAGCAACAGAATGGCTTTACAGCCTGGGTGACTGAAATCTCCTTGGCATTCTGCTGGATAGGTTAAAATGAGGTAAAGACTGATTTGTGGTGCGTTATACCTCCCCTCTGAGCTGCCAGTGCCTGCAGAAGTCCAGGCTTCCTGTTCCCTTGCACTGATGGGTGACCCTCAAGCACTTTGTTTTATAAAACTGAAAAAATACCTGCTTGCTTTGTAGTGAAAACACAAGGGGAATTAACTCCCCACCCCCTGGCCCCCAACAGCAGCAGTTGACTGGCTCCTGGCAATCTGAGGATAGAGAAGGAAGAACCCCAACATACCTGAGACACCTTTTTGACCACGTCACTGCCCACGAGAAAGCCTTGTGCATAGGAGCGTGCGGCGATGAAGGCTCGTGTTGCCTTCACCTTCAGGTCCCTGGGAACTTCCCCGAAGGGTTTATGCTGCTCTGCGTGTTTCACCATGCAGTCCAGGTACTCATCTGTGATATGGTACTGGGGATTCATCAGCTTGAAGAGCCGCTCCAGCAAGCGTGTCCAGAACTCATGGAGGGCCTCTTCCAAGTTGATGTTGGAGCCCCGGTAATAGCGGCGTAGCTCACTGTACAAGTCCTTGAAGACCTTCATGTTTTGAGTGTACAATTCTCCGTAAATGCTTGGAAAAGCATCATAAAGGGCCTTTTCTGACTTGTTCAACAAATCCTGGAAATAACCTGGAGAGAGAAGAAAAAGGAGACGATGATGCATGCGCTGGACAAGCTAGAATCCAATGGGCCGTGCTGTTTGGCAGCACAGCTGAATGCCCTGAGAAAAGAGAAAGGCTCTAACAGAGCATCTCCTCCAGCTGACCTTACCCACACTCTCAGTCTTGAGCCTTAGCTGAGGAGGTTGAAGGATGACCGCACACCCCCCGCCCCCCCCCAGCCCTGACCCAGTGCACCATGGTCTGGGCCTCTCCGCCTCTTCTTGCAGCCTCACCTGGAACCAAAATTGAGGTTCTTCTCTAAGCGTGTAAGGTGGCATAGTGCTACTCACAGGTTTTCTTTACAGAACACATCAACTGGTGTTACTGACATCACCGTAACTTGCCACAAGCACCAGCCAACATCTTATGAGACACTCAACTCCAATCAAGAACCAGCCGCTTCTGGCTGCCACCAGCCGCAGTGCCAAGGCTTCACTGAGACGCCCCATCAGCCCCAGCCACCGCAGCCGCCCTGTACGTGTGCAGAGTCCCAAGCGCTGCGACAGGAATAGGCACATCTCAGTATGCAGTTAGACAGGGCCGTGGTTTTGAGCTGAGGCTGAGATTATCAGGTTTGGGGTTCTCATCCCATTTGCTTATGTGGATTTGCACCTTGTGTTTGTTTGGGTACAAACGGCGAATTGGTTTTACAGCCCAGGTTCAGTGACAGAAACACGACTCTTACTACGTATGGCAGGGTAAAGATGACAGACTCAACTCCTCCCTTACCAACATCTTCAGGTATTTCCATGCTGTCGACTGCCAGCTACCTTCAGGCTCTCTGAGACTGCACAGTGGGGAACTCATAGCAGGACCAGCCTGATTCAATTTATTGATTTACATGAGCAACTTTCATCATCGCTTAAGTCAGTGAGAGGAAAAATGATTTAAATAATCATTTTCATTTCAATTACATCTGTACTTTTTAGGGAATTGTTGAAGCAAACATGATTATACTGTTCTTTAAATCTAAATTACTATTATTTTTTTGGTGATGTATGATAAGCTCTAGTTGGAGGGAAACCGTTATTTAATTAAAATCAAACAGCATGTTTTTAGGTATATAAATTGCCTTCACTGTGCTTGGCATACAACAAAAGAGAGAAAAGCTTCTGAAAATGCACATTGCCTGAACAAAGCCTTATTAAACAGAATAGTTTCTAAAGGAATGGCACTGGCTACAATTAAATGCTTCTAAAATTTCAGAACTCATAAAGCTCCTTTCCATGGGCCTTGTTTATATTCACAGCCTGGAAGGGCCGTACACTTTCCTACATTAAAAATCTCCCCTTGGCTTCCCAGATTTCAATGAAACCAAAACCCAAGCGGGTCGAGCAAGCGGAAGCACCCTCTGCATCCGCACCACAGGCTGCTAGTACTGAAACTTCGTGCAGTGTTCTAACAAACGGGTACCCAGCATTAATAGCCTGGCTTCCTCCAGCCACCATCACATGCTGCTTAGTTTAAAATTTTATTTGAGTGCTTTGAAGAGATAGCGAGCAAACTAGGTCTAGGAAGTTTTGGCTTAATCACTTACGCAGAAAATAAAAATGTGTTATCTAAAACTCTGACTAAAAACTGTGGCTTTCAAGTGTACCTTTGGAAGAAATTTGTTCTCATTCAACCTGACCTGGTTGGCAGTTTGTATCTCCAAACGTTTGTACTGGGATCCCTCCATCTCTCAAATGACTGATCTGCATGTGTTTGTCCATCTTCCCTACTAAAACCTGTTTTCCTCCTGCAGACACCCGTGTAAGTGTGCTGCCAGCAGGCTGCCACAGGCACCTAAGACATCTTCTATAAAATTGCCTCCTAATGGCAGGTTCCTAATACGAAAACAAAATCAAAAGCTGATCCCATTAAAAAGTGCATTGCTGAAGGACCTCAGTTTCATAAGAAACACCTGCAGCAGATGTGAACAGAGCTTATCAAAACCTCCTCCTGAATCTCAAGACATAGGGTGCTTCGACCCCTGCTGTCACCCAGTGACCCAGCTATTCAGGAACCAAAGGAGCTCTGCCAGGGTAGGACAAGCTTTCTGCAAAGCCTTGGGCTGCTCCTCCCTGCCTGAGGGACTTGGGCTCTGTATCTCCCCCCACTCAAACAGTTCAGCCATCACTAGCCCCAAAGGCAGAGAGAGGCACGTGGCGGTTTTCTCCTGTGACAGAATTATCACCACGCATCCTAATGCAGATGAGACCTTTCCTTTTACCAAAAGGCCTCATCTACACTGAGTAATTACACAATACGTAATTAAAACTTGGCAAGCATTACCAGCACATACATAGCACCCATCCTGGTAACCCTGAGTCCCAGCCCGCCTGGTCAGGCTCTGCTGTGAGCTGACTTAGGGTCGATCCTGCTGCATTTCTTGTGGCATCCCCTGACACAGCTCAGGAGCCCAGCAGGTAGCTGTCAGGCAGGTGATTTGTCCTGGCAGGACATGTTTTCAGGTCTGACTTATCTGAGGTGGCTTCACGTTTTCTGTTGCCACAGCCTTCCTACCTGTACGACGACCAGAAATGGCATTCACCCACAGCAGACACAGAGTTGTCCGTTGGTGTTCCCCTTCTCTCTGATGCTGGTATCTAAGGCCTGCTCCATGCCTTAACGCGTCACTCGGAGCACTGCTGGTTCCCCATTCACAATTTAATTACAGAGAGTGCCAGCTCCTTCTCTTGTATAATCAGCGCTCTTTTTTCTGTGACGAGTGACACTAACTGAATCAATTACTCAGCAATCCAGGTACGACACGCGGCTTGGCACTCACCATCAGGAGAAAGAAAACACCAACAGGCTCGGCCCGGTTTGTCAATCCAAGGTAAACCTGCTTGCTTTGTGCTGCTACAGGAGAGACAAGATGCATATCTTTCTGTCAAAAAATTGGAAACCACTCTCGAAAAAGTCCAAGCTAATTAAGAGCTGATGAACTGTTACTTCTCACCTAAGTGAGAGAACACCAATTACAGTCAGCGCGGTTGGGGCTGGTTCTCAGAGAGTTCTTCTAGATTTCACACACTGAGAAAAAAAAAAAAAATCTACATTATCTAGGAAAAATTAATTAGCAATTAAGCCTCAATGTGTTTGCAATGAATAGCCGACCTGGCAGAGAATTTAAATGCCCATTTTGCAGCATTAGAAGGAATTAAGAAGTGGAGTTTGTCGAGAGGGACGCACAGATGCTTGCAGTAACTGCCCTGGTCCTCACGATCTCAGCCTTAGCACAGGTATCTCCAGCTCAGACTGCAGCTTCTCCCTGACACTCCCTGCCTACTAACACCCGACCTTTTAATGTTTTTAGGCACGTGCCACAGACTGAGAGTGTGCAAGGCCTCGTGATAAAGCAGCTTGCTGAACTGCAGTTCAGGCATCTGTCCTTTTTGATCTCAGGGAGAAGCAATTACTATTTATAGGGGAAGCCCCGTTATCTGTAGCCACAGCAGGTGGGGGACCCTCAGGTAACATGGGTGCTTGGAAACTTCTAATACTACAGCTGTCCCACTAATTCTACAAGAAGTTAAAAATAAAGCCCCAGTGGGTCCATTTTGGGTTTATTAACTCTGACTTGGTCCCCCACTGCTGGGTCTGCCATGGTTCCCAAAGGTGATTAGCTCAGGGAGGGCTTGAGCAGACGGACACAGCTCCATCAAGGTCACATCCAGGACACGTCCCCAAGGCCCCTGACCTCTGCCCACACACACCATGTTCTCCAGGACAGCAGCAGCAGGCTGACGGCATTCATACACTGCAGCACGGGGCTTCGTTAGTCTTGGGGATAGCAGGGATAAAGGGAAAGGGCTCACGAGTAGTCAGTGCTGGAGCTCCAAAGCCCTCGCTTGCTCCAGGAGTCACCACTGCACGTCCATCCCCAGGAGTCTGTATCCCAACACCCGAGGCAGTTCTATGCAGGGCCAGCTTCCCTCAGAACTGATGCTTTTGTTTCCACTCCGAGTCACTAGGAAGGAGTTACGTATCTTCTGTGCCCATGCTGGAAAATCACGGATGTTCTCAGCCTCTATCAGCCTCGGAAATTTTACAGGGAGGTTTACTAGCCAGAGATGTGTTCCACCAAGTCACCTGCTAAACTCACGACGAGGCTTCCCCTCTTTCTGGAACTCCTCTCAAAGAGCTGTGGAACAGATGAGTCCTTGCTCACTGCTGCAGGTTATTTTCTAACCCCAGTAATTCAGTCAAATCAAACTCAATTTTCCCTGGGCCAATGAAAGGCACAGCTCCTCAGACAAGGCTGCTCCTGCATGAAATATCACCTTTCACACTCACATGGCAACAGCATTCAAAAGAAAAGAGAATGAAATGGGAGTCTATTATTACTGTGCCTCTCACTTCCAGACTCAGAAAAAAGACAGCCAGGTTGGCTCAGGAGAAATTTGCCTCTCGGCAGAGGCCAGGTCTGGAAAACCTCTGCCTCAGAGACAAAAATGACAGAAAGTCATAAGCAAAGAAATTAAGAGTTTTTACAACCGAGACAATTCTGCAACCTTGGTCATTGCTTCTCTTGTGGTTGTTGTGACAAAGTTAGTTATTAGAGAATTTTCAACCAGAATCCATAACCTTTGCATTCAAGAGAGATTGTAAATCTCCACCCATTCCCCTGCTTCTTAGCTTCCCAGTGTTCACAGCTCATATTTTCACAGTTTCCACATTTTCACAACTCTGGATTCAAATTGGGAAGCTGTGAACAGCAAGGCAGGAACCAGCAGCTTCTCTCTGAAGACGGAAAGCTTTGGGTTTCCCCCTTCCTCAACTGCCCAATTCCCCAGCACCAAATACTTTATCCAACACAGCATTTGATCACGCAACATCTGGAACACACTGGGGTTTCTTCAACTAATACAATGATGGAATGGAAATGGATGCAGGGGGAATGAAGGGGTCACTGAAGGAAGGGCATCCACATGCTCCTTGGGCATGCAGCAGATCAGCCATCACATTTTAAAGGAATAATAGAAGAAACATGAGAACTGAAGAAAGGTGACTGAATTACTTTCAATCTGAATACTATTAAAGTCTTAAGCAGAGAACTGCAGTACAAAAAGTCTTAAGCACAACTGGAAAAGAGTAGTACCAGACCAGAGGAGATGAGGGAGGAAAACACACTGCTCAGATGATGCCATTAATTCCAAAATCAGATTTTAAGAAGAAAGCTGTCCCTAAAGGCATTGTATGGCTGGATTTGGTGAGGACTCTGGGCAAACCCCTCTACCTACATCTGCAAGTCAGACATAAGAGGAGGAGACAGGAAGCCCAAGGCAGGTGATACTTCCAACCCTTTGCTTTTCTTTGGAGTAGCAGAAGCAGCACCCAGAGCTCTGCCCTGCCTTCACCTTCCACGTCCAACCTCTCCCCTACCTCTGTGTTCTTAATACAAGAGCAGCCTGCTCCACCCTGGGACAGCAAAGTTCAGCTCTGCTGGTGCTTCCAAAAAGCATTGAGTAGTCCCCACGGGAACTCCTAATGACTTACACTGCAGCCTTGCAGTGCAGCAGTGCTCTGCACCTACAGAAGTGGTGTTCTTAATGCTACCTAAGTTTTTCACATCTGGCAAGAGGAGAACTCTCCCACTGGCCGGAGAGCTTTGCATGGCAAGCCAGGCTTGCTGGCTGAGGGCCTTGCAGCGCAGCCATAAGCTGCCAGGGCTGCTGGAGGTGGGGGCAAACACGGGAGGAGGGAGAAGTACCACATACCCTATGGTAATTTCTCAAGTTGGAGCAAGCACACGAGCCTGGTGTGGAATTCATGGAGGGCCAGAGCCATGGAGCATCCCTGTGGCTCTGAGGCAAAGCTGAGCGCCCAACACAGCACAGCTACAGCGCTTCAGTAAGGCTGGATTACAAACAGGAGAGAAGAATAAGCTGACTCTGTGGTGTCCTGTACAGTAGGAAAAGCAGGGAAAGAAACAGCAAATAGCGTGGGGATGTCTACTAGAGCAGAGCTCCCTCTCGGGGCCATCCCTGCCAGTCTGAGGCACAGCAGTTTCATGGACTGAGTTCCTGTTTAATACACTGCTGTACATCCCAGGACAAATCTGCTTCTCTGGGTGGTTTTAGTGCTGTCCTTGCAGTCAAACTGCTACTAGAAAAGAATAATTCTGCAACAGATTTAAGCCATTAAAATCCAAATCTAATGCATCCATATCTATTTCATTCACTTGAGCAAGTAAGGTGATATTTTATTTATGAAATTGTTATTACTCATTATTAATTTACACACTCCCCATGCTGGTGCCGAAGAGCTGACATCAGTACCACAGCAGTGATGTGCTCTGATCTCTACCTTAGCTGGTGCTGCCAAAGGAAATAACCATGATGAGACCAAGCGCTCGGGTTTAGGCTCCGCGTGCAAACAGCCCTGCATGTAGCGACCCTGATGACATTTTCCTTGGGACATGCCTCTCTCTCCTCAGTTTCCCGCCCCTGAGAAACAGCTGCTCTTGTGTAGAGATGTCTGTCCCTGTTTGGTGGCTGCAACCTGAGAGGCATCATGAGAAACCAAGTCTCAGGTTGCAGAAAAACCCCAAATAAGAGATAAGATTAGCTTCTACCTAGAAGCCAAAGGATGAACAAACGGTGTGAACAGATGTGTCAGCATGCAAGAATTATGATGCTTTTAGGCAGTGCAACTCCCAAACTTTTAGGATTCTCTCCAAAGAGCTACTTTGCATTTAATGGGGACCCAAACACCTTTATCTGATCTCTCCTCCCCACACTGTGTCCTGGATCGGGGCTGAGAACAGCATAGGAGCACAGGACTGAAGAGATGTCGTGGGTCAACAAGACAAGTGCCAGCCCTGCCATGCGATCATCTGATTTCATACTCTCCTGAACCTGCTCAGTGCCCACCACGAGAGCAGTTACAGATTTTGCCCTCCCTGCTCTCACTGGAAGGCTGGTCCAGAACATCTCAGATGTGTGAGCTCCTTAATTTCTGGTCTAAATTCATTCTTTATCCATTTGATTCTTTGGTGATCCTCCAGTTTCAACAGTTTATTGTTTCCTGGTGTTCACTCTCAGACATTTATAACCAAAGCCCCCAATTTTCTCAGCATCCATGCTGCCTTGCTACACAATCAAAGGTCCTTTCCCTTCTTCACACCTGACAGATCCTCCAGTTCGCTGGCTGTTCCACTGACTCGTCTCATCACCTCTTCTGATTGGCATTAGCTTTTAATAACCATGGGTGGTCAGAAAGGCCACAAGCAGCATTTCCTTTTCTTCACTGGAAATAGCATTGTGAATACAGCAAGGACCACACTAACCTTTTTGAGGAACGTGTCACATTAGCATTTCACAGACTTCCTGCCACTGACTGGTACGTCCACAGCTCTCCCCTTTGCTGTTTCCAACCAATTAGTCCACAGCTGTTTGCCTCACTCTGGAATATGGAATTCACCCTATTTCCATTATTTTGGTCGTCATGGTTATCCACCATCTTCCTCAATAGCAACAACTTTTCCCAGCGCTGTGTCATCAATTAACAGACACATGAACACATTTCTCATCATTTGTGCTTGCCTGTAACGGGGCTGTTAACCAGGCTGGGCTCCGGGCCTGTCTTGGAGAGCCACAACTGGGACCTTGCTCCAGCCCAGGAGCTTTTCTTTCAACACAATGTATTGGTACCTACCCCCCTTAGCAAGTTTTTCACCTGATAATTCCTTTACTAATTTCCATCTTCTTCAGCTTAATTAACTACTCAAGGCATAGATGCAAATGCCTTTGAAGTCTCCTGAGATTAGCTGATAGAACTGACACACCGTGAGCAACCGTGAAAGCAGGTAGCTGGGTAGGATTTGACCTAATCTCTACATTAGCTGGCTTTGGGTAAAGGAAAGCCCACCTTAAACTGCTTTTAGATGGAGACATACAGCAGACAGCTTGTTTCTTTTGCTAGGGAAAACAGAAAACAAACTTTTTAAAAAAAGCCAAACTTTCCCCTCCAAAAGAAAGTTGCTGTTGCACAAAAAGCCATTTTAGTACACGGCTTTGCTAGTAAGAAGCCCAGGGAGAAGGCATCTCCAGCCATTTCCAAGAAATAAAGTGGACTTTTTCTGCCAGGCCTAGGACTTTCCATACTTTACAATGCCAGCTCTGTGCCCATCCAGCAGTGCTTTGAATGGCAGCCAGGCACATGTAATTATTTGCACTTATTTTTTTTATTCTGCATATTCCCCTCCCCTGCTTCTATGATGTGCCCAGATAGTTTGCTTTGCCCTAAGGCAAGCAGGCCTGATCCAGCTACTGTAACAGGGGAGCAGAGAATGTTCCCTGGCTTTTCCCCAAAGGAAAATTGACCCTCACTTGAAGTACAGGAAGAAGATGAATATTCTGCTTCCTGGTGAGCACCATACAACTACTGGGTGTACAGTGAAAGCCACCCAAAGTGACAGCAACAAGCCTGGGTGTCAGGAGGGCAGCCACCAAGATCCTCCTCTGCCCCAGTGGCAGATCTCTCCAAAACATGACAGTGATGAAACCACTTTAAACTTTGATGATCCCAGCGAGCTCAGCATTCCCTTCCTCCTGTCCCTCGGAAACAGGTCTGTGCAAACCTTAAGACATCCCTGAATTCAAGTTCCTCCAACAACTTTGCAAATACAAGAGTCCCTTGGGGACAGAGGGTAAAGACGACTAAATTGTGTGACTGGCAGGGCACATAAAGAAAGCCTGTGCTATGCTGCAGCAGTAACTGGAGCCAGCATCCCCACGCTGGAGTGCCTGAGCCCGCAGCGGTATTCCTCACTGCCTGGCGGAAAAATAGCAAGGCGGGAGCAGGAGCAAGTGGCACGCACCTGCTCGGAAAGCGATTCCAGGCACCACACGCCACCCTCGCAGACTGCGGGATATTAAATGCCACAAAATGCAACGCAGCTGACATCCAAGCCATTTGCTTGGGTAGCTCCTCTATTGTTTAGGCTCGAAATCTCCATGTTAGGAAGGCTGCAGTGCAACATGCGGGGCAGGAGGAGGGGTGCTCGGCACAAGGGCAGCCGTGGGAGGACACGTGTGCCGCGCGTGCGGCCGTGCTCCAAAGGTTGGGGTGATTGCGCAGGAGTTGGTTATCAAGGCGTGCCAAGGTTTGTGGGCGCAGCCGCGAGGTCAAAGAGCCTGCAGAGGGGCATTCGGGCAGACGGCCCCTTGCATGCGCGTGGCCCCTTGCATGCCACTGTGGCCCAGCGTCTGCGTATGAGACTGACAGGCGAGCTGCATGTACGCTAGATTTTTCACATTCTTTCCTCTAACTTGGGCCTCCATCAGATTCCAGCCCTGTTCTCTGCACATCTCTCAAAACCTCAGTCTGATGGATGCCTGTAATCCAATATGGTGCAACAAAATGCTTGTCTCCTCTGCACACTCCAAATACTTGCACATGAGGCTATAACGGGTCTCTCAGGCTGTGAAACTCCACAGCCTGCAGCTACAGGCACGCATGCAGCCCCTGAACTAAGGCGATACTGCGTACTTTGGGAAGGCACCAACAACAGGATGAGCAGCAATTTTACCCCTCAAAAACCACCAGCTAAAAGGTTTCCTGGCCAGGCTCTATTTTTGAGAGCCACTGCTGGTCACCAGCTTCCATGGACTTGTCAGACCCTTTTTGAGCTGAGCTATGCTGCTGGGTTCTTGCTGTGAGCTCCACATTCACGTTTTCTGGGGAAAAGTACTTCCCTCTGCTGGCTTTAAATCTCTTCAGTACAACAGGCAAACCATAAGCCTTCTAGTGCAAGAAATACAGAGTATTCGCTCCTTATCTGCCATCTCTAAGCGCTTCACAGACCTCTATCATGCCTCCATCTCTTCGCTAAGCTGAAGAGTCTTATCTATAAAAAGTAACCAATTCTTTAATTTTCTTTGCCGTTACCCTTTCCCTCCTCAGCACAAGCTCCTTTTGCCAGCGTATCAAGCTCAGAAAAGTCTCATGGTCCAAGGTCTTATGGCTCCATGCTGAGACACCTTGTGCTCCAGCCTGCCTGGTGGAGATCAAACAGCTGTGCTGTGAGGAAGCCTGCCGCAGGCTGAAAGCTCTGGCAGAAGGGATTTGGTCTGTTTGCATCCAGGGTGGGATAAGCAAATAGAAGAGATGTGAATTTTAAGATTATTTTCCCCACGTGTGTCCCTGGGATTGGAGCTGGCAAGAGATTTTAATCATGGCTCCTTCTAAATATATCTATGCTACAACTACGGGCTTGCAGCAAATAATGAACTGCAAGTATTGCCCCAGCAGGCTCTTATCAAACAGATTTCACAGCAACCTCCCTGAGAGATAAGGACTGGGATGGCACGTGGGTGGGATTCATGAAACAGGAGTCAAGTCTGATCTGGTGGCTTAGTCCACACTTAGGGAAGAAAAAGAGACCTCACGCTTCCTGAGGTGCTCACTTGAGCATCTTCAGAGCTGCTCATCTCTCTCTGGACTGTCATAGGAGCTGGGATAATTAAGCCAGAATAGGCTTAATTTGGATAAATTAAAAAAAATAGCTTTAATTTGGATAAATTAAAGTCTGCAAGATGAATTCCACTCTTAATTTTTTCCTCTAAGAAAGCCTGAGCTTAAAGGCAAACTAACAAGCATCATTACTACCAGAGATAGGAACGTGAAAGATGGTGTAAGTAATTGCTGATACCACCTGTTCTTGTCCAGGTTTATTCGGTAAGACCCAAAGGTTCTACCTCTTTAACAGTAAACTCTGAAGTATCTTACAATATTGAGGGTTGCTGGCAGTTTTAAAAGGTGCAGGTGCACCCTGGATAAATGCACAGCTCCTAAGGAGCAAAGGTATTTTTCACTCCAGAAAGAAAAGTGTTCCTTTCCTCCTGCTGAAATAAACCCCCAGCCACATGGAAATGCGCTCTCCCAGCTGCAGATGAGAGGGCTACTGCCAAGGTCACCTCCTGCCACCGCGGCTGCACGCCCACGTACGGGGCTGGTGACAAACTGCAGAGACATGGCATGAATGAGAGAAGCCACGCATCTGTTCGGGAGATGCCAGTGCAGGCTGTCTCCAACAACACCTTCCCCCCACCCCGTCAGCCTCGCTGAGGCTGAGTTAGACTTTCTGCCCCTTTTAGCAAGAGGCAGGCAGCTGCTGCTTCATACCTGCCAGAGCACAACGTCTCCTCAGCCTTCCCTCGCCTCGAATATACGCTCCCGAAGGTTGAAAATAATTAAGCCTGTACAGCTTTCAACACACATCTTTTAACTTCTTCCTTACTTATAAAATACACCATTATCATGAACCTATTTGTCACCGAGTCAGGCTCTTTGCGGCAATATTTTAATTGAGAACATCAGTGAATGATTCTCTCTTTAAAACTGAACGCATGTCATCGTCTCTGCAAAAGAGCAGAGAAAAGCCCCATGGTTTGTGCCCATCTTTGACACCTTCCATGTTCAAAGAGCGACTTATGCACTCAAGCATCCTCACTTCAGATTTTTCAAGATCAAAACTCCTTGTTTTAAGTTTTCAACAGCTGCAGGCTTCATACTGTGGCAGTGGGACAGAACTGGCTTTAGTTTCTCATCTTCTTTGTTAGCGCTGTCCTCCGCTCAAAATGGCCTCCAGACAAACTATTTATTGCTGGGTTAATTAGATCATTTGAGTCTACGCTTGCCACTGCATTTTTGCAATATAGAGTATCTAAAGACACATGGTCCCTGGATATCTAAGTATCTTGAGTGACACGTGTTCCCAAGGGAACAAGGAGGACAGAAATTACCAGCTGTGGGGATAATCCTCCAGACAGGCGAAGTTCCCGTGTTAGTACTGCAGGAGTTTATCTACGTCTGCTTAGAGCTCTTAATTTCTACTTTTCTCTTTCACCGCCTCGTGCTCGAGCAGTGCCATCAGAAAACAACTTGTCTCTTTGTAAAAATAATTTGCTTATGACCCATGGAACCAGCAGGAAATGGAGAAAGAGGTAAAGATGAGAGAAGACAGCTACTGTGAGCAGGCGTGCAGTATGGATGTGTATCTGACAATTTGAAGTGTAAAGAATGTACACATATACAATGCCACACGTGTTGGTTATTTGAATAACAGGCAAATTAATACCAATTGCTATTTTGATACAGCTGAGTCACAGAATCATAGGATGGTCTGGGTTGGGAGGGACCCCAAGGATCACAGAGGTTCCAACCCCCCTGCCACAGGCAGGGTCACCAACCTCAGGCCTGGATCTACACAAGGTTGCCCAGGGCCCCATCCAACCTTGAACACCTCCAGGAATGGGGCACCCACCACTTCTCTGGGCAGCCCATTCCAGCACCTCACCACTCTCTCTGTAAAGAACTTCCCCCTAATATCTAACCTAAACCTTCTCCCCTTTAGCTTTAATCCACTCCCCTGTGTCCTGCCATTGTTTACCCTTTTCATACGGATGTACTATTTACAGTTAGCCTAAAATAATATGAAGCCATTACAACACACTTCCAGAAATGAGGAAAAGCTGGAAGGCGGGTGGGTGACACAGCACTCCCTCTGCCTTTCCATGCATGGGCATTTTCCTTGGTGTAACCACATGGTTCCTCCTTCCCCAGAGGGCAGAGAAGCATGCCCTCTTCCCCCAGTTTAGGTGCCTGTAGGCTTCATACTCTGAATTAACGTCTAACAATTGTTAAGGACAATTAATGTTCTCCAGCAGATATTACAATAATAAACCCAGCAGCACATGTTAGTTTCTCTCCTATCCAATGGCCCCTGTTTTGTTAAACACGGCTAACTTTTCACCTTGTCCAGTGATAAAAGTTCAGATACAGCTTCATCTTCAAAAATCCCGAGCATCATTCAATTGCTTCTATTTTAAAACACAAGGGCACCTATGCAGCAGTCCTACAGAGAGACTCAAGCTTAGCTTACCTTGGCATATACCAGCCTACAGCCATGCTGGGATAAACCCGTGGATTCTCTCTCTGAGCTCGGGAGCCTTGCTTTGTGGAGCCCACCTGTGACCTCCAGGTTATAGACAAGGAGATGTAGTGGATCACTGGGTCACTCGTCAAACAGAAAACCGAACGAGTAGACAGACCTATTTCAGCCCTGTCATCCCTTCTGAATGAATGGATGACAATGTGGCACCAGGAGGTGCCATAGCTCAGGTGTCCAAAGCCTTGACTTGGTGCTAAAAGCCTTATTGAGGGGTCAGTCCAAATCTAGAGCCAACATACCATGGCACAACAAGCCACGGACACCTAAGTTATAGGTCACTATTACTGAATTACTGCTTGTGGCCATTACTGCGTGTCATCGAGATTCACAAAAGTAAAACACCTTGCCCAGTATATAGACCTTCTTCTATTGACTATTACATTGCCTGAGTGTATTTTCTAACAGACATTAACATGGATTTGTTTGCTTGTCGACTATACACCTTACGTAATACTGGCTTTATTTACTACTTGTGTATAAGTTTTTAAAGGAAAATTGCATCATGACTGTGACCCGTATGGAAGGTCTGTCACAAAATCTATTTGCTTTGGAAAATTACATGATGGAGGAAGCTGCTTTTCAGTCCTATCTGGCTTGAATGCCCCTGGTCCCTCAGCTGTTTACTGACACTGTTTTCATGTGAGACATGGTAACTGGGGGAATCTTCCCAGCCCAGCAATTCGGATAAATCCCTGTGAATGGCCATGTTGGCTACACCTGACGGTGGTGCACAGTGCAGCAGCAAGCTATAAATGCATGGCTTGTGGTCTCTTTGCCTTCACTCTCTGAACAGAGGACATGAGGATTTTCACTTGCCCATGTGGCATCTTCACTGTATGGAGGCACTGCAACCCTCAGCTACCACAAACACAGTGTTGTCCTTATTTAGGGCCCAAAGCAAAGCAGAAAGTCATTTCTGCTTGGGATCATCTCATGGTTTGGATTGGAAGGGACCTCAAAGCCCATCTAGTTCTAACCCCCTGCCCAAAGCCTCATCCCATCTGGCCTTGAACAAGGTGTCCACAGATTCTCTGGGCAACCTGTGCTAGTGGAGGGATGTCCCACCCCTCCCAAGCAAGCATGCTTCCCTCAGCCAGGGCTGATTTACAGTCCACCAGTCCTCTCCATAGTATTTGCGGAGCTCATCAGAGCCTCATCTGGAGGAAACACGTTTTTGAAGGTGTGGGCAAGAGCCTTCAAGAAGTTGATAAATGTCTCTTGTCTCCCATCTTCACTAATTCCATTTGAAGATGTACCTATAGTGCATGCATTTATAATTTATATGAATTGAACATAAATCACCTTAGAACTTGCAAGCATTACAAAACCTTGGAAGACAACTTGCTTGGGCACCTTGTATCTGCTGGATACATCAATGACTGAAAACATCTGCGTCCACCATGGGCTGTCATCATGTTTGCAGAATGGAGATCAAAAGCTGCATGCTGAAGCAAATGTTAGCTGAGACCTGGAACGCTATCCACACTCTGAACCCAGCAGAAATAAACACCAAAAACCCCACCCCAGAGCACAGACTACACATGCTCCTTCTTTTAAAAAAAATAATTTAAAACCATTTTTAAAAGGCTTGGGTTACCCTGAGCTGCTGGCACTCTTTCTTCTGCCTGAATTGGGGTTTCTGCTGCCTTTGAAGCAGCTCTGGCTCGGGCCCAAGGTCGAAGGGTGGGAGAAATGGATACTTGTTAAACGCCCAGGCTTGCTCCACCTCACCCAACTTAAAACTGTCCTCTCTTAATTTCCTGTCAGATTTAATCCTGAGTACTTTGCGCCACTGAACTGGACACGACTAATAAATTCTGACCTCTTTTAAATGTCCTGTCATGAATTTAGATTGAGATCCTCGTTAAACAGCTATAGAAATGAATGCCTTTAGCATGCATTTCTGAGGATGCACAGAAATGTTGACAATCAGCTGTCATTCACCTGTTATCACAAATGCATGGGGACAATCAGAGGATTTTCAGACCTGGCAGAGGATTTAGAACAGCCAGAAGGAAATACTATTGCAAACAGAGAAGTTATGGAAAACCCCACCCCTGTTACAAAACCTCCTGGATGCTGAAGACTGAAAGAGAATCCAAATGATGATCAAATAGAACCCAAATGATGATCAAATTAGGAAAAGGAAAGTCCATTTGGTGGACATGAAACAAAATCAACAAGACATCCAGGGTAGCCGAGGAGCTGCAATACATTCACGGTGCAGAAAGCACACAAGATAACTTTGGTGCTGCTTCTGTAAGCAAGGGTGCACCTTACTAATTGCCATTACCTTAATTACCCTGGGATGCTGTCAAGATGGGGGTAAGAATCAAAGTGAATTTTATTCTCTGGGAAAACAAAGTTAAGGAACCAGGTGCTAGGTTGAGAACACTGATCTGCCAAACCACAGCTAACCCACGCCATCCCAGCCATGGACTGCTCCCCCAGAGCCACCTCCAGGTCCTGCTCACAGGGAAGGAGATATATGGCAGCCTGCTACAACCAGGACTTGGGGCTGGGACATACACTTCTTCCTGGCACTGACACCCTAAACCAGAACTGTCTTTCTGATGCAAATCCCCTTTTGTGACCCTGTTGTGCCTAAATGTATCCTCGGGGATCTTCTGTAACCTAGAAGCTCACTGATTGCCAATTCTGTATCTCCTGTTAATGAAAAACTGTGTGATACACCACTAGGTGATCATGTGCAGAGGTGCTTTCTGGACACCAGTTACGACTGGGTGAAGCAGACCATGCTATCACCTAACTCACTGATAGGCAGCTCCTCCAGGTGACACAGATGCAGCCTTCTCTTTGCAAACACACTGGTAAGTGAGACCTGAAAAATATCATATACACGAGTCCAAGTATAGCTACAAAATGTCTTATGCTACTGCTGCAGCAATTATAGCAAGTGCAGCTTACTGTCAGTGCTGGCCAGAGTCAACACATAACGAGGCAACCTGAGCAGTCTCCTCACTAGGATCTCTGGTTAGAAGAACTTATCCTACATACTGGCTTTTCCATGCCTGCTGTGGGGGCAATAATTCCACCACTTGCCTTTGATATCCTTAGGATGCTCTGTCTGGGTTCAGATCACTGGCCCACCCAGCTGTTTCAGCTGAGGCCTGCTTTTAACTTGTCAACTATAAAAGCCATAAATTTCTGGTGTGCTCAGGAAGAAATACTGGTGGTCAAGTGACATACATTCCCCAGAGCAGTTCATCCAAGTCAGTCAACTGGAAGAAGCAAGTTTTAAGTGAGCTTTTCAAGAGAGCAAGTACTTTTCTGTGCAGTTTAGAAAGGACAAAGCAAACCCAAAGACCTTTCCCAATGTTTGAGGGAGCTAAGAGCCGCTCCCATCCCTCAAACACCGTGGATGGGGAAGCTGCCAGCTAGAGGGGTCCTGGATAAAGACTGACTCCTTGAGGGGGCACGGTCTCACAGCACCTTTTCTGAAATCCCCAGTTATGCCCTTTAACTGCTGCACATAACCAGCAACTTAGGTCACTGACTTCCCACACTTCCAATTCTCATTTCAGCGACACGGTTGGCAACTGACTGTTTATGCTGCTCCACTCTCTTGGAAGAGGGGAAAAGCAGCTCAACCCCTTGTTAGTGAGGTCAAGGGCAATCTTACTTTGTTTAGAGCTTCCCTATCCCTCTGGTATGCTCCAGGGCTCATGACACACAGAAAAGGACTGTGAGGGGCGGCATGTGCATGCCATGATCAGTAAATCAAAGACAAGAGACCTCCCCCATTTCACAGGACAGACAACCAGACCTTCAGCCTTTGAAGCACTTGACATTGCTGGCCTGATCTTGTGTCATTATTGGTCCCTCACGTAATGAACAGAAGAATTGCTCTGGATGATCTCCTTCTGCTCAAGTCTTCCTCCAGCACCTAATGGCACCTCCATAATGTGGAGATGTTCCTTTTCACTGACTCACAGGGAATCACTTAGATTAGACACCTGGAGACCCTCAGCCTTCAGGCTCCCATTCAATTAATTAAATCAACACACTATGCTCTTGGGTCCACCTCCCTGTCCTTCATTATAAGGGCTTGGGAAAGGAAGCCCCTGGCACTTGCCCATTTGCTCCTGCTTCAGTTCCTTTAATCACTGTCCTGCAGCGACACAAAAGACTCCTGCTTTGTGGTGCTGGCAACAGGAAAGAAGTCATTTAAGGTCCTCAGCTGTTCAACTGGTGACACAGGTTTTGGTGCTCCCTGGTAAGGTTTTTTGTGTGTGGTCTCACATAGCTGACTGTGCACTGTGTCTGCAGCATCTCTCAAACGAGATGAAGGGTCACAGATGCCCATATGTGCACATGAAAATCTGTGTAAGTGGATTGAACAAGTAAAAAAGAAAAAAAGAAGAAAGCAAAAAGCAGGGTTCCCATCGATGCTGGTCCATTCTCTGTGAAGGAGCTGGAAGGTGCTGACTGACTCACCAACACTAACAGAGAGAGGGAATGAGATGGGTAGTAACACAGCCCCTACCAGTCTTATGCAATGAGGGAGAGCAGGGTGGGAAGATCAGAGGGATCCTCAGCACGCTGTCTGCATGGGCAAGGCTTCACAAGCCTTTGGCTTGCCTCCTGCTAGAGAACATGTGCAGGAGACAGCCAGCATAAAGGTACCGCGTGCAGGAAAAAGCTTCAGTGGGATCCTACACCTTCTTTGGCAGGAAAGTCAATTGTGCATGAAATGCAAAGCCCTGGAAAAACAGACTTTGTTAGTGCTGGTGCTCACAGAACCACTTGCACAGTATGTTAAGAATAATAATAAAAAACCTGGTCATAAAATATTGGCAGAATGGAGCTGCATGTCCAGAAGTGAAAATGAGTCAGAATAAGAAAGAGAAGCCAAATAGCTGCAACTTATTTATTAGAGACCTATTGAATAAATGGCCCTGGCAACTACTGTACCAGTTCATCCCCAACAAATGAGAAAGCAAAAGCTGTTTCCTTAAAGAGCTGCCTTAGAATGGAATAATCTGTAGCAATATTAAAGCAGACCATAGTTGTCATTAGTATTTTTGTTTTTTAAACTATGCAGTGCTGCTTTTTCATGTACAGCAAACCTTGGAGGCTGGGCAGGACCTGTTACACCTACTGCCTTACCTCTAATTCGACAAACTGCACGGGAAAGCATGTCCAGTGCGAGTGGCTGGGAACAAGAGTCACCTGTGTTGGCCTGGAAACCGGACAGCAGAGGTATGGAGTCATGTTGCTCTGCACCTAAGTACAGGGCAACTGGTCTCTGACAGGTCCGTGACCAGTGACACCAACACCACAAACCCTGGTGGTCACCTTCTCTGCCAGTTAGCCCAGTACAAGGGTAACTAGTGTTATATTTCCCAGCGGATCATGGAAGAGTAAGGAATACCTGCTGGATTTTTGACTTTGCTCAGTCACAGCAACAATTCATGCTTCAGCGTTAGGGTGGGAGAGAGAAATGTGGGTTCAGTTTTAACAGAGAAAGCCATGCCCTTCCTCCCTGCTCCTCTGCCTCCAGATACACAGGCTGCACGGCAGACATTGGGATGAGACCACTCAGAGAACACGTGTACTATGAAAAGCAGAGTGTGCCTCCTAAAACAGGCTGTTCTAAAGGTTTACTCAAGCTGACGCTCAGAGCGTGCTGCTAAAGCATTGTTATTATGAGCAAAGGTATTTGGCGTTCATTAGAAGGATGACAATTAGCTGAAAACAAGTGTTGCCAGAATCACAGGACTCATGGCTCCATACCAATTTTACCCGGAGCTCCTAAGGACACCAAGCCACAGACAGAGCTAACAGAGGAGGGAGAGAGGCTCCTTGGACTCCCTGCGGCAGCCCGCCAGCAGAACTGGGCACAGATCCCCCAGACCAGGCAAGTGCCCTGCCCACCTGGGAGCTTCACTTGGACAACCACAGCCATTTTCATTATTAACTTTGGTGGAACTTTCTCCCTCCAAAATCTCTTTTCTTTTCCCCTCACTACTATAGGTCTGAATGAATCTGAAGGGCTTCTGCTCTCTGGTACGAAACAGATACCATGGAACAGGACTACAGGATTTATTTTTGTCTGTCTTTGACACACGAGGTTTGAATGGGTTTCTGAAATATCACTGTGGCAGGCTCTGGGGATAACGATACTGATTTTGGTCTTCAACCAGCTGTCTTCTCAAATATAATCAAGCTACTGTATTCTTTTCTCCCCACACAGCAAGCACAGTTATTTTATATTTGAACTTTTCCATCTTTGAGAACATGTTTACCACTGCCTCCTTGAAGGACATTGGATCTCATTTTCTTGGACTTCCTCTGTTCTGCTCTCACTGTGAAGAAAAGCCCTTTATGTTGATGTGACACTATAAAAATCCACAATCATAAAGTTAAAAATAACCCCCCTGCTAGAATAAGATCAGTTGAATACACTGATTTTCTTTCCAAAGTAGTATTTGGTTCTGCCCTGTATTTTCACGTTTGACTTCAATTTTCTTCAGCAACTCAGAGGCCTTTAGGAACCGTGTGTCCCTGAAGATAAAAATTATGGAGCATTTATCGCATAAATAGGAGTGCACACCATTGCAGGGTGTCTCGCTTCAAAGGTCTTATTCCAACACAAACCTGGTTTTTACCACTCAGAAATTGGCACCAGGGACCCAAGGAAGCCCAGAGCCTGCCGCTCCTGCCAGCAAGAGCTCCCTGGGTGCAGGAGGGGGCACTCGGATACCGGGTGGGCTCTTCAGCTTGCATGGCTTTACTGGAGGTGCTGTGCTAGCGAGGGCTGCGGCTGAGCGCAGCATGGCTCCATCTCACAGCCTCTTAGCTGCAGAACCAGAAAAATTTTGCTGCAGAGACAGTGCTTCAGGCCAGCCTGACTTGAGAGTTCTCTTCACTTAGCACAATTCCCCAGCTGATATCCTAGGCTTGCAACCAAAACAGCAGTCAGTGCCAACTGGCCGTGTAAGACCTGATCTTCACAACCAGGACCACAGAAAACCAAACCCTTCAACACTGGCCGAAGCAAATGCCATTTGGAATGAGGTTTAGGCCTAACCATGACAATACACACCATCACCAGATGCCAATGTGGTGGGGTTCATCAATTCCATCAACATCAACCAGCACCATCTGAACATCGTCTGTTGCAGCAAACACAAAAGTGGTGAGGGATCAGCAATATCTGCACTGTTTTCTACCCATTTTTCTACAAAACCTGCTGATCCTGAGGAAGCGTTTGGCAGGTAATAGGAAGGGATGAAGAACACATAGTGGAATTCTTCATCCAGGGTATTTATTGCCATCTTGAGTCATCCACCACAGTGGAGGGCTTCATTCTCCGATAATTTCACACTCCATAAAAATCGAATCTGTGATAATTTAGGGAGGCTATCAAGTACTGCTGATCTTGACCATAAACAAAGCAAAACCAGTAATTGCTTTTACGGAAAAATTATGTGTGTTTTAGGGTTTTAACACTGGACTATCCCAGGGGAAGGAGGAGAAGATTGGAAAGCGTTGGTTTCAACAAGCATGAAATTGCACAAAAAGTAGCAAAAATTAGATGATACTGAACTTCCACACATAAAAGCAAACAAGCATTCTGTAATATTGGCTTCTTCAATTTAATCCAATCAGCCTTTCGGATTTCCATTTGTTTTGTTATAAAAAAAAATATCAATTCATCACAATACTTAGGGTTCCAATTACTTCATTGAGCTTCTATTAATAAGAAAAAGCTATTGATTTAAACAATACATACACAACTATGACTCTTCAAACCAGAATTTGTGTTCTACCTTAAAGATTTTTCTTTTGGTGAGGTATTAATTATTAGAATTCAACAGCAGATCAGTTAAAAAAATGTGAGCAGCCCTTGCTTTGTCCCAAGCATCACTACCTACTCTACCAAAGTGAATGCTTAAGTCCAGCCCCTGACAAACACTGTGTCTATGGCTGAATTTTCTGTGAGGGAGGAAAAAAAAAACCCCAGAAAGGTTTATGGCTACAACAAAAGCTTTCCAGTCCTGTGGCTCACAAGCTGCACAGCGGCTCCTGGCAGCTTGCACTCAGAAGTGTAGCAAAATTTGATATTAAAGCTCACGGACCTCTGCAATTTCAGGAGTCAACACGATCCCCAGCTGAGGTTAGGAAAGAACGCAGAGGGCTCTACTAAAACCACTGGATTCAAAGACCTTAAATCTTTTTAGAATTTAAAATGTGAAGCTTCTCTTCCTACACTGCTGGATTTTATTTTATTTTTTTTACTCCTTCCTCTTTGCTGTTCCAGGGTCTTACGAGGCTAAATTGGATGCCGTTAATTCCTAAATGAATGTTGGGGTTATCCCATGGGATTTCTACATTTTAGATTTCAAATACTCCTCTAAACCGCAAAGGGAAAGCCTAGGGCTTGATGATGCAAAAATTCCTCCTACTCAAATTACAAGAGTGGTAGACTTGACAATAGATTGCCAGACTGAGCATCCTCAAGGTAGGAAGGCTGTAACTCAACCGTGCCCCTCCCTGGGTTGCAGAGCCACCGCTCTGTGCACGAGGAGCTCACCTTGAGTCCCGCTCCAGCTTAGACTATAAAGTACCCATTATCCTCGCTCGGTGCATATATAGCTTTTCTTAAATTAACACAGATGCCATTTCCTATTATAAATAATTTGTTCCACAAATAGATGTTTTCAGGAACAACAGCTGTGCCTGAGCTTAATTTGCAGCATGCTGTTTGTCTCGCAGGAGTCAATGGGAGAGGTCACACCAGTTAAACTAGTTGTGAGACCTGAACTTTGTGGGATCCGGGCCTTCATTTGTGTTTTGCTTTTGTTTTGTTTTTGCCTGCCATGGGTTTTGTCACATTTCAGTGACATGACTCTTGTGGGGCTTGTGGGGGAGCTATTTTAGGGGGGGATATGGGAAATGCCAGCCTTTGTATTTCTGCTGTTGGTTTTAACATGAAAGGCAGTTGTAAACATGGCCTAAATCGTTGCAGAAAGCCTCAGAGGTGGGTTTTTAAAAGGTAATTTTTAGTAGCATTGACTTTCACTGTTCCATACTGCTAATGTTCTGTACTTGCACACACATTTTCAAACTGCTGTAATAAGAAGTGGACAAACAGGGACTGTATGTGCCCTGCCATGTCCCCTAACCCAGGGAGCTTGAGGGCTTTGCAGCTCTGCCGTGACTGCAACACAACTCACAGCTACTGCAGGCCAAACAAGCCTGAGACACAAAGGCCCACACTGTGTGCCCTACCCTCGTGTCAGCAAAAAGCGTGGCAAAACTGTGGGCTGGGGACCGTGCCCATCAGGGATGCTCTCAAGGGGCAGCATTGCTGGCAGATAGCACCAGCAGCCCCCGGGCTGAGGGTAGAAGCACTCACCCCTCATATGCTGCCCCTCAACTTCTACTGCCCTGGACCAGTCTACGAACCCTGGCACCAAACTCATCTCTGACCTGGCTAATTATGGGCAGGGTGAAACTCCCCTGGGCTGGGAACTCCCGACACCTGCTATCATGGCAGCTCTGTTCATCAGGGTTCATCCCCAGGGCAGCGCTGCACCTCCTGTGCCTCCACCCAGAGACAAACATTAACTACCCCATGCGATTGCGTGCGGCGTGGCTTTGTGCGTCAAAGCCGAGCAGCACACAAGGAAGAGCTTTTCAGTGGCAAGCACCAAAGATAAGAGGTCCCAGCAGCTCAAAGGGTATATCGCTGCTTTCAGACACCAAATGATAATACCAAACTTCCCCCCAAGAAAGCCTTAATGTAAGATCAGGAGATTTTACAAATTATTCCTTCTTCCTTTACCAGTTTTCTCTATACCCATGATCTATAATTTCATGTCTGGTATAGACCTGATGGATTGCAGCACTGTTGATACACTGCAATAACAAATAAACAGTTGTTATTATTAATGGGTCGATAAATCACATGATCAACCCCTGGGGCGAGCTAATTGTAGTCATTTACATTCTACCTGCAAGACCACTGCCATCACAGCTGAATGTGGTATTCCCTTTTGTACCCGGCCGTAAACCCATGGAGCGTTGAGTCCCACAGCTGCTGTGTCCACCCCAGCAGGAGCTGCCCTTTCCAGACACCAATGAAGGGAAACTTTCTGCAGCACGAGAGCTGCGTGAGAGAGCATCCTGATAGAGAAACAAATGCAGTCAGGTTTTTAACCCTGGCTAATTTACTGCTGTGAATATCCAGAAGAATGAAAGCTAATTGAGCTGGTAGGTCTGGGCGTTCACTTCTCCTACCGCCGCAAAGGAGTGGGCACGTAGGTTTTCACACCGCACCGAGGGATGACATTGCAGTAGAGCTCCATCATTCACCCAGTACACAATTTGCAGCTCGTCAGATGTAAAACTCAGCAGCTCGGCATGTAGCCGCAGGCTGCTGGGCTCCTGTGACGATCAGCCACGGTGGTTAATCATTTCATCTTCATGTTGTGAAACCCCTCCATGCATTCCTCCAGCGTTATCTACTGTCGTGTTGGCTTTTAGCTCAGGCAGCTCCCCTGAGATCTTGAAAGCCAGCAGGGTTGTCTTTTTTATGTGTGTTTGCCAAATGGGTGAGACAGAGTTTAAAGGCCTGTGAAATATCTGTTTTGGGGTTTTTTTTATACACAAAAAGCCAGAATCCCCCCGGTGATGTGGTTAAATAAAGTCCTTGTGCCACTCTGCTCACAGGGAATAGAGGGAGAATTGCGTGGCTGGTTCGGACAGAGGCTGCAGCTGGGGACAGTGCTTGGTTACACACCTCAGTGATGGGTGGGCAGAGGTGCTGTCCTGAACATGCGCTTTGCTTCAGGTTTGCCCTGCTCCTGCTAAGAGGAAAGCGGACAGCATTTCTGCAGCGGTATTGCCCCTGTTCTCCAGCTCTCCCTGAGTCGGAAGACTGGTGAGAGGAGCAGATGAAGGAGGCCAGGTGATCCCTGCTGATGCACATGACGGCAGGAATGCTTTATTGCCTTGAAACACACCTCCTGCCTTGGTTTTACAGCAGGAGGCTGCATGACAGGCCCCATCTCTTGTTAAAACAGTGCTGCTCAAAGGTCGGTGTCCTTTGGCACACTGCAAGATGCGATGATGCCCTTTTTCTTTCTGAGCTGGTGCTAGAAGTCAGTGTGCTGGTGCCTGGCATTCTGTGTGGTGACACACATCACCACCTTATGGCAGCTTGTGCACAGGATGAAAATACCAAGCAGGTTAATTGGTAGGAGGGGGCCGGACGGTATGCAGTTGGAAGAAGGCCTGCACCGATAATGAGAAACAAAAATGTTCATTTCCAAACTTTCTCTCACCAAAAATCAGGCCATAATAAGCACCTGTCAGCAGAAGAGGAAAAAATGTTTCAACAATGGCGTTCAGGGGAGCGGGACAGGAGCAGAGCAGCAACAGCAGATGTGTCATCTCATTGTCTCTCCCAGGCTCTCTGCCCCAAGGTTAGAAATTCTTCCAAGTCTCCCTTCCAGGATAAAATCTCCCCCTGCACACACTCCCTGAGGCTGTTCCTCCTGATCTTTAATGTGCTTTCATTGCTGAAAGAAAATAACGTATCTGCTATCAAATTTGCTGTTGACTTCTGGTGGGGCTCTGCTACCTTCTCTTTGCTTGAAAACATGCTGGATTAATTTGGGCTGAGCAAATACAGACTGAAAAATGGACGTGAGCTTATTCTGCATTATTTTATAAAACAGAAAACTCTCTGCCACTTGCAGACACCTCCCTTCCCCATGGGAGGCTTTTCAAACAGCCCAAAGCATGGGAAGCATCCAGGTCAAACACGAGCTCTGTAATCCCATCAGAAACACACACACAGACTTGCTCATCCCAAAATCCAGCCTCCTCCACCCAGAGGCATAAAGTGAAGAGCTTTTATCAGTGCCAAATTCAGTATCTTTTCTCCAGTGGATACTGGAGAGGCACAAGTCCACCCAGTGCCTCCCACCATGCTGGAGGACAGCCTGCAGAGCTCAACTGAGCTGGTTATTGAAACTGCAGCCGATTCGCACAGCTCTGCTTGCCCCTCACAGCCCCCCTTCTCCAACAATGCACTGATCCCACCGACTGACCCACACAGCTCCTCTTCCTCCTTCCCCTGCTCTGGCACAGACACAAATCACACTTGTCCCTATCAAGCAGGAGAAGCTGGGGCAGCGGATAGAGATTTTCTTGGAGGTGGGAAAAATAGGAGCAGGAGGTTGGTATGAGGCTGGACAGGCAGAAGGGAGAGTGAGGAGATGCACCGAAGGCAACGGAGAGAGGCAGAAACAAAAAGACTGTGAAAATACCAGATATGCCCACTCGGGCTGAGTGTGGAAGGAAGAGGGAAAAAACCCCATAAGACAGAAAAACATAAACCAAAGGAAGAAGCTGCCAAAACCACAGCAGGTCTTTACTGCACCAGGCAGCTCCCCTGTGTTCACCTGTTTGGAAGAACCGCACTGAGTCATGGTTATATTATCACAGCAAGAGACAGCAAAGTGCAATTAAAAGTATTTAAAGAAAGGGTTAACCAGCGCCACATTCCTCCGGCAGGAATCTCGTCTATTTTAAGAGATTAAGAACTAAGAAAGTACAGCAGCATCTGGCCCCTAATTTACAGAAATAACAAATCAAATGCCTTAAAATTGGTAATTTGGTAGATTAAATTATCAAAGCCTAGTCTGTTGGTGTCCACATCTGATAGTGCTTTGATCTTGTTTATATCTTAGAAATTGTTTCATGGACTAACTTTGTTGATTATCTTCAAACTGTGACAGGTTTTATTCCATCAGAAACTCAGCCCCCTTGCGAGCAACAGCCTGCTCTTTAAAGTGCAAATTCAGAGCCAGAGAAGAGAGGAAAGGATGGAATTGTTTGAAGGAGCTGCTGGATGTCAACAGAGGTCAGTGCTTTGGTTTTATTCCTTAACTACATATGTACAAATGACCTAACGCAGTCCAAAATTAAAAGCTACAACCGAGACAGGGGGAACAGCCAACTACAGTGCTTCAGTGTCCCCAGCATCCATCCGGATGATGGATCTGGCCACAACCAGCCCCTGACACTGGGACAGTTTTTTTGGAGGAGCTGAGAGAGACCACAGCAGAATCCCTCCTGGAGAGCCTACAACAGCAGGATGTCCCAGTGAGCAGGAGGAGCGGCCAACCTATTCTTCTGCTGAAATACCTCACAGCACATGCAACTGGGGAAACACTGCCTTAAGAGAGCTTCTAAAAGTGGCAATGCATTGCCCAGGCTATCAGATGAGCTGGCCGCAACCCAGGAAACACAGGGAAATTCAGTTTATTCCACTTCCAGTTCTTCTGGGAGTAGAGGAGGTGAGGAGAAGTAGCTGTCAGCTGTCAGCTGCTCCGGCTGGGTGTGCTTCCTTGGGAGCTGCCACCGCACAAACTACCCTGATAGCCCTGTAAGAGAGATGCTAACCAAAGGCTTTCTTCAAGGCTCTCTCCATCTGCTCGTGGCACCCCCAGCAAGGTTTGCACACTGGCCATGGCTGCCCAGTGGAGCTGGTCTGCCTGAGTGCCCAGCGGAGCTGGTCTGCCTGAGTGCCCAGCCTCCGCCTTCCCAAAGCAACTGTCAGGCTGCCTTGGGTGTGGGGTGGGCTGTGAGGTGCTGGCCCTTCCTGCTCCCTGGAAAGGGAGCCCGTCCACTTTAATGAGCTCTCACTGTGATGAGCAGCTGGTATTAGCTTGGGTTCTTGAACTAGTCCCAACACCTCAGAAAGATTAAATCTTCATTTTAACAAGATTATTATGGTTTCCTAAGCAATCCAATGCATATAAACAATGGAACTAACAAAACATTGGGTAAAGACATATCACTTCAGTTCCCACATACTGCAAAGTATTACTTGCCCTGGAGGAGCTCTGTGGGGAAGATGAGAACGTTTCAAGAAACTTAACCCTGAAGAAATGAGCTGGAAACTTGAGGTCTGACCAGTGCGAACATGTTAGAAACCATCCAGCTGACATGCAATCGCCAGCCTTACTGAGTAAGATATTTCACCTCTGAGCCAAGGTTTTGCCCAAACCACATGAAAACTTGCTGATAAAGTGAGACCATTTACATACATACACACCTCTGTCTTAAGAAACGTGACTCTGCACCTCAGGGCCTGCTCTGTGATTTTTAGAGAGTCTTGACATTAACTTTATTGTTGTTATGATTTGTGTTACTGTGTTTTCAACTCCAAATTATTAATCAAATAAACACACAGAGAGGTCCCGAGGGCACAATGCTAAAAGCCAGCCAGCAATTCAGTAAAGGAGTATGAATTTGTCTAGAGCTGAAATTCAAATCAGCTTTACTCTTTCAGAAGACCCGAACAGTTCCTCCACCCTGGGCTTCGCATGAATTGATTGAGCTAAAGATAACTGACTTTTACACCAAACCTATCAATTCTCTATGCTTCACACTCTCCATCCTCTACTCAATCCACAGCCACTGTTCCTGGAAGGGGAGACACACAAACCAGCATCACAGTCCAATAAAGCAACCCTTTTGCAGCTCAGTGGGGCTTCCTCCTCTGCAATGTGACCAGCAAGGCATAGTTTGCAGCGTGCAACAAGCTGCTTCTGCACAAATACTGCAGACAACTGCAGTGCAGGCCACTGAGACTGAAACCTGTCAGTTATGTTATTAACCACCCACCTCCTGTTGGGAACTTTGATGCCACCTAACATTCACATTCACAAAGCTCAAAGAGATTCAGTTTTTTCACATCCTGAGATTCTCTCCCACCTCATAGAAATGGCCAGAACACACACTTGCAAGCAAAACCGGGGAGCTCTTTCCATGGAAGCAAAATCTGCCAGCTCCATCCACAGAGAAAAGGGTCTGACTCCACCTGACTTGGGGCATTCCGCTCTGCCTGACCAGCTCCATCCTGTGCAGCTTCTAGCTCCCACTAAAACCCAGTGACACCCAGAGGGCAGTACCTGCTCCTGCATGCTGTGCACCTGCGGTTCACAGTGCAGTGCAGCAAAATGGTTGTTATGCTAGGAAAATGAGAATTGCCTTCTTGGGCTCATTCTTACTGCCACTGCCTTGTACAGGAGCGAAGCACAAGCTGCGGATAAAGAACATAAGTAGCTTTGGTAGGGTAGATTGCTCATCAATTCAACAGCTCCACTCAATTTTCTTACTAAGCCTCAGGAGACATCTCCTGCGTTCCCTAACTGACCTCATCTATGGGGCCCCATACAGAACAACCCCTTTTTTTTTCTCTTCAAAAGCTGATGCCAGTAATAAATTGCATTTCCACAGATGAAATCAACGCATCACAGCAACATTGCAATGCTGCTCAAAGAGCAGCTTCCAAGAACACCAGCTCATATAAACCCAACCCCACAAGGCTCAGTAGCTGTTGGAAAGGAGAAGTACCTATTTCTCTGCTAAACAGGTTTGCCTCCATTCGTCTCCTAAATGTAGAAGCTGACATGGTAGGAGTTGGAGATCCTGTGGCATATTTCATCAAGAGTAAGGATCTCTTGGATCAGGCTTGTGACTAGTCCTGCATTGGTAAGACTGAATTTGAAGTGAAGCTTTGATAGGTGCTGCATCTGTATCCCTCTGCGTAGGGACTTCTTCAGTCCTGTTGTTACCGAGTCTCTCAGCAACAGAATGAATGTTTTCTCAATTATATTTATATGATCTGGAAGGATATTTGTAGAAAGAAACCCCCAAACCAACCAACAAAAACCCAAACATGTGCTTGCAGTTTCTTGGCAAATGATGCCAAGGAATGGCAGAAATTCAATTCTTCATCCTACACCTTTTTGACAGCTCTCTGCCCTCCCCAAACAAGCCCCCTTTCTCTCTAAGGCCGGAGAGCACTGGTGCCCGTGGTCGTTACAGAAGCATTCACAGTGCCGCAGCCCACCAGAGCTGATGACAGCTCTATAATCTAGGTGCAATCGGATATGTTGCCATGCTTAAGTCAGCTGGTTTGTGTTGGAGGTTTCAGCGTGGCATGCCTCTGAACTGATGTAATCCTCCATGTTTTGTCTGGAAAGTGTGGCTTTCTGTCAAGTTCCTCTGGAGCCCAATGAAAGAAACCTGTATTTTTCAGGCGCTCCCTGGCCGCAGCGATAGTCAGTGGGAGGCTGCCACGTGTAATTCAGAACCTTGGGCTCGTCCCTGGGCAGCATGCAGAGCGCTTGCCTGCACAAAGCCAACTTTGAGCTGAAACCAACCCAAATTACTGCCTGACTTCAAAACCAAAAAAAACCACCCTGACCGAGCCACTCAGAAGCAATAGAGACTTGCCAATGCAAACTAAGTCACTCCACCAACTCTACTCCCATCTGTTTATTCCCAAGTATTTAATGCATATTCCCGTCTCGCTGGTGCCGCAGGGACCGCTCCTTCCAATCTGTGCCCTTTCCTGTAAAACCAACCCCCAACAGTCTTTTGATGCGCAGCTGCTGACTGCATGCCATCCTCACCCTGCCAGGTTCTGTGGTCTCCTCAGACCCTACTGGATTTTCAATGCCATTTTGCTGGCAGGCATAGAGAGAAGCTGAAGTTCTCCGCTCCCCAGCGACCACGGAGGGTGTCTGAGCAGCACACGATTCTCAGGGGATGACGAACGGCTGTTTTTTCAGTGTCTGTTTAGGGGGAAAATGGGCTTCTATGTACCACTTACACTCCAGTCTTGGTGGCTTGGGGACCAGCCCGTGGCTGGAAATGGAAAATGAAGGGTCATTGCCTTTTGAAACCCTGCAAATGACAGCAAATTGAAGTAAGAGCATCCTTGTCTTCTCTCACTGAACAAAGTAGTAGGAGCCTTTCTAATTACTACTGCATCCAAACCAGCAAATCAACCATTTTCATCTGTTACCTATGCATGCTTCTGTCGAGGGAAATGCAAATTCAGAGCTGGATGAGAATCACTTCTGAAGAGTTGGAAACAGCACTGGAAGTTATTTATTCCTTTACCCAACTTGTTAAAGGTACCCTTACTCAGTTTTAACACTCTGCTACAACTTTTCCACGTAAGACTGGCTAAGTCCTGCAAGTTAGCCCTTGCTGATATGGCATCACTCGCACAGCTCATAAATCACAAAGGCTTGGCTTTTCCTTACAAGCTCACTAATACAGAAAGGCTGTTTCAGAAGTAGTGGCGTAACATGTACAAAAAGCTTTTTTTCAGGCTAACTTCAAGACCAGCAAACAAAAGCAGAGATGTCAGGAGCTAAAGGCAGACAGCAAACTTCCCCTATGTTTTCATTGCTTCAGGCAGGTTATTGGATAGACAATAGATAATGCAACCCTACTAATGGTTACTCATGCCTGCTCACACTGCCTTTCACCACCAAGCACAGTATGCAAAGTTAAAGAAAAAGAGCAACTCAAAGTGACCCTTGAAACTACCAAAATGGTAATTTCAGCTCTCGTTTTATGTATCTGCAATAATTTACCCATGGCCTGACATAGCTTCCTTGAGATCTTCAGCCTACCTGTTTGTGCCCATGCACGTGTGATGCGTGCTTGGCGAAAGCATCACCCACAGCACATACCGCTGCTGCCAGTGCTCCCCCTTGACCTGTTTCCCTACTACAGAGCTTGATGCCTTTGACAGGTCTGCCTTAACTATCTATGCAAAGCAACAACTGGTGAGCCAGGAATGAAAGCTGCTTGGCGAAGGAGAAGAATGCCTGAGAACCTACCCAGACACCCCTCACATAGAAACCGGCACACGTAGATCGGCCATGGTGAGTCTTACGGTACAGGGGCAGTGGTGAAATTACAGCCCTGGTGCCACTGGCAATGCTCCAGGTGGTTTGTGCAAATACAGAAGGACGTGGCTGTATCAAATTTTAATTTTGAGTTGTATTTCCCAACGTGGCATATGCTTTTGGTGTTGTTTCCTCTCTTTTAAACTTCACATACACCGTGCTGTTGGTTTACTTGTCTACATGCATGCACATAGAAACAAAGAGATAAGTAATCAAAGCATTTGGGCTTGAAGAGCCAGGATTTGAGACTGCTTACATACATAATGTATGTTACATGACTAAAGCATTGTGGTAACCTTCAGAAGAGCCCGCAGGTGATGATGCATAATTAAGGGGCTTGCTAAGCCTAAAGCTACTGAGAAAAGCAAATTAGAGTAAAAACAAAACAAAAACAATCCCCTGTTACGCTTAAATCTAGTATTAGACACCTGTTGTGGGGGATTTATAAGATGCCCTTAAAGCAAGTGATTCATTAGCCATAGGCAAGTGACAGACAGATGAGAAACAGAACCAAGTAAGCTGATGTGGAGCTTGGTGAGCTGGTGAGCCTTCCACAAAGTACCAGTCCTGCTACCCTGACACACCCTCCATGTTCCTTAAAAAAAGGCATGACTCAAAAATCAAACCACAAAAACATGTTTCATAAGAAATAATGTGCAATGGCAAGCTGCCTACAGCAACACTGAGTATTTTTCCTTCTGTCAGCAGGAAATCTGGAATTTGCTCCCTTGCCAGATGAATGGTGTCCACACTGAAAGTCAAGGGCACGCAGAGCTGCGTAGTAGGGAGTTAGACTTCTTGGTTGCTTCCATTAAAATGACTTACTTTTCACAGTACTTAATATAATTTAGCTCGTGCATCAGAGTTCTCTTCAGAAATCATCCCCTGTACCCAGCTGAGAAACCCAATTATATCTAAATGTTTAAAAAAAGTCTTCCCGGGAGTGTGACAGATGATCAGTGAGGTCTGAACCTCAGGAACACTTCTGTGCATGGGAGTCTTCCCATGTCAACTCAGATCTTTTAATTTTTTCAGAGACGTTCTGGGATTTGAGCCTTTACTTAAGCCAACATTTTCCTTCTCAGCCATTCTAAACAGTATTTTATAATTAAACCCAAGTGAAGCCATAGTGGGAACCTCTTGGATGATGAGCTGCTATGCAAGTCAGTCTGTCAAGACATATCAGTTTGTTATATATCAGCTTAGAAAAATAAATGCTGTATACACGGTGGAACCCATCCTAGTTAGCAGAGGATTACAGATACTCCCCTCAGCACGGCGCATGCCCTCAAGATAAAGTTGTATTTTTTCCCAGCAAAATCTGGGTTTTAATTGCTGCACAGGAAAGAAAAAAAAGGCAAAGAAAAATGTAGAAGCTGCCCTTAGACATGAACAGCCTCCCTGTCTGAAGCCCAACGCTGCTGCGCACGTGTACCCTGCGGAATACGCTCCGATTGTGTGTGCACGGCGCACGCTGGCTCACATGATGGAGGTAGGAGGTAACTGACCAAGTCACAATGGAGGTTCTTGATGCATGTCAAGAAAGGAAAGAAATACAACAGAGATAGGAAAAAAGTGTAATATGGTGACTGCAAGAAGCCACAGTCAGCTACTCGGCATTCTTTGCTGAAAAGGCAGACCATAGGGGTCTAATTGAAAGCCCTCCATAAGAAACATTCCTACTGGCTTCAGCAGGATTTTGGATCGCTTCCAGCAGATCCTCAATGCTGTCCATTATCATTTGATGTGTGTGAATATATACCATGACTAATGCTCAAAACGTTACCTTTTAAAAACTTTATAAACATAGGAGGGAGAGCAAAAAAAGGAGGAAGTATGCATGGGGCATGGCTATAGGAAAAGTTAGGGTTAAACGAAGGCAAACAAACAACTCATTAATTCTCTGAAGACCGATGATAGGCTTTGGTGATAGGGAACACATCTCAGAGGCAGATGAGCTGTGGCTTCAGGTTCCCACACCCTCTGACGCTAAAATTCAACCACTGGATTCCCACTTTGCACAGAAAAGTTTGGGTTCAGAGATACAGGCAGAAGAATCGCCACTTCTTGCCCATCTATCCAAACAGATCCACATTGCTTTCCTTACTTTGTTTGTGCTTGCTCTTCCTCCCTAATCCTTTGAGATCTCTGTGCTCCCACATCTCGATGAAGTGGGGCAGGACAAGTTGCCACAGCAGCCAAACGAGCGTTATCCCATTTCTAACTCTCAAAACTGGCTTTAGTTTGACTAGGAACCAGGGATGGAGCTCTATTTTGTTTAAATTGTTTTTTCTTCTTCTTACCTCAAGTTTTCTCTTGCCATTGCAATCAGCATTTTGGGCATGTAATTAAACTCTTATAAAAATAACTAATTAGCGTAGCACCAAAAATATGAGATTTTTATCCAGTGCCTTAAGGGCTAGGGTCTTCAGAAAGGAAAAAGTTGATTTGAACCAGAGAACTGACGGAAACCCAGGGCCTCTAATAGAGTCTCAAATGGAGCCTAAGCTGCAATTGATGTACCAGAATTATAACATCTTCTGTGGTCACCAGCAGATGTTATTGCACAACTTCAAAGCTAAACACTAAGTACAGAAGAAAATAAATATAAAGAAAGGGATTAGCACATCACAGCAAAGTCTGCAAAATAAATATCTAACTTCTAATTGTAGCTCTCAGCATTCTAATTACTTATTTGCCCACCACACACACACACACACACCCCACCCCTTTGCTGAACACTGCAGGATGGGGACGGGTCTGCGCTCGCTGACTTTTTGCACATGAAGTCGTACAGCCTAGTTACATGTGCCCTGATTACAGCTCCCAGCACAGGAACTGTGCTGCTGAGATGGTGTTTACAGAGCCAGCTCACTTCTCATCACAGGCAGGCAGAAAGGGCAGGCTCGCGAGCTCTTGTCACTTCCAAATTGTAAAAGAACGCAGCATCAGACGAGACTTACTCGCGTATAAGACAAGACTCACTCTGTCAGACAGTTCTCAACATCATTTGTGAATAAATTCTTTTATAAAACTGCAGAGACTGCATTTATGATCTGATATAAAAATCAACAGATGAGTTAAGTTATTATAATGAAGAACTTGTTCAACGGGATTATATTCATTACTGTAAGTGATTTACATCCTATAAATCACTTCTTTGGGGATTTACTTTAATTTTCCTTTGCCTGGCAGTGCTACTCATTCTGTTCCTGCTATTTTGGAGATGAAAGTTTGGAACATCTCACATATGTAGAATGCATAAATATTACGAGACAGGCTGAGAAAAGCTGTCCTGTTTGTCAAGTGCCTTTGGCTAAAGGAATCTCTGAGCTTCTTGTACCAGCTGTGCCTGTATCCACATCCACTCACCACACTGCATCCTGCTCATGCAGTTCTAGCCTTGGAGCCAGGTTCCCCTGACGGGTGCTGCTCGGCAGACCTTAGCAGATCTTGGCTGACTCCTGGCAGGTGAGGATCTCATGTCTTACCCCAGGAATTGTTTCTGTAACTTTATTCAGATGGTGCAATGCTGGAGGAAGAGTCAATACCACATCAATGGAGAAGAAACATGCTAAAAATGTGTCGGCCTGAGAGAGCAAGGATTGGTTTCATATGCCCTCAACCTCCTGCCTGCAGTGCCAGAAGGGGGAAATCCAGCCCAAAGTCATAGGAAACCATTACAAGCAGAAACCACGGTCATGTTTGATTTGCAATCAAGGTAAATCAAAGGGGAAAGGTACCCGTAAAATCTGGACAAGCAAAAATTGACACGGTGCAGAACACAATCAAAATCAAAGGGAAAATAATGCCAGGGAGAGACACCTGGAAAAGAAGAGTAAGTCCATCACAGTCCTAAAGGTTTCAGGTATGTCTCCGTAATTAAGGCTGGTCTCCAGCTGAAGTCATCTTCAGTCCACAGAATGTAATGGGGAGATGCGAAAGGATAAGAACTCAGTAACGCAGGAAAGGTTGCAAGACTGAGCCCTAATGCCCGAGCTCTGCCTCTAGTAACTCCCAGATAACCTTGCTGCTCTGCAGCTCCCTGTGCTCCTGCCTTCTTATCAGGAATACAAAAGGGAAGCCTGTTGACTTTGAAGTTTGGATGATCACTGCAAGTTTTGTCTTGCCCTCATCCCTTTCACTATCTCTTGGATTTCAGTACAAACTTCATGTACCCAGATAGAAAGGCAGAATTTTGAGTGGTATCTCTTCTGCCTCTGAAAGCCTCCAAGGGATGGAGGTCTTGTTTCCAGAAGGTGCAGAGAATGATATGAAACACAGAGTGTTAGCTGGCTTGGGTACATAAAGTGTGATATAACTGTGCATCAGTGTGTTACACGGTAGAAAGGACATTACTGTACTTTGAAATGAAAGCCTTTAGAAGTGAAGGCTGGAGGGGGAATAACTGTTGTCAAACTCTGAGGAAGTTTCAGCTTGAAATTAGCCCTTTGGGAACTGTAAGGATGAAACAGGATCAAGAGGAAGGGGAACTGCACTATCTCAGCAAACCAACCACGATCAAATTGCTTTGGATGAGCGAGGGAGGCTTGCAAATACTTGCTGGACCCCTGGTGCCATGCTGGGTCTCTGATGGGAAGGTAAAACAAAAGAAACCATTCTAGATAAAATCCCTATCTACTCCTCAGAAAGGCTGAGTCCTACTGACTTCACACCGGAAATCACACTATGGAAAAGATGAGCAGCATCTAGGAAAGTTCTCTAGAACTTCACAGTTTCCATATGTTTTCTTTTTTCCCCTAAAAGCAGATGGAATACAGAATAATTCAGGAGAGCCAGCAAGAATACTGTGACTCCAAAAACACCCTCCATGCTGAAGCTAGGTGGGCACACACGCTTTCCGAGGGGCCACAAGCCATGTGTCCAGCCTCTGAGAAGCCAGCCTTGCCATCCAGCGAGGCCTCTAAGCTTTCAGGGACAACGGTGGGAGCCACAGCAGCTCCAGGAAGCCCAAGCATCTCGTGTGTCTGCAGCCCAACAGCTGCACTATGGCAGCTCCTGGGTAATCATTCCCAGCCCTCTCCAGGTCCCACGGGGGTTGGTGACTGCTCCTTGCCTCCATCTGGAGGAGCAGCTGGATGTGACATGCCAAAGGAAAGAATTCCAGCAGGGCAAAAAACCCCCAACATCTCTCAACAAGACAATTTTTATACTGGGAAATGTTACCAACCCAAATCCCATAGGGTCTCACTAACTAGTAATTTAATTATTCAAATCCCTTTCCACGGGCGCAGTGTTTGCCCCTGAAGAGGAGGCTGGTGACCAGCAGCCCTGCGAGAAAGGAATGTCTGTGTGTGTTTTTCCCTTCCCCTCCTAATTAAAACAAGTTTCCTTCTCTCCATGAGCATTTATTTTGCCCCTCAGACCTCCCTTCCATACAGGTTCTCTCTAGTTTAACCACACGCACCCCGTGTGGGGCAGGGGAACCCGCAGGGCTGTGCCTGGCCCCCGGCATGGCTTTGCTCCTGCCACTTGTTTGCTCCCCAACCTGTGTTTTCCTGCGCTAGAGGTAGTGGCCTGACCCATCCAGGCTGTGTCACCTATGGCAGACCGCAGTGATTTGCCCAGCAATGTCCAAAACCACCTGCTGTGATGGGAAGGAACAGTCAGCCACCAAAAATAACTGGGTCTTCAGACCAGGCTCATTCCTGTTTCATTGCCCTCTTCCTACCTGGAGCCCACTGGCCACAGCTGAGGCTCACTGGGGAGGTTTATTAGGCTTTTAAAGCATGGCTCACTCTCTAAGAAAACCAACAAATGCATCAGCCCTGCATCTCTCCTGGAAATGGCCACTGTTATCTGTAGCAAAAAGATACTGGTATTATTTTTTTTATTATTTTCAGGAAACAACTCTAGGGAACAGTCTTTATAACTAAACCTCGTTATTCCTCAAACAGGCAAGAATAGCTGCCTTCATCAGGGCTGGCCTTGAAACTGGGATTTTCCACTAAGTGACCCTGTATCTTTAGAGTGATGGACAGAAGGACCACAAAAAGCCCTCTAAGGAACCAAAGTGAAAAGCAACAGTTGGCTAAATTCCCACAGCCCCCAGGAAGCGTACAGCCCCTCACAGGCACTCTCCGTGGGACCTGCCTGAGCCCCATGCCCTGCCGCTGGGTATCACGGGATGAGCCAGCTGCCCACAGCCCTGCCCTGGGGAGCCTCATGAGACCCCCTGCAAAGACCCCCATGTTTCTGTGGTAGCTCAGCACTACTTCTGGTTCCAAGTCCAGCACAGGCTTTAATCACTGCTGAAATCAGAAAACACGTGGCTGGGTCAAACTAACAAGACCTCCTGTGCGAGACACAGCTTTTCTCTCTCTGATTCACAGGATACCCGAGCAAGAAAACGGGTTTTAAGTTGGAAGTTGCTGAAGAAATGTGATGTTTAAAAGCATCAAGCAATTTAAAAATACAACTTTAAGCAGAGGCTTACCATGTTGAACCACTGCACCCCTCTGCATAGGGAGAACAGCAAAGTAAAATCCCTTGCCTGCTCTTCCTGTGATGGACTGGCCCTTCCTGATGCAGGCTGCATGGTGGACAAGCATTTTCCTGGTGTCTCTAAGTCATCTATGCTCTTATCCCTGCAGAACCAGCTTTCAATGAATATGAGGCTAGCAAATCACCCCGACTTGTGTCAAAAGTCTCTCAGTATTTTACCGACAGGGAGGCTACCCATTGAGCAGATTCAATGTGATCTGTACTCAGCAGCCAGGACTACGCTTCTCATTCCTGATGCTCAACCTTCCATCCACTGAACCTGCTTTTGGACAGATCTTTCTCTTTTCCTAGTCGAATTCCTGCCTCAACATTCAAGCACATGGGAATCACATACAGTCATCTGGTGATGTCCCCTCAACTCTGCAAGCTCCAAGAGGGAGCAGTGTGTGTGGGGACCCCACCTGATGCCCATGCTGAGGCTACTGGAGGAATCCCCTTCTCCTTGCCAACGGGAAAGCTGCCTCTGCAGTATAACTCTCCTTTCATCAAAAGGGGACTTACCAGAACACAGTGCAAGCTCTTGCAAATTGCTGTTTTCTGGTCATGTTGCTGTTATTTGTATAAACGTGCCTGCTCCATCCGCTCTGCTTCAGACATGTTATTAACACAGTGGCAACCTGAAAAGCCCCCACTCCCTGTGCAAAAAGCAATGTGACTGCAGTGATGAGGTTCCTGAAAGGAACAGGCGCTGGTAGGAGAAATGTGGCGTTTGCCATTCATTACAGTGTGAGCTAGATTAGGCCTTGGTGGTGAGAAGGTGCCAAGGACTCACTAAAGAGTGAGTGGAAATGGAGGCTTCCAGAGCCTATGAGACCTGGCAGAAGCAGTCATTAACACTGGTGGCGGTTTACAAAACTAAGTCCTGAAAGATTACATGAAACTAGGACAACAAATACAGAGGGTTACAGGGACATATGCCTTGATAAACTTGGGATCCTGGAACTACAGTTAGGGGAGAAGTATGTTTCCTAAACCAATTGTTCCTAACATGCACATAAAAATTGAGGCAGAGAGAGAGGGGAAGGACATCAGCTAGTGCACAAGCCCATTCTGGGCTCATCAAACTGCCTGGCAGCTGCCATGGTTAGCAAGCACTAGCTTGCTAAGACCATGCCGACACCAGTGGCCACATGGGAATGGCTCCAATCTTCCGCTGATCCTCCAAGAGGCCAGTCACTACGGATGGAGACCACATGGAGGCCACACAGAGAGACACTGATCCTCTCTCTCTTTTGAGAAAATGGTATCTCTGTGAAAGGAGGCCTCAGAGGACTTCTTCCACAGCAGCTTCCTACCCCTCTGTGCTTTCCCAGCAGCAGGAGTAACGTGGTCGTCTACTTTGAGCAGCATGACAAAGGCAGAAGGCACACGCACAGCTCTTCTGCCAAGGGCAGCACAGGTTAATACCCTTCTCTGAATATCCACACAACAGCAAAGGCTCTTCAGAGACTCTGGGAGAGACAAAACAAGGAATATGCCTGAGGTACTTCTGGTTGACCAAGCCTTCCTGCCTTGCTTTATTTTTGCTTCATCATTCAACCTTCTCTGGTTGTGGAAAGTTGGAGCAAAATCAATGCAGCTGGTATTCAGCTGGACAAGCCTAAAAATATGCCTTCTCCCCATACACGTGGAGCAGGAATTTGTGCAGCTGTATGGAAGTGTCTAGATCAGAGGGCCAAATCTTCTTTGCTGATGTCCAGTACCTTTGCCAAACTACACTGGCTGCAAGGCTAGTAGAAAACACGTCAGACTGTTGAAACTTGTGGCATAAATGTTCATAAACATCCTATGAAATCAAAAGCAAATGCACGAAAAACAAATAAACACATCTAATAAAAATGTTGTATCTTGGCTGGTTTTTTCCTTCTGTGTGCATTAAAAGTAAACCAGCAATTTCTCTAGGTGACTCTTGCGGTGCATTTTTAAAGAGGTTGCAATCAAGGGCAATTGATTAAAAAGCCTGAAAGCTGAATGTGCCCAAACACTTCCACTATCTAGCAAGACGTGGTTTGGAAAGAGAACTAATCTCTTTTATTACACTAGCATCATGATAAGATCACAACCTTCCTTTTTGTCGAAGTTCAAGCCTATATGGGGTCATGCTATTAAAAACCCAATCAAATTCCAGCATCAAATCAAGCACATCTGAACCAAACTACAGCCTCTTATAACTGAAATGGACAAGAACAAAAATAAAGCATTTAGAAAGCAGAAAATATTAAAAGCTTTACATATTTTTTCTATTCCCACTGTTATTGTTACTTTGATTGTTATTTATTCATTATTTTTTCTCCTGGATTCCAGATTGCGACACGGCAAGTAAGCCCATAATAATGCATTTTCAGAAGCAATAGATAAGGAAGGAGCTCAAAGTCCAAGTGACTGGACAGAACATAAAATTAGAAATCCAAAACTTAAGCCTGGTTGTTGTATCCAACAGTTCAAACACTGATGGAAGTGGATTATTGACAGCTGCTCCAGCCAGACATCACTAAAGAGAAATCAGATAAAGCAGAATAATATCATGTCGCTGGGTTGAAGGGGGAGAAGGGGGAAAGTGTGACAAGCACTTGGAGCGCTTAGGAGAGGAGAAGAGATAAAGAAGATGAGGCCAGGAAGAAAACAAACTGGAGGGTGAGGAAAGCAGGAGCACTGACAGCACTAATAGAGAAGCAGATGACAGGAAAGACAAGGAAGACAATTTGTGGTGAGAGGTAGGATTTATGTCTCACATTTCTGGCACCATCCCCGCACATTTCGTAGGGCACAACCTTCCATAAAAACTAAATTTAATGAGAAGTATAGTAAAAAACATGTGTGTGCCCATCTAGCTGCCCCAGCTGCTGACCTGAAGGTTTCTTCCACTTCCCCACCCCAGCTCTCCTGTTTGTTTGTTTGACCCTACTTGGGCTCTTATCACAAATTAACAGCTTGCTAATTACAGCACAAGATGAGGAACAGGCTGAATGCTTGCTATCAGTGCAGAAGCTTCCATCTACTTGGAAAAAATCCTTCCACTTCTTATGGGAATCTACGCTAAATGCCAACCTTTCTGTTCCCACAGCTCCTCTGACACCAAAATGCATGGCAAATCTGTGCATCCTTTTCAGAATGGTTTGTGCAATAAATCTCAACAGCCTGCTAAAACATGACCAGTTGCTGAGGTCTCAGTGGATTCACGGGAAGCTTGGTCCTCCCTTTCCAGTTCCCACAGAAAACCCCACCAGAGGAATGAAGACTAGATAGAGAGAAACCCCTTACAACAGGGGCCTCTAACATCAGAGAAGCATTATTATGGTTTTCTGGGCTACTACCATAGAACAGTGCTTCTTTGTTAAGGCAAATGTCAGAGGCAGACACAGACTGTGTCCCTCAGACCTGAGCTGTGCAATGCAGACTGTCTCCAGCGGACAGCCTTGCCAACATTGGGTCACTGAATGTGAGCTCCAGGGCACTTCAAGTGCTAGAAGCAGCTGCCAGCCAGGCTTCAAACACTGAACGAATGGCAGCTCAAAACAAGGGAACGAAATAATCATTTTATCATCTCCAGATACCATTGAATCATCACTTCTGAAAACCTTCCCAGCAGCTCCAAGGATGCAGTGTGCACAAGGGCCCACGGGAAAGGGAAGAGCTCTGCAAACTGGAGCTGGGGCACTGTCAGTCATTCGGCAGCTTTGGCTTCCACCATCCCGACTATTTTTCTGTAAATATTGAGTCAGTTGCTAAGGGATTTCGCTGGACAACATGATATCACTCCGTTATTGCACCAGTGACTATATATCATCCCTTGAAAACAGAAGAGTGTTGTTTAAACCCAAACTTAATTTCTTGTCAATACAGCTGTGGTGGGAAAGTCTCAGGAATCCATTTGGCAAGCCAGCTCTCCTCAGCTGCTGAGCCGCCAGTGGCACTTGCTCCGCTGAAATGCAATACCTCCCAGTTACAATGGGAAATCCTAGAGCAGTTAGGACAGAGCTTAGGATAAAGCATATCTTCAACAGCACATACAATCTCTCCACTCTAAGCAAATATACCAGAGTTGATAGCAAAAGGCGCATATTAGTAACACCCCAGCCCCCAAGAACAGAAGCGCATTCACGCAAAGCTAAACAACGGCTTTAATTCCCTTACAAAGTCTGGTTTAAGGTAATAATTTGTGATATGGCATGTTACAGTGAAGAAAACACTGGAAACTATTTAATTAATGATCCTTCTTAAGTTTTATTTGAAGGCACCTAATGATTTGCACAGGCTATTTTCATGTTACGAGCTTTATCACAAACTGTTTGCAAAGAATAACTGTTGCTTCGTGTTATAAGCTCCAAGGCGTTCATTTTATAAGCTCCAAGACGTGCCTGTCTCTCCTGCCCCAGGAGGGAGTTTCAGTTCGCCAGCTAGATGAGAGGGTCTGAGAAAGCTTTGGAGCTTTTTAACAGCTCGGGAAAGGTGGCAGGATTCTCCTTCCCGGGCCACTTGGCATGGGCACCTTTCTCTGAGGGTAAGGGGATGAGAGGCAAGAGCTAGCGCTTGGATTTTGAGTCTGTATTTCAGGCTTCTGTCTGATTCCTGCAGCCTGAGCTGCCAGAGGATGGGCACCACAGGTCTGGTGCTGCTGGTAAGCAGAGTCTGCTCCTCCGCAAACATGTGCCACCACTGCCCTGGTTCCTTCCAGCTGCAGCGCGGCACGGGCGGCCCTGCCTGCACAGCATACTGTGGGAACACAGGGCCTCTCCGCAGGTTTTGTCAAGCAGGATAAAGAAACACTAACACAAACTCTCAGCTGGGCACATTTAACATTCTCTTCCCCATCTCCCTGCTGTATAAACTCCCCTTTCTCAGCTCTGAGACTGACTCAGAGAGATAAAACGGCTGATGTGTAATGATTTCAAACCAGAGCCACTCTGGGTGTGACCCAGTGACACTCACGGTGGGCTGTGGCACAGCCATGCACATTTCTCAGGGGTTTTACAGGGCCAAAGCATGTGGAAGTTTGTGAAAGAGCTTCTTGTTTAGAACTGGAGCTTCCCCCGGCTCTCCCAGCAGAGCCAGATTCCTCTGGCAAACGCTCCCATTCCCACCCAGGGGCTGGGCTGCCCCAGCCACCATGGCTGTCCCCTTCCTCCTCCTCCATCCCTGGCAGCCTTGCAGGAAAGGCAGCTCCTGCATCTACAGGTAAGACCTGCTTGTTTAGAGTCATCTCGGACGACAGTATATACAGCAAGTCACAGATGAAGGGTACATAATTAGTGATAAATAACTTCCTAACACGACCGACACATTTGTTCTTAATTAGCCTCTATTCACATTAAGTGAATTTATGTTACTGCTGTTATTAAAAATCTTTGCAGAGGACAATCAATATAAAGTTATGACAGCAGAATGCTAACAGGTGATGTGTTACACATTAATGCATTTTGAAAATCTTTTGGAAATGACCTTCAAATTGGAGGAAAACAGTGCCTGCATTTCCAATAGTTGTTCCTCCCAACCCAATGGATTTTACTGTGCTTTTGGGCAGATTTCTTCCCAGTACCCCTCCCTCTAAGCGATGACTCGGAGCACTAACCTATTGGAGTAACTAGAAATTTTTCTGACATCATCCTCCAGGGAAAAACCCCATCCAATACCACCAACAGCAACCCCAACATAAACGAAAAGCACACCCAAGGTTTGAAGGGGCTGGACTCCCACCGTATCAGATGTGCAGCTCTTTGATTTTTGGAAAGTGTAAGGTGTGACTGTATCATGGTTACAGCCTTTTTGTTTGTCTCTCTGCTGAGGCAAAGCAGGGACTTTTGCTGGGTGGGGATGAAAAAAAGCATCAGAAAATTCTTGCTACTGAGTCATGACCTAACGGAAAAAAATAATGTAGCTATTTCACACGCTTGGGAAGATGATAATGTCAGCCAGTGGAGGCAAACAGGAATTATCTAAATCAAACTCAGTGAAACATCTGACTCCTGGTATTTCTTGTGTTTAAGTATGCAATAATGTGATGGGTCACTCCTGCAAAACGTTCTATGCTCCATCCAGCTTCTGTGGGTCAGCAACAAGGTATGTTTGTAACATTAACCATTACTGTTCTCCCTCCAAAAAGCTTGACCATTGCCTACTTAAGTCATTATTTACCAAACCGGTGATTCCCACATACCAAGAGCCATCCAGGATCACCCAGAGGGCCCCATCTGCCCCCACGGTGCAGCACGAGTCTACGGCAACAGCGGATGGAAAAAGAAACTCCTACTCTGCTGCACTTCAGCAAGGGGATGCGGAAGGAACCGGCGGCACATCAGCAGCGCTACGTGAATCCTGCTGGATAAACCGCCGACTGGTTTAGATCCCAAATTACTGTACCTTCAAGAGTATTAAACAGAGATTAATAATGTCCTGAGAGAGCAAGAAAATTCAATACATATCATCCTTTTCGAGGCAGCAAGGGCAGTACAGCAGGACATAGGTGGGCAATGAGGAGGAACATATGTAAACTGACTGACTTTAAAAAAAAAAATTTTAAAAAATCAATAAAAATATAATTATGGAAGAATATAACCAACATATATCTAATCCACTGAGACAGTCACAGGGGAATTCCAGTTTCTGCAATAAAGCAAATTCATTTCAAGTTAAACTAATATGGACATCTTGAATTTATTAGTGCAAATGAAAGCAACGTTTTTGAAATCAAAAAGACATTTAATAAAGTTTCTCTCTTTTTGCCATGGGACTGAGAGAAAAATCCAATAATGTATTATCTGTGCAAGCCTGGTAAGTCATGGATTCTTATTTACAACACATTTTAGCTTGATTTTATCTTAATATTCCATAATGATTTGCTGTCATAATTCAAATTTGTCCTATTGTTAATCATTATCATAATGAAGAAAAATGATTCACTTTATAAATAAGAAAACACAACTAACTATTGCTATTAAAGACAGTCTGCAGGTATGTTGCCTGGGGCTGGTGTGACCATTACCCTCTCTTAAATAACAAGTACGGATCACTTTACTTGGCAAACTGCTTTGAAATCAGAAAGGATGGTAAAGATTTTCAACAGAAACTTGTATTGCTGGAAAAATGGTTTGAGAAAAGCATTTTCCCATAAGTGTCATTTTCACAGAATCACAGACTGTTAGGGATTGGAAGGCACCTCGAAAGTTCTAGGCCAACCTCCTGCCAGAGCAGGATCACCTAGATGAGGTCCCACAAGAACATGTCCAGGCAGAATGTCTCCAGAGAAGGAGACTCCACAACCTCTCTGGCAGCCTGTCCCAGGGCTCCGTCACCCTCACAGTGAAGAAGTTTTTTCTTATATTCATATGGAACCTCCTATGCTCCAGCTTGCACCCGTTGCCCCTTTGCTGGCCATCACTGACAAGAGCCTGGCTCTGTCCTCCTGACACCCTTTACATATTTATAGACATTGATGAGGTCACCTCTTAGTCTCCCCTTCTCCAGGCTAAAGAGACCCAGCTCCCTCAGCCTGTCCTCAGGACAAAGAAGGTCCAAGGAAGTACCCAAACCTGAGACAATCCAGTTAGGACATCCTCTGAATGGGAACCATAGTTCAATGCCCTTGTGTCCACCATCCTGCCCGGGGGGTTTGGGTCAAAGCATGTCCCTGGGGATGCCTTTTTCTCTCGTGGTGGAGCCTCACAGCCCCTCAGGCAGTGGGAATGGAAACAACCCACAGCTCCTGGCTCCACTTCAATGACATTCTGGGTTTTGGCCCAACTGTTTCATTTGCAAATAAATGTGTAACATTCAATTTGCAGCTGAAAAGACAAATATGTTTACAGAAAAAACTGATGCAGTTTTTTCCCCTGTGTTTGCTGAAATATTCCACAAATTCATGCCTTTCATCAAATGACCACCAAAAAGCATTGCCTAATTGGCTTCAACCTGCTCGCTTTCTGAGTGGGCAGCTCCTCCTTCCCTGGAACACGCTTCTGACAGACGAGCCCTGTGCTGTACCTGCTGGGTGCCCACTGAACACCCAGGGGTGCAGGCTGCTCGTCCCAGCCCTGTACCAGGAAAGGTTCCTCAGGCCCAGCTGTCTGACTTCTCAGAAGGACTAGAAACTGAAATCAGCATCTCATTTCCAGCTATTAATAATGATGATTATTTTTTCAATTCTGAGAATAAATGTAATGTTGGGACAACTTGGCATGCACAGGTAACATGGTCAGAACAGCAACAAGGACTAAAAACCAACCCAACAATGAAAGGCTGCTATGAACACTGACACACAGTGATAGCAAATGCTCCTCAGCCCATGGCATTGAGTTTTGAAGCAAAGCTGACACAGCCCAAGTGAGTGCTGCCTACATTTAACCTTCTTAAGTCTTTTCGCTAACTAGCTCCGAATTGCAGAGCACAGGTAGAGCGCACAGCTCCAGGAGAAGCACTAGCTGCTGACGGAGCCCTCACATGGGACACCTGAGGAAGTACAGGCTACGTGCGTGTCACCCAGCGAGCTTTCACAAACACGCTGGGATAGGCCATAGAATCATAGAATGGTCTGGGTTGGAAGGGACCCCAGGGATCATACAGTTCCAACCCTCTGCCACAGGCAGGGCCACCAACCTCCAGGTCTGGATCTTCACAACGTTGCCCAGGACCCCATCCAATCTGGCCTTGAACACCTCTCTAGGCAGCCTGTTCCAGCACCTCACCACTCTCCCTGTAAAGAGCTTCCCCTAATATCCAATTTAAACCTTCCTTCCTTTAGCTTCAATCCATTCCCTCATGTCCTGCCACTGTCTACCCTTTTAAAAAGTTAATTCCTCTCCTGTTTCTCTGCTCACTTCAGGTACTGGAAGGCTGCAATGAGGTCCCCCTGTAGCCTTCTCTAGGCTGAACAAGCCCAGCTCCCCCAGCCTCTCTTTGTAGGGGAGGTGCTCCAGCCTCCATGCTTTGAAATACTGTGCTAAGAAGTAATTTGGCTTTTTGAACCCCACCTGCTGCATCATAACACCGGGCCTGTTTGCTTTAAGACACAGCAGAACCCCAGGACGGTGCACACCGGTGTCCAGAGATCCTAGACATACGTCACCGCAGAGCCCAGCGCTATGCCCAGCACCGTGTCCCTGCGATGCCCCACAGCACACCCGCAGATCCTGCCTGGCGCAGGGCTGGTCTGTGTTTGCGTCGGGAACCATGGGGTGCAGTAAGAGCCACCTGCCATGCCAGAGACCCAGCCTTTTGCCACTCCTGAGTCCTTTACTCAGCCCTACTGCACACTCATTCTTTCTGTGAAAATGGCAACCTTAAAAAAAAAGCCACAAAAAAAGCCTTTTCCTTGGCTTTAAGAAGAGCTCCATGTGAATAGACCCACCAGACGTGTAAACAGCAGGTTTGCACCCAATGTTTGTTTTTCATCTCAGACAAGGAGAGTGTGCTTAATGATGAAGGGGGCCGAGCACAGACTTTTATCCAGCCACTTCTGATCTCTGGATTTCTCTTGTACTTCCTGAACTGCCTGAAGGCAACTTCGAAACCCCTGCAAAAGGGGGTTTGCAAGGCACATCATCCTCAAAGCGATGTTTGTTCCTCTCACAGTTGTCTTGCACTCTCCCCCAGGCCCATCCTCTTCTCCTCCCTCTTCCAATGCTCTACAATTTATTTTGTTTTATTCAAAAACATACTCCCTACCACGTATATATATCAATGCAGAGCTTTAGTAAGCTACCAGGTTACGTGACACATACTCTTTTACTACATGCCTTGCATCTACCCTGTCTTGCTGTACTGTGACAGCACACCCTTCCAGGGAAGCAGTATGGCACTGCCTCCGTGCTGTGCAATGCCTGGCACGTGGCTGGGTACTGTGAAAAATAAGGATTTTTAAACCCTGAATGGCTGCAGGACAAGCTTACACGCCACGCCTTTTCAGGCACGGTTACAAACACTTCCCATATCTGCATTCAAGAGGTCCCAGTGCTTCAAGATAAACACTTGTGACAGGCATCTACCAGCATCTACCCACCTAACCTCTCACACTAGATCAGGGGTGAGCTTCACCACAGAAACTTATATTTATAGCCATACTTTTCTCCAGTTCTAGACTGAGAGTTGGGGTTGTTCAGCCTGGAGAGGAGAAGGCTCTGGGTGGGACCTTAAAGTGGCCTTCCAGTACCTGAAAGGTGCCTATAAGAAAGGTGGGAAAGAACTGCTCCTGAGGGCATGTAGCAGCAGGACAAGGGGTAAAGGTTTTAAACTCAAAAAGGGGAGATTTAGGTTGGATATTAGGAAAAATGTCTTCAATATGAGTGGTAGATCGCTGGAACAGGTTGCCCAGAGACACAGAGCAGGCTCCATTCCTGGAGACATTTAAGGCCAAGCTTGATTGGACTAGATGGCTTCTGAAGGTCCCTTCCAACCTTACACATTCTGTGTTTCTGTGGTCAGTCAGTCCTGAAGGCTCCGGTTAAGGCTCATCTTTACATCTGACACCACGAGAACAGTAAAACCTCGTAGAATGTTTAATGCATGCACTAAGAGGGAACAGGCACCTCCCTTGCTCCTGCTCAAGCACCGGGGGCTTTCCACGGGGCACAGTCAGCCTCTACCTCCCACCCATGCGAGGGCTGGCTTGGGGACTTTGACTTTGGAGGAACTTTTGAGGAGCATAACGCTCAGAGTGTGATGTGGTCTATAAGCATCACATTTCTGTGCTCCAGAATCAAAAACCTCTGACAGAAGAGACTTCAAAGTTAGTGTTAAAATGTAACACTACCTCAGGGTAGGAGAGACATCACAAAGGAGTAATGGAGTGGACTTCTCCAGTCCTCCTCAAAGCCAGTAGAAAGAAGTTTCTATACCTGTGTCTTCTGTGTGGCTGCTTATTAAAAATAATAATTACCATGGAGTTTCTCTAGGAGGAGGAGAGCATGACTCAAATAAAACAGGTGTCCTAAAGAGGTCTTTCTACAGACCTTCTGAAGAATACTTTTTGGGCTCTTCTTAGCCCAGACAGGCTCAGACTCCAGTGCAGAAAGCAAGGAGGAGGATGTATAGCCGGAAGCCAAAAAGGACAAGGAGAATGATGTTAAAATACTTAAGGGTCCTGAAAATAACCTTCACAATTACACAGAGCTATTTCTATGCAGAATTAGCAGAATTGCCAAGGATAATGCCAAGGCAAGAGCAATAATATTTGCTCACTGTTTAGAAAAAGATCAGATGAATGCAGTGCCATCACCGGATGATGACCAAATATTTCTCATTCCAGCAGAAACACTAAAACAATAACAACTGAAATAGCACATTTAAAAAATGCCAAACGTTCAGCTATGCAGTATCTGTGAGTGCTAAAGCTGCTGCAGCTTTTATAGTTACTTTTAGTAGCCTGTAAAACATTGGACAAATTTCTGAAGAGAACTGACTGCTGTACAGACCCAAGTGGGTACATGAGCAGGCACAGCTCTGCCTGCCTGATGCCAGTGCCCTGGCTGACATGGGCTTTGATGGCAAGGAATTAAAGGAAGATGCTAACTTCCACGGAGCCCCTCAAACACTCTCAACACAGGGAATTGTCTAGAAACACCTCTTCTGCCAGGAAAAAAGGCATGATGATAGCTGACAACTAGAAGATAAAAAGGACTAACCCACGCTTATTCATTGAGGGTAAAAAGCACCCGAGTGACTCTACAAGCTCCAACTGAAAGCCCCGTCACGGGAGGAGTGAGCCCAGCCTGCACATGCCAGTGGGAGTGGGATTTCTTCATAGTAATCACAGAAGCATAGGATGGTCTGGGTTGGGAGGGACCCCAATGATCACAGAGCTCCAACCCCCTGCCACAGGGAGGGTCACCAACCTCCAGGTCTGGATCTACACAAGGTTGCCCAGGGCCCCATCCAATCTGGCCTTAAACACCTCCAGGGATGGGGCACCCACCACCTCTCTGGGCAGCCTGTTCCAGCACCTTGCCACTCTCTTCCTTGCCTCTCAGTCTGGTCACCGGTAACACCTGAGCAACAGGGCCTGGACCACATCTTAAAAACCCCACATGCCCCACTGCAGAAAAGAGCTAAGAACACAGAACCAGCTGTGGGCTGGGAGGATGATGGAGGGAGGATCCTTTGACCTCTTTAGCGTCCCAAGCTGCTTCTGAAATGTCACTTCTTTCTCAGGATAATCTTATCCAATTGCATTCTCTTCCTTATCCTTCTAAGTTCAAATTTTCCTCCCTCTTTTCTCTTTCATGTGGATCTACTTAGAAAGTGGCTGGATATTCCCACTTAGAATATCCCGTACCAGTGAGCTAAATCCCACGCTATACCCGGTATCCCTTCCTACACCTAGATTTCATCCCAGAAAATCACATCTCTCTTTCTGCAGACCACAGACAGCCTGGTTCTTGCTGTTTTCAGAGGTGGATGACATTGCTAATGCGTATGTATTACATACGAGCACAAATCGATGCTGTCTGCTGTACATCTGGATCAATAGCACGGGAATAAAAATGGATTCTGAACATATGAATTAAAAAATATATATGACAAAAAAGAAACCAGAAAATCTTTAAGGAAACCCATAAAAGGAAAGGTAGAAAAAGCAGCAATCCCACCACATAAATACTGAAACTTATTTGCAGTTGCAGTTATTTTTAGATACCCCATTTTAGTCACTAACCTGCATTTATTCTAACGTGGGGTTTGGTGGTTTTTATTTTAACTGTCTGTGGAAGCTTTTTAGTCAGATATAGTAACGAGCCCTCACCAGAGCAATTTTAATTAACAAGCTCTAATAAATTTGCACATGTTGCAATACCCAGCTCTAAAAATACGTGTGTGTATCCCCAAACCTGTGGTCAGACTGCTCCGCAGCGAGGCTCCCCAGGACTTGCAGGCTGCTCTTTGAACAGCAGCAAATCCAGCCCCAAGCCCAGCACCACCCATTTCACCCATTATGTCCAGAGGCTCCCGTGGGCCTGCATCCCCCTCTATCCAGTTGTGATGATTCCCTGCCTTTTTGGGCTTAATCTCAATCATTTTGGTTAGAGCCAACCTGTCAGCCAGAGGCCGGACCTGGCGCTTGCAGCACCACGGTCAGGCAGACATGCCAAAGAGGGAGAAAAGTACATCTTCACTCCTATCAAAACCTTCCAATTCCCACTGAACTCATCCAGTGCATTGATGTTTGTCTCCATTCAAGACTCGTCTGGACACCTATCTATGTAATATGAGATAGGGAGCCTGCTTTGGCAGGGGGGTTGGACCCGATGATCTCTCAAGGTCCCTTTCAGCCCCTGTGATCCTGTGATTCCATTGCTTTCAACCTGAGAAAGGCCTTTCACTGTGGGACACTGAGCAAGGACAGGACTTCCAAAGAGGAACAGCTACATTGTTCCCAACTCTGATGATCCACTGCCCAAGAGCAGACTCCCTTTCCTACAGGATTGCACCCTTCAGCCAAGGGCACCAAACCCAATGCAGACACAAACCCCACCTGGCCCTCCCATCCCACGCCATGTTCCTGATCTGGTCCCAACCTCCTGGGACTTAAGCAGTCCCACGGACATTAAAGAGACTGCTGCCAGGGACAGGAGCTGAATAGGACTAGATGTATATTTTCAAGCAAACCACAGCCCAAAGACACGACACTATGTGGAGAGCAGCTTTCCTGGGGACAGCCTTCCCAGCCTGTTGTTTTTGTGGGTGGCCTGTGGGTACCCCAGGATTTTCTGCCTGCTCCCGAATCCGCACAGTGAGTGGAGAAATGCAGTGCCAGGGATGGGGAGAGGGGAGAAAATCCCACAGCAGCTGACAGCCAGGTGTGCAGCCACCCTGGGAACGGATGTCACGGAGATACAAGAACATTCCTCAGTAGCACCTGTGCAAAAGAAAAGCGCCTGTACCATGCAGATGGTCAATGAGACTGGGTAACGGTGTGCACAGCTGGACAGTGCGACACCCAATGGGGCTTTGCTTTTTCAAAGAAGAGAAGAAATGGTTTCAAATGGATATCTCTTATACATACATCTTTCCCATCACTGATATTTTAGAAGTGGTATTGATTACTTTTTTCCCCTACAGTAAACGAGTCCTCATTTCAAGGTAAACATGCAGAAAAGAGTACAATGTATTTATCACCTATCAGAAATATCCAGCCATATCATCATGTTTAAGTGTTTAGAAGACCAAAACTATAAATGAGGGAGCATGAACATATGCTGAATAAAACCAGGATAGCTGCTGCTAGGCTTTGTGGACCTCTCTGTAGTTTGGAGAACATCAGAGAATTATATCCTACAGAGACAGCAACAAGTTCGCAAAGGCTTGTTCAGTGCTGTGCATCGTCTGGCATATGGGAACGTTATACTGATGATATTAGCCAAGTCTCTTTTGACATGATGTAAAGCATCTAATAATTATACAGCAAATATGACGAGTTGAAATTGAACCTGATCTCAATTAGCAACCAGAAGTATCCTTCCAACTGAGATTAATATTGATTAAACCATAACAAGACTAGTACTTGCCAATAAGAGCTCTATAAAATCAAGGAAAGGTGAGGCCAACCTCTAAGTTGGGAGCACTTTGTCATGAGCTGCAAAGACAAGTGAATCTCCTATGGCCTAATTTGTCCTGTTCAAAAATGGAAGTTTGGCTCTGTATAATTCAGGAAATTACAGTCATTTCAGCGGACAGTTAGACTGGCCAGGAGCCCAGAGCAGAGATCAAGAGCCTCTCAGAGTCAGCTCTGTTTTCTTTTTAACTTTCCTTGTCCCTGGTACGGCATTAATCACCCCGAATCCCACTCCTCTCTGCCTTCCCCCTGCTCAGGGATACAAGCTAAGACGTTTCCCGCTAGCAGTGTACTATGCTTCAATATATAGGCTTATGATTTTTAATTTCCCCCCTTGCACCAAATTAAGGTGGGTATTTTGGAGTTGAACAAATATATTGGATTTATTGGCTGTTCCCTTGAGTGAGGTATAATAGCTCCACCAGTCCAATCCTACATTTCCTTTACATGGAAATGATTGGATTTATTACTAGCCATTTTTAGATCATATTAAGTCAAACCATAACAACTAAGCACCCTTTGGGGCTTACTGCAGATTATAAAATGCTGCTTGAAAAACAGACATGCGAGGGTATGAGAGGCACAATGCAAAGCTTACAACAAATCTCATTTTCAAGATTCTTGATCCTATTTAAGTAATGTTTTAAAATGTTCAGGCCAACTTCAGAGGGCTCCTATACAACCCATGAAACACCGACTGCTAATATTCTTCAAAATGCAAAAACACACAGAGAACATCAACTGTTAAGTACCTGTTCAAGCAAACTTTTTCTAATAAGTTGTTTACTAACGCTTTTGGTAAAGAGCTACTTGCAAAGAACAAAGATCAAATGTAACAACTATTAATTACCTGAAAATGAGGGTAGGTGGGTAAACAAAGCCTGGGAATCTCTATACACTAACAAATCTTGGCTTGGGCAACATTTTATGCCCTTGTTCATAGGCTGCCCCAGAGAAGGAGCTCCTGTGCTCTCTGACACAGCAGCCATGCAGCCCTGGCCTGGGAGCACAACCGCAGCATCTCATTAACACAAGCTGCTCCGAGATCTGCTCCACAACATGCTCTGGAGAACAGACCGTACCCCTCCCGGTGAGGGAATGTCTATAGTTCATTAGCTGAGTAGAAAAAGTCACTGCCAGTCCAGGAGACAGAGGCAACAACTTCTCCAGGCTACTACTGGAGATAGCAACTCCAAACGCAAAGTAATAAATATTAATACAAAGATACAGGAGGCCACTGAGCCACAGGCACAGCCAATGAGTATTTACCTTGTCATGGACATTACCTAGCCATTTCACTTGTGTACAAACCTGCAATCCTTCACATTCCACAGCAGGCAGGAGTCTACCCAAATTGGTGAGTGTAATAAAATGCAATACAGAAGGTTATTAGGAAATGACCAGGTCTGTCTCCTGCAGGCTGTGACAGGAAAGCATCAGGAAGCCAAGAACCACCAAGTTGCTTTTTTCACTGGGTGCAGCCACTGGTACTTCTACAGGCAACTTGGGCCAGCCGTGTAATGCCAGCACAGCGACACCCAAGTGCTACAGAGTTGTATGAGAGCAGTAGCTGCCCAAGAACTCATAACTGCTAAGCCTCTAATCCCTGCTTTGATTTCTTTTTCCCCTCCATAATCAGTTCAAACACAGATAGAATTAATCACAAATTTAAGGGTTGCTCCTTGCTGCTTAGGATCTGCCTTAGGTCACATGTAGGGCTAGCATGGGTGAAGCCATGGGGCCGACCCTCTTCAGAGCCTGGCACTCCCCTGACGCACGCTAATGCCCATAGCAGTAATGACACCACCACCACGGCGATAAAACCTGCAGCACCTCCTTACTCAGCAGCCGCTCTGACTCAGGGGCCTCTCTTGCCTGTTTCCTGGATCCATCTCTGAACAGACCCTTTCACCCCCATATACAGCTCTGTCCAGCCCAGCCCCACAGACTGCTCTCACCCACCTCCCTGCTCCAGTGGTACACTGCTCCCCAGCCACTCCCTTCCACCTGCACTAACAGATACATTGGGAAGCCCTGGTCAGCCAGCCACACACTGCAATGGACAGGGACATCTCTTGACTGCTGGCCAAGCTGCTAGTCATGCACATTAAGATCCTTGTGCCTTGCTCTGGAGTTCAAATGGGCATTTTGGCCAGCACCACTGCAACTGATTTCCAGTTCAGGTCACCTTCACATCACAACGACCAGGCTTCAGTCATTAGGTCCACTGGCATTAATGATCCCTTTGTAACTCCTCTAGATGGCATTACATTGCACGTTCTGTTGTTTGGATCATCTAAGAGCATCCTATTTTTTGTTGTTATAGAAAGTCAAGAAACAAAACATGAGCAGGGCTCCTAAAAATGAGAATTATGCACAGCTGCACTGTGCAAGCAGAGTTACAGTGCAGAGAAAATTGCAGGCAATAAATAAACGTGTATATAGATAGAGGATGTCTTTTAATACGTATCTGCAAAACATTCTGTGGAATGTTTAATGAGAAACCTATTTCTGGTCCTCTAAAACCATTTGCTTAAGACTTAGTGTGTGCTCTGTACTTAACTAGGGTTAGTGGGCCAGCAAAGACAGTATGTTTCATTTCCATTTCAAAGGATTCCAGCAGAGGCAGATATTTTCAAACACTGCCTTTGCAAAATACTGCTGCAATTAAACCTGTAAGACAAACTAACTACATCACCCACCATGGCAAATTTTGTTTGGTATGCCACTGGAGGTGCAGAGGGACGGAGGGCATCCCTCCAAAGTACGGTTACACCCATAAATCCTCTTTCACTCACTCTGTGAGCTTCTTTATCTGATTCTCTGGGCTCACGTAACACTCCTGGGGCTGACTGTCAAAACATGGGCATAGCCAGGAATCTACAGTAAAGTTTTTTTCATCCTTGCCTTCCACGGTCTTAGAGAGCAGGGTCATGTAGATAGACTGGGCTAATCTGATAGAACTGCCTACTAAAGTGACAGCTGATACTCTGAGAGGATCTGAAAAATACCATCCAGCAAAGTTCATTCCTCACTGCTGGCCCAGAACCTGCCCAGGATTAACAACCATCTCTTTCTCTCACCGCTGGCTGCTCACGTACATCCCCAACCGCACTTGCCCACCACCTGGTTCCAGAACAGGTTGCTATGACTTTAATGGGACACCCTTGCACCCAAGACAGACTGAGACAAGAATAAATCACATGCTCACGCGCCTTCATTGCTTACGCACATGCAAAGAGCAAGGAAAGCACTGCTAACTCTTTGTTGGTGTATCTGACACGCAGAGAAGTCACAGCATGTTTCACAGCAAAAGTCTAAATGTATTCGCTTCAGCCAATAGACTGGTCAGAAGTAGATGCTGCAGCCAATAAAGGTGGTGAAGATGTGGAGGAAGTCCATCGATGACAGACCATAAGCATAAGAAAGAGTAAAAGGTGAGGCTGCAACATCACCCTAATTTCCCAACAAAGAAGAGGTGGGTTATGAGAGCTGAAACAGGCGAGTAATAAAACCTGACATATTTAAGTTGAAGATATTATCATGAGAAACTTAAAGACTCCCCATGCATCAAGAAAATGAGCTTGAGAAAGCAATGACCGGTTGCGCCAGTAATTTACAATCTCTCAGCTGCTGAGATTGTGAACAGTGGCACTTTGTAATCTTATAGGGAAAGCAGCTCTAATGCCATCTGGTCATATATTTCCGGCCAAGATCATTTAGTGGAGCCTGTAATGAAAAAAAGTTGCACATCCTCCTAAAAATCCGAATTATGCCAGCTGTGCCATGGTGTCACTTGTGTTTTCAAGGAGAAGGACAGCTGTCATTCCCTTGTTCTGAAGATAGGAAGCAGACCGCCTTGCTTAAGAGACCTAATTTTTCTTGGATCGCCCTAAATTATCTTACCTGTCAGCAGGGAAAAAAAAAAGAAAGGTGAAATCTGTGTTAACATTTTTTGTTTGATTTTTGCTGACATATATGCAGCGCTCAGTTTCTATATCCACCTTGCTGAGCTACTGTGAAGAAGGTGATATTTGGACCTTGATTCTAATCTGAACTGAAGCCAGCACAGAGACAGCTCAGGCTCTACAAAATTCCACAGACCTGCCTTGGCATAAAAGCAGTTTGAGAGAGGATGTAGCTAAGCTCGTCATCTTCACCTCTCCTAATGAACGAGACATTTCACATTTTAGATATTACCTCAGCACCTCACTGCCAGTTTTAAATTGCTCTGTTGCCTCAGATTAACGCTCACCATCCATGCTAATGTAAACTAAGTGCTACCTCTCCTGACATAAGTGAAGAAACAAAGGGGATTACAATGAGGGTTGCAGAGCATGAAATTTCTTATCCGTGAGCAACCAATTGTTGTAGGTACTCCTTGGGACTTCTGTCCACCGAGCCATCAGTCTGAACCCATATATCTGCTGTTCTGTTATTGTAAGGTCAGGCCTTGTTTGCCTTAGGCACAAAACTACTCCCCCACTGCCTCCAAGGGGCTATTTGCAAAAACAAAGATATATAACCTCAAATGGGCAGCAAAAGAGATCCTACCACCAAAGTGTCTACAGCAAACGCTTCCAGGGCACGAGAGCTATGAGCGCACCTCCAAACCCACGGCCCGTCTAGACTCCTCCTCCCTCTCACAAAGAAAAGCAGCAGTGGGGAGAATTATAGCCCAATACTCGGTGTGACAGGAAGGAAATAGCATTGGGAAATGCTTATTTTAATGACAGAAAAATATTTGCCGGGCTTGGGCTTAGCAGCAGCAGAAATGTTATTACTTTCCAAGCTGCAAGAGGAAATATTTCAAGGGTTATTTTTTGACACGTTCACTGTGGCTTGATTTCTGCATCTATTAAAAAAAAAAAAAAAAAAAAGGTCTCTGTAGCCTGTGCTGTGGATGCTTTGCAAATCTTTGCATACAGCTCCATTTTATAAGGCTATAGTGTGATAGAATTGTATGTAATTTACAGTGGGCTGAACAGCTACCGAAAGTGAATGTAAATGAAAATATTAAAATCCCCATGGTTTTGTTTCCAGAATTAATGCTAAATTCCAGGTTTTCTTCATTTTATTATTTCTCAGAGTACATGGAAGTGATGCTGTATAAAGAGATCTGACCATATATGGTTTCCTTCCTAATGCATATGTTTGTTAGCCTTTTAACCCCAAACTTCCCTAAAACGTTAGGAATACAGTAAGCTTTATTTCCTAGTGATATGGAGTTTCAACTTCCCGGCACACTTATGTTGAATAAAATCCATTTACAAATACCACCAGTGCAAGTACTTCAAAGCCTAGGAAATGTCTTTTTAATTGTAATTAGTGTGCCTGTCTTAGGCCATCCTGAGCCTTCCTTTGGTTTTGGTGGGACTGCAGGGAACCGAGCAATGACATTGGCAAGTCCATGAGCTCTTGTTGCGCTGCTCTGAAATTAGACAGAGGAGAACTGATATTTCTGTGCTGCAAAGTTCCACTAAGCCAGGCAATCGTGGCAAGCACAATAAGTGAATGGCTTTAGGAGATGAATATTTACAAATGTGGGACCATCCAGCTCTGGAAATGACCTCTCAGAGATATGATGATGAGCTTCTCCCTCATCATGTGCAGGCAAGTTTTTAGTCTAATTTCTGGATTCAGGGCTTTCTGAAAAGAAATAGCCATTAATTTTAATTTTGAAATAAAGAGAAATGAGAAAAGAGATAAATGAAGCAAATCCACGTCTACAAAAATGCTTCTAAACATGGATTTTTCCTGGCGCTTGATTATTTCTCAACTGCTCCTCTTTAATACAGCCCATCTCTGCTTTTAACACATAATGTTATCCTTCCTCTATCCTACCCTTTCCATGCATAATAAAGTGCAGTTAAGGCACTTCTATGGCTGTTGTTACTAAAGGATGTGCAGGCCTTTTTAGTCTATCTATCTTCATAATACCTGTGGGAACTGGGAAAGTCCTATTACAGGCTCAGGCTCAGAACATCAGAGATATTTAGGGGCCTGCCACTGAGATAAATGGGATTAGCTGCCCCATGGCTTTTCTGGCTCAGAGCCTCCACTATGTCCCTAAAATCACAAAGGACATCTTAAATGAAGCAGGGAACCACTCTTAAAGAGTCTCACTACCTAGTCTGTAGGGTGTGTGGCTCATTTCTGGACCAGATTTTCCCTTATGATTTAGTTTAATCTTACATTGCTAAAGGATGAAAATATTAGATAATGTATAGATCATGTCCTTATCCACTTCTGTCTACACATATCTTTGCTAAAAGCTTTCAGCTGTTGGCGTACGCTGGCTGCGACCACTTTGGTGTCCTCTGCTTTACAGCAGTTCAGTTTTCTCTCAAAATGCACTGCATAAACGTCCACAAATAACCACCAAATCTCTCATTTAGCCCACCACTCCCTACTTCTTTCCCTACAGAGCAGCAAACAGACTTTTATTGCCCTGTGTGCCTCCAGAAGCGCTGGTGAGCTGCTGTCTCTGCAAAGCAGATGGTGCTCAGGTGAGGGCTGGGTGGCTGGGCAGGGACTGTACACTCCCACCCCAGCCAGCACGGATGGCTTGTAGAGGAAATTTCCATGTTTCCTAGGGAAAAGATGGGAACATTTCCAGTCCTGAGCAAGAGATGTACAAAGCACACAAGCCACCTACGCACATGGCACAACAGGAGCTGCGTGGCTCCCATCCTCTGCCCTTGGGAATTTGTCTAGACATACTCCGCTTACGAACACGGAAACCTATTTTGGATGTCAAACTTCCCAAAAGCAAACAGGGAACTGGTCTGACACAAGGTAACAGTGCATGATTTTCATAAAGAAACAAAACCTCACTGTCTCGAGCCTGGGTTTCGTACTGGCACCTTCAGGTGGCCCAAACAAGCAGCTACACTGAACCCCTTGGGTGGGTTACCACAGACCCCCTGGCCTCCTAAGAGCAGCAGCACTATGACCTGTGGTGGCCAAACATTCACTAGGACAGTGTGGGTGGAGAGCTTTTTCTTACTGCAACCATGGGAAGACGTGATTATTTTTTTTTTCCTCCACAGTCACTAAGGAGCCCAGAGTGACCCCAAAATACTGCTCCATCCTAACTGTCACAGGCACACACCTTTGAATAAAGAAGCAGCGGTATTTTCCACTTCCTCAAAGCAATTACTTCTTAAGGTATGCGTTAGTTCAGTATTTCCAGGATTTAAATTAAGCCAAGTATTAAATCATCCAAAGCTAACTACCTGGATATTTTCAACATCTTTCAACATCTTAAAAACAGTCAGTCTTTGATGCTTGTTACCTTAAAGCCACAGAATTTTCTCTGGAAATTGACCACTTAAATTTCCTAAGGTGGAAGTTGAGACAAAAATGAAAGCAATCTATTTCCAGACTCAAATTATTATTTAGCCCATATGTGAAAAGTGTCTTGAGCCCATTAGCTGGATTTTTATATTAACCTGAGGTGCTCTAGGATGCTAAAAACAGGGGGGGTTGTTTTTGTCTTGCAAACGCAACCACCACACTTGCCTGTGCATTGAGGGTAGGAGGGATGAAGATGAGAACTCCCTCTATAAAGGATTATATTGGGTTTTTGTACTTGAAACTGTTTGCTTTATCCAAGATGTTAACTTGCCAGCGCAGTCATGATGACTGTCCCTCTGAGCATGAACACAGGTCTCGTTCATCAGATCTGCAATTCTTGTAAATAAGAAATTAGAAATTGTTCCCTGGGTATTAGTTTTGCAAATTTGACAGTGCTGAAAAATAACTTTATTCCTAATAGGAGTTCAAGGTACCACTGCTTCCTTGCCCAAATTGCCTGTTTGCAGAAATCTGAAATGGAAGTATTTTATCAGCTTAGCTTGACAGAGTGAATTTCTATTATCGGAAGAAAAAGAACTTCCAGTATCCGATTTCAGGTTCCAAATTGTTGCAGCTCATTGTGAATCTCTGGAAGTATGGAGAAAAATGTACTCTATTTCCAGTTTAACATTGCTACAAAACACCCTAAATCTGCAACTCTACAGATAAATGTCTGGGTTTACATACAAAGAGGACAAAACTCTAGTGAAATAATTAGCAAGATTTACTGTAATGCTATGACTGCAGGAGAGACCTGAGAAGATTTAAACGCACTGTTGGTGGCTGTTGGCTTCCTGGGCTGCTTGGGAAGCTTCTGGTGCAGAACACAACAAATATCAAACAGTCCAATTACCGTGATGAAAGTGCTCAGTCAACACGCTGTGACCCATCGCTTGGGTCTGGCAGGGAAGCATTTTATCCATACTGTGGTTTGCACTGATATCGCCGCTATCTCAAATGCCTGTCCTTTTAAAATATATTGCACAATAGAGACCTGCAAGTTTTACGACAGCACAGATTCCAATCTTTTTAGTCCTTTTAATGAAAATTAATCATCATTAAAAAAAAAAATGTAATGGAAAAAGACCAAATTTAAACTGTGCCTGCTGACAGACTTCTATATATCACTCATAATTCCTTTAGATGTGTTTTTCATGTTTACAGGACATATCTGTTTTCTCTCTTTGCTGTTATACCCCAATCTATCCCCTAGATGCTCAAACATGACCACTGCTGCCTGGCTATTCTCTCCCAGCAGCTGTCTGCCAGCACCTCCCTTCTCTGTGCTCAGGAACATGCCTCTGAAGAGCCCGAATGGAGGGTGCGCAAGTGTTACAGGCTATTTATACATTCTCCTGGTGTTAAGCTACCCCCCCATCTTCAAAGCAGAGTCACCGTCCACAGAGAATCCTTCTGATCTGCAAATGTGGAGTGTGCAAAGCAGCAAAATTCTCATGCCTGATGCCCAGGAGGGACAGCCTGTTAAAACTCAGCCTTTCCAGCTTCTTCACACCTAAGTCTCCTTAGTGAACACAACGTCCACTTCAGTGGCCACGGAAGCTCCCCTCCAGCAATTTCAATTGCCTCTGTATAAGGTCCTTGCCATGTATCATGTTTATTTAAATGGAAGGGAAGCTTTGTGTTCTATAAGAAGGGTCACAGGACTAGTAGCATATCTACTCCCTTAGGACTGAAGGGCAGAGATCCTGGGGAAGAACTGCTGCAAGGATGGGCCTGTTTGTTTCAACAGATGTCTTGTGATGGTGCTGATTTCTGCCAGTTGCAGGCAGAAGTCAAACACCCCCCAAGAGGGATGCCTTGCTGTGCCACTCCACTCCATGCAGGATGAGGCACGGGCGCTTCCCCTCCCCCAACTCCCCATCCCTTCACTCCACCGGCTGCCATGCTGAAACAAGAGCAGCTGCTACCAGGATCACTTCCCTCTGGCACTGCAGTCACTTCATGGCCTTACATGTATCCCTTCTTCCTTGAGCCTTGCCACAATGCTTACCCCTGGTCTCATGGAGACGTTCATTGCCACAGTTCTATTTCTGCTGTTACTGTTCACCCAGCAGTTGGGTTTGAAAAGATGATTCCTGGGGTGATTCATATTCTGTCCTCAGGTCACCCGGGCACATCCACGGCAACTGTTTTCTGGCCAGCAAGACGGAGGTTTATGCAAGGAAGGGCTTTACATTTCATGCTGGCTACCTCCTGCCTTCCCTTTGGAGACACACAAGACAGGTGCCTATCGACCCTCTGCCATCACCAATTCCAGCAAGAATCCCCCAAACTGCTTTCATGGGCACATCCAGCTCCGATACCGATCACAGCATCGCCAATGAAGATCTCCCAGCCCAAGGCTGCATGGCAGCCCTGCTGGCTCTCAGAATGAGCCCAGAGAACGGCCCCAAGAGCTCAGAGAAAGCTTTGGTGTGCGGTGAGGGTAAGGAGGGGGCTGAGCACCCCACAGGCTCACTCACTGAGCTCAGTAACTACGGCTTTACATAACAGATAACTGGATCTTATAAACCTATTTCCGTTGGCCCCGCTGACTGATGGTTTCTTTCCCTGTTTCACACACAGAAGACAAGGGCTTGTTCTATTTTCTTGGGCCCCAAGAGATAAAAATTTGTATTTGTTGCTGTGTATTTAATTTTCTGTGCTTCTTTCAGAATGATACAGTCCGTCACGGCTCTATTCCCCAGTGAAGACCTGAAAATCACTGGGCCATGTCCTAACTCAGTTACATCAACTTACTCAGTGTCAAAACTTGGCTCAGTTTTACAGAAAAGGCTCTTACAGTGAGTCAGCTTCCCAGCAAATCTTCAGGGATGTTAATCTGCAGGCGGATCCTACTCCAGTACGATACATGTATGGTGTTTCCCTTGGCGAGGAATGAAATGGAACTGCCTCACACATGCAGCACTTCAGCTGTATAAAATGTCTCAGTTAACGTTGCTTGTTTTGTTTTCAGAAATAAAAGGAAACAACAATAGGCTCCAAATCTCTTTCTCGTTCATAGCTGAAGCTGGCCCACATAATTAACAGTAATTGTTAGTTTCTTAATAGCTTGGCATTTTCCACAGCACCTTCTAGAGCAGAGAAAAATCCAGACCGGATGAATTGTGAATGTTCATTCAGCATTCTCCATAGGCATTTTCCTCTTGTATTTAAGCCAAACCAGTAAGTAATGTAGGCAGGAAGCACAGAGAGCAATTGCTTACTGGTGACCAAAGGTAAGAAAGGTCAAACGCTTATTTCCTACATTGCTCCTATACGTGCAGAGCCCAGAATCTTTTAATTATATTTCATGCCACTCTGAACTTCTACAAGGACATAAAATATATTTATAACTCACTTAAACTCTTAGTAATGAAACAGCCATCCTACACAGGACCTCTGCTGATCAACTGAAGACTTTCTGTGCATTAACTTTAAAAATGCAAAAAAGCACTTGTTCATTTTCCAACAGAAAAGCTTATCATGGTTTAAAGGCAACAACAAAGAAAAGCTGGGGTTTTTTTCTCCTTAGGTAACAGTTTGAGCCTGTATCAATTCACCTGTGATGTCTGAAGTACAAAAATACAATTTCATTGTCAATGCACATTTATTATACCTGTTATTATAGCGCTGGAAGCTCTCAACCACACTGTGCCAAACACTGAAGAAACATATAATAAAAAGATCACCTCTCTCTAAAGCTTTTCCCCTCTAAATATGTAATTTTCTCTCTTTTAGACAACAACAAAAAAAGGGTAATCAGATACAGAGGCCTTCAAAGATTTCACTTAACTAATCACACCTGATGCAAATTTCTGATGTGCAGACCAAGAAGCTCCCGTGCTATTCTGCTCCTGCAATTACACACCGCCCAACAAACGTACCTTACACATCTTACACAAATCTTCTTGCACATCTTACACAAATCTTCCCCGCTGGGGATCTGCTCAAAGACGAATTTTGGGGAAGAAGCTCTGCCAAACATGTGAACCGTTTCTAAGGCTGAGATGAAGGAAAGGACCCGGGGCTTTACAATGGTACCAGCTAGCTGCCTTGGCATTTCTTTCCTCCCCAGAAGCTGTCAGGCTGTGGCATGCTGGAGCGAGTGGTGGTCCCAGGGAGGGAGGCAAGTCGGCCCTCCACTCGAGGCTGAGGATCCCTCTGCATGTCCCAGTCCGGCAGCACACATCCAGCTGCCTTGCAAAGCATGGAAGGGGGGAAGGGGGGGAGGTGGTGCTGGAGCACCCGGCTCCCAAACTGATGCCACAAACCAGAATCTCAGGGGTGAGCGTGGGGCACAACTTCACTTTTAGAAAGACTACAGAAAAGTCTGTCTTGAAATTGCAAAGCCAAAAATTCCCATGCTTAGGGAAAGGAAAAAAATCCAAGTTGCTGGAGAAACCTTAATTCAGCTCCCTGATGCGTGTGCATTATGATACAATCTTTAATTAGCCTATGAGGAAATTAATAATTATGTACTCAGTGCAGGATTTGGCTGCTGCACAGTAAATAATGCACCACGCTACACAACGAATGATGATGATTCAGCAGACATCATCTATCATACACCCTGCAAGAGGCAAGGGGCCTGTGGAAAAAAAGTGCCTTGGATCACATCATTAGAGAGTGAATATGAATAGTGTATGTGTGCCAGAGAGGGAGGCAACAAATTAAGGCTGCACAAGAAATCTCACTCCTAGCCTTTTGCCTTCTTGCTTTTTCGTGATGGGCTATGCAAACATGAAAATGTTTAGTGTTCCTTATCCGCTTCGTACAGCGGACATGGGCAAACACAACCTGACTGTGTGGCGTGTCAGGGACCTGATAGGGACCGGGCAGACACTACCAGGAAGGCAAACACCAAAGCCCCCAGGGACCCCGACACAGTGGGAAGCAAGTGGAAAGCTCACAGGCTCTGCTCAACTAGGTCCTCTCCAGCCTGACTAAAAACTGCTCTGTGACAGCCACCAAACACAGGAGGTGCCAAGCCCTGCAGAAAGAACAACAATGCTATTCCTTTCAAGGAGCTCCTCAAGCTGGATGAATTTCAGGTTTGAAACTGCTGATTTTTCTGAGCTACAGCAAATGCATGCCCAACATTTAAAGTACTGTTTCAGCGATGGGTACAGCCAGCTTCCCAGTCTCTCAGAAGCATGAAGGAGGGATCAGCCAGGGCCTCCCAGGCTCTTGAAGCCAGCCAAAGCAGCGAGCGTTGGAGGAGGAACACCACCACCACGCCATCGTTATTAATTGGAAGCCTGATTTGGAGAGCAAAGATACAGAAAAAGTCCTCAATCTACAGTAAAGCAAGACAAATGGGTTGCTCTACTTCTGCCCTCAGAATTCGCAAATAAAGCACAAACCAAACAGAATATGGGTATATATTATTCTTGGATGTTTCTATGTTACCCCTTGCTTTCCTAGCACCAGGAGGGCAGGAGCAAAGCCGCAGGCACAGACAGGCACACCAAAAGAGACCTGAATTCCTGCTCTCAGGAAAGTAAATTCCAGCCATTTCCCCCACGACATTTACTACGTGCTGCCACGCAACACTTTTATTGGCATTCATTAGTCCTTGAGGACCAATTTATTCATTTTTAGCAGCATTAAAACAGAGGTTGCATTTTACAAGTGAATTGCTATACTGCTGGGGCTGTAGGAAGCCGCTCAATTATCTCCAGTGCATTAAAAGCTGAATCCAGACTCAATACTAATCTTAAATTGTAACAAACATTATTTCCCCAAGCCTTGATTAACCGCCAGTCTGATTCCCAGCTCACAGCTGTCTCAGGCTTTTGGGGAGGGGTTTTGGGGGTGTTGGATTTGTTTATTTATTTTTACCACTGCCAGGCAGCTTGGGAAACCGCAGAGCAGAGGCAGTCACTGATGGGGTGCTCAGCAGTGCATCACTCGCAGAACACTACGGGAAGCGAAACCCAAAAGATCAAAGGCCTCGGTATTCGGAGCGAAGCCGTTCCTCTTTTTCTGTCTGATTTCTCCTTCATTTGGAGCTTCATTTCAGTTTTGGAACAGCTGGAGACCACAATTTAGCTTTCACTTTAACTAGATATTTGTGGCATTCCCAAGTCAAATTAACATGCTTGTTACCTCCTGACATATAAATATACTGTAATGCTCATCCCCAGTGACACCTCTAAAGACTACAGCAATTCCTGGAAAGAAGGCTTGCCCCATTTCTGCCTACATACATGCATGCACACATAGGGAATATTCCATGTATTTGACCTCCTCCCTTAACACTCCATGACAACGAGTTTCAACGAATTCATGCTCTTGACTGTACTGCTTATATATATATATATAAAAATAAATCACAGCCCTCGGTTTTTTGTAAGAATGAAAATCAAAGCCATTTTCATGGCTCGCTCTGTGATAATTTTCCTATTTTGTTTAATTTTGTTTCAGACTATCATTTGGCAGCTCTCACAGGTTGAGCCAGGGAAAGAGATTATGGTGGTTGTTTTAAGCAGCAGGTGTAGCGATCAACGTGGAAATGTATGTATCCCTGTTGGAGATGCAGCTACAACGACTGGAGACAACAGTTCCAGCGCTACTCGCAAAAATAAAACTAGGTAATTGATAGAAAGGTGCTGCATGTAGGAAAAATGGAAATCTTATTTTCTTTACTAATGAATGCAGTCTCATTGTTTTCCTATCTGGGCTCTCAGCCGGGCTGCTTTCGTGCCGGCCTTGGGGTGCCCCTTGGTTGGCAGGAATCATCGCTGAGCAGTGTGGGGCAACTTTCTGCAAAGGACTGATCCTGCTGGGATAGCAGCGGACTGGGAGGGGCATTAATAAAGGGAAATCTTTACACGCCCTTGGCAAAACTACCATTTTCACACACCCTCTCCCCTAAAAAAAAAAGCAATCTAGCTGAAGCAAAATGCCTAGTACATCCAAACCCTGGCTCCACTGACTCCAAGCACCTGATGCTGGACTCAACCTTTTGCAGAATCAGGTCCCCTGAAAGCTGAGTTTTCTACTTTTTGTTTCTCTTCACAGCGAAATGAACCCAGCTCATTGATGTCTTGGCCAATCTGCAGGCTTAACAATAATGACTTAATACTACCTGGCTTCTTCAGAAGTAGCTACGAACCTCTGGGTAAAATGAGGGTTTTCTTTCCCTGTAACCTGGCTAATTTCAGAAAATACAAGAAATAGAATCAAAACATCCTGAGACACAGCCTGGAAGGGAAGTGAGGTACTGGAAAAAGCTCTGCACATATTACACCATGTTAACCATGCTTTTAAATCCAAGAAACTGAGTTGGTCTGAAGAGAGGATATTAAATGAGAATAGGGAAGGGAGGGGGAGAACTGAGGTGTCCTTAAGGAGCCATAGCAAATAGAAAGGTGAAATGCTCGCCAGTAAAGGCATTCAGCCTCTTTCTACCCCAAAAATGGATTAATCTTTCACTCTCCCTGTATACGGATCAATTCTCAGCCTCATTTTTATAGACACCGAGCACTGACAAGCTCCCATCGGTACGTCCGGTACTCATGCTACAGTCTAAAAAACATCCCAGCTCCCTGAATCACACAGGTTACTACATGCCAAAACTCTTCTGTTATATCCTTGGCCTCATTTACATAAGATGGTTTTGATCACTACTTCCACTTTGGAAGGGGCACTACAGCAAACACTTTGGAAGGGGCACTACAGCAAACAGAGCCAGTGCCTGTTCCCTCTTAGGCAGGGGCTCTAAGAACGAGCGCATTAAAAGGTCTTGGTCAATAAAACGTCTGTAAGACACGGGATGACATGATATATTTTTCTCTCTTACCAGAAGAGGATAACTGCATTTTATGGACTAGAGGGACTGATGGTACCCCCGCACCTTACCCCAAAGCCAAGGGACTTGAGCTCTGTTTCCACCCTAGCACAAACATGCTGTACGACCTTCCACTCGTCTTCCCTCTGTAGTCCCCTCACTCAGACCTGGTGTTTGTTTGTTTGCTTTTTAAACAACGTCCTTAGACCCCAGGTTGAATCTCAGGCAGGCAGGATGCCCGCAGTGCATTACAGTAACAAGAAGCTCCTTGGCTCTATGGATGTGCTACTCCAATGCCAATAACAATAAAGCAGAATCAACAGTTTGCTGCAAGCATTTCTGGTGAGAGGGAACAAAGTGCTTCTATCATCTCAAATGAGAAAAGATATTTTGAAGTACTCAAAATAAAACAGCCTCCTATGTCAGGACACGCCATGTGTTTCAGTGTCGTGTTTTCACACTTGTTGTTTATGCCAATCCATAAATGGGGACAGCACCTTGCCTCTGGAGCCCTCAATGCTACCAAATTATGTGATTCTTAGCAAAGGCCAAGATATGTGCATGTGTGGGGGGAATCATCAACTCATTTCTTTGCAACACGAGTAGCCTAGAAAATCCTAGTATTTTCCTCTTACGAGAAACACTGAGCATCAGAGAGCTGAAGGGCAACAACTGCTTCACGTGGAAACCAGTAAACTGAAAGATGGCTGAGTGTAAACTGGTTTGAGACACAGGCTCTTCTGCAGAGCCATGCTGAGAAACCTCAGCCATTCGTCTCCTGTTTCACTGCTCTGACCTCTACCCAGCCATTGGAGCGTAATGCTGCTTCAGTCACTGATGCCACGTCCAGCGCTGGTAAGAGAAGCTGGCTGCTGGCTCTGTGAAATCTCAGGTTTTCAAAGAGATTTATGCATTGATTCCTCAACGTTAAAATAAACTCTGCCGACACTTCCTTCCGAAACTACTATCTGGACACCACTAATTTCTTGCAAAATACGCACGTGTCACCCACTATCTTGGAGGAGCAGGTGCTTTCTTTTATGTCCCTCAGCAGATGCACATTTCACTGTTCCCCGAGCACTCAGAGGCAGCTTTTTTTTCAGTGTGTGACAAAACATGGTGACAGCTGCTGAAACCAAGATGCCGGATCTACCTTTTCTACCTAACCTGACTTCCGTGGGGACAAAGCAGCTCATCTCTTTGGGGCATGCAAGTCCTTGCAGGAGACACCCCAGTGTAGTGCTCTCATCCCTGCCACAGCCACTGCCTTGTTTTGTTCTCTTTTCTTACTATAAGAGAGAATATTGTGCCTATGCCATCTGTTAAGCAAAGTGCTGCACGTACATTGCAATATACCCCGCAGCACACAATGGAGCCTTGCAGATTAAATGTGAAGAGAAGAGGCTGTAAGGGGAGAGAAAACTCCAGGTGCTGGAGCTGTTACAGGTGAGCCTAAGCATTTGCCTCCCTGAGGCAGCTACCTGTCAGGATTAATCTTGCCGAGCCCAGGAATGCGCCTGGGTAGACACCGCACCCCATTCCAGGGAACCATAAATACCAAATACTCAGCACCACACATGAAAGAATCTTCTTTCTGCAGAGCGAGATTGCAGGGGAGCAATGGACTTGCATCAATCCTGCCTTGCGCTGGGGTGTTCTTAAGGTGGCTCCTTGGGGGAAACAAGGAAAGAGGCGAGGGTGGGTGTTTGCTGCCTTCCTCCTAAGGAGGACTCCAAGGGTTAACCCCCTCATTTGTTTCTTCATCCTGGATCTGCCTGGGGACCTTGCTTTGGTATTTCCAGGTTAAAGGATGTTTCTCTATTTCTAACTCCCCCCAAAACCACCCCTAAGGGAAGGAAGTCCAGGGGAGCCAAAAGATTCATCTTTGATGGCCCCTCTTTGTAAGTACTCTTAATAATGAGTCCCAGGGGCAAAGCTGGGGGAGAATTGGGCTGCTTCTGAATGATGCTGCCCAAGTGCTGTGCAGGAGGGGGCACAAACCAATCAATGGTGCTTTACCGAAGAGGGTACCCATGGCCTGCCAGAGAAATGCGGGGCCAGTGATGAAACCTCATTCAGCAAAAGCAACTGACTTCTGTTTTTCTTTTCCTCTGTTTCTTCAACATCTCACTAGGAAAAAAAGATTTTTAAGCTTCCTGCTTATCTGAAACACTTTTCTTCCTTAATTCCCTCCTCTTCTTTGGATTCTCTGACCCTATGAGATTTTTGTTTGGGGCCCCAAGTGTGCTAGGTCTGGAAAAGATGCCTGTGCATGGGCACTGCTCAATATTAGATGACCAGCAGAAGGCCAATACAAGACGGATGTTTGGAAAGGCAAATACCAAGACAGCTGTGGAAATCACCCCATTGCCTCTACCACGTACCCAGAGGGACGGCCAAGCTCACTGCCCCGCAAGGCGCTGGGTCCCGCTGCTGCCCGAGGATGCCCAGGAGGTCAGCGCTCTCCCGCGGAGCTGAGTTCGTGGTCAAGGCCACCAACTGAGGCCACACACCACAATTTCAGGGACAGAGCACCAGCGTGGGGAGCTACCACAAAAAAAGAACGTCCACAGCTAATTAGGGGCTTCTGTATGAAAAGTAGTATCTTTTAAGTCCAGACCCAAACACTTGGCTCCCAGGAGCAGCCAGTGCCAATGCCAAGGGCAGTGGGAAGCAGCCAGCTCGCCGAGCAAGGACACTGCCAACTCCAGAAGTGCTCCTTTCCACAGCCTTGGAAACAAAGGAAATTATTTCCAAACACAGCAGCATTTCCATGTTTTGATGCATAACCAGCCCCTGGAAAGTTTTCTTTCCTGTTTCTACATAAACACAGTCTCTTTCAGAGAGCACCTCACCAAACCCAAACTATGTGATGCCTCTGTGGAACACCCACAGACCAGAACTGAGGCAGCAGGATGCTGGGAGCACAGAGCAGTTGTGTTAGGTCACTGCATTTGGGGACATAGCCCCCATGGCCCAGACCATCATTTCTTTGGTCTTCTGTCAATTGTTTTCTTCACAGGGACAGGGTAGTTCCACATCTTTCAGAACACATCCTTTGGTGAGCAGGCCACCAAATTCAGATACTTTCATGTTTTAAGCTGGTAGGGATCAGTTCATGTTATCATCAACTCAGAAAATACCTGCAAAATTCAGATTCAGGCTTGGATTTTTGCAGTCCAGGTTTAAAGTCAGTGGGTAGGACAGGGCTCAGCCTCCTGATCAGCATCCTTAAGCATCCACAGTACATGTAAGTATATATAAGTATATATGCCTCTCTCCTTCCACAGACCTTCTAGGGGCTGAAGCCACAGGTACTGTGGGCTAAGTCAGTTCCTCCAACAAAGGCGCATTCGGTTGAATTTTAAACAAGGGGCCTTTAGCAATTTCTGAATCTTTAACCATCAGCCTGTAACAATTTCTAGGATGTTCACTGCTTGGTAACATTTACAGCAATGACTCATCTTCATAGGAAATATGTAACTGTCTAAAACTAACTTTCAAATAATGTTAATTATCTGCATGGTCTGTGTTCTAGCACATGCTATTTCCAGCTAGCAACACAGGACACTATGAAATCTCTTACATGACATCAACTTCCCAGTGAGCAGCCACCTATAAAATACATGATTTTTAATCGGCTTTTGATTGCCACAGCTTAGAGATCTCCGAATTTCCAATAGCTACAAATCATTTTTAGACTGTGCAGTACAGAATAAAAGCCAAGATTTTTGGTTCAGCTTGTTGATATTTCCTGAAAACATGAAACAATTCTGAAAGGACAGATTCCCTGGCTCACAGCTAAAGGTCAGCAGTCACACAGGGAGCGCTTGCTAAGTGTACCAAAATGATTGGGAAGGAAAGATTGGCACAACATTACGGTATTATTAAAAAGTGATTTAAGTGGGGGAAAAAGGAGGACAGAGAGAGACAGACAAGGATTAGACTCTCAACAAGTCAGCTTTCATCAGGACTAGAAAAACAGCCTTGTTCCTTGGTACTTGCACTTGGTTCCTTGTTCCTCGCTGTCACTCCAAGCACTGCTTGCCCTCGCTCCTGCTTTCCACTGCCTATGCCAGCTGTGCAGGCCCCGCCAGTGCTGCCATCCTGGGCTGCACTAGCTCCAAACACAACTGCTCTGATGGAATACCACGCCTCTGGCCTTTCCTGCATGGTCCAGGGGACTTTCTAGGGTCAGCTCTGTTATGGATTACAGAGGCACAAGTTTCATCAGGAAGGCTGGGAGTACAAAAGTCCCACAACTTTGTGCAACACCAATATACAGTTGTGTGACACGCAACCAAATCCTTCCCTCATTTTCCCAAGGATTTTCCCTAAAACCTGCTCTCAGCAGAAATCAAGAACCAAAGCGCTTTGCTGGCTAACTCCTGTTCTGCAGCCGGCAGAGGGGGCAGCAAGCAGCCCTCAGCAGTCTCCTGAAACCATCTGCTTCAACAAAGTTCCTCCTCAAAGTATTTAATTTTGTAGTAACAGATACCACTGAGATGATACCAGTTTGAAATTCTGTGATTAAAATCTGAGGCATGTATAATGTTGGTGGCATCTTTAAATGAGTATTCAGTGCCAGTCTCAACAGAGGCTGCCCCAGCTCCCTCCGAGACTCCCGACCTTGCTTTCAGGTTTACTATTCCACTCTGTCTTTTGACACACGGGTTACGTACAATTTTCCAGGCAAATAAAGTCTGACCAAAACCAGCCTAGCAGCTGTAGCAAGTCCCACCACAGGCTTTGCACCCAGGTAACTACACCCCCCCTCCCTGCCTGACCAAGAGCCCCAGGATATCAGAAGTAACAAAGAATTTGTGCGTATGATCCTGCTAATGAAATACCGCTAGTCTGACCTCACCGTCCTCCCCAATGCTGACTTATCAAAAGCATATGCTCCCATCACTCATGGTCTGTGCCTTGTTTTTCTTCTTTAAATTAAAACCAACCGGTTGTAGAGCAAAGCCCTAAGGTTAACAGCAAGCCAATGACCACATGTAGCTCAAATCTGTTGCCCCCAAACCCTGCTAGCTACAGTGAACTAAAGGAAAACAACAACTGCATCAGTAAGCAGCTAAGCAATACTGTAGGCTGCTAAACTTTAAATTTAGCCCTGGCAGATCCTGGGGGAAGGGCATCCCAGCAGGCATGTGTCCTCTGCTACGCAGAGAGAGCGCTCAAACCTTAGGATCCTATTCCGTCTGTATTGCTTCAGAATGTATGGCTATGCCTATTGTATGTCTTCTGTGTTTCATCTATTTACTCTTGTGGTGGTTTTGGCCCTAACCAAAGGCCAAATACCCACCAAGCCGCTCGCTCACTCCCCCCTTCAGCCGAAAAGGGGGAGAAAATAGATATTAGGAGGCTTAGGACTTGAGATAAGGACAGAGGGATCACTCTGCAATTAGTGCAATGGGCAAAACAGACGCAGCACAGAATAAAGGAAAGAAAAGGTGATTTATTACTACTTACTACAACTACTACACCCAGTGAACCGGAACGAGATAAGAAGCGGCCAGGTCTTCAAGCACCTTCCCCCCACCCCTCCCTTCTTAGCAAACTTAAAACTCATCCCAATTTTACTCCCTTCTTCCCCCCCCAACATGGCGCGGGGAGGGGCAGGGAATGGGCAGTGGGGTTCCGGTGATTCCCAACAAGCTGCTTTTCTTCCCCAGATATTACCACTTCTACTTCCTCCCCCCACCCCTCGCCTCTTCGCACTCATGACTTTAATCAGAGATTCGCTCCCTTCTTCCCTCCCGTTCGCAGTACAGGGGGGGCAGGGAATGGAGAGTGAGGGGTTTCAGTCCGTTCCTCCCAAGCTGTCTTCCATCTCAGCTGGGGGGGGGGGGATTCCACATACACACACCCTTCCCCTGCGGCACCGTGGGGTCCCACCCACGCGAGAGTCGTGTCCACGACCTTCTGCAGCGTGAGTCCTCTCTATCGGGGAGTCATCCCCTCACCACAGGCCTCTCAGCAGGACTCTCCCCTCCATAGGGTGCTGACGTCCGGGTCCAGACCCCCCGGCCTGGTCACCCGCAAAGTCACAAGTCCCTTGGCAAACCTGCTGAGGCGTGGATCAATCTTCACAGGCACAGTTGTCTCTGCTCCCCGTCCTCATCCATGGGCTTCGGGGGGACACCCGTTTCACCATGGACTCCACCACGAGCTGCAGGGGGAACTTTCTCTTCGCATTCTTCATCCCCCCCACTCCTGCAGGCCTGGCCTTGGAGTCCATGCAGCTTGTTACATCTTCTCACTCCCGCTCCGGTGGCAAAGTGCGCCTGCCAGCAGTTTTTTTTTCTCCTATATGTGATTCACAGAGGCGCTATGACCAGCTCTGATAGGCTTGGTCTCAAATTTGGCCTTGACTGTACCAGTGTTTTTCAAAACATGGGGCTTGCAGAAAGCTGTAACTGCAGCCTACAAGAGCCACTGAAGCAGCAGTTACACTAAACTGCAACAACTCTAAAAATACTTTGTATGAGACAAAGGGCGCTCTGCTTTTGGTCACAAATTATTTGCCCCAAAAGCAGCAACTGAGACTGAAACAGTAGATTATATTATATATATATTTTAAATGAATATGTGTGCATATATTAGATTATGTATTATTCCTTGCAACGGGACAAAGCCATAGCTCAGAAGAGAGGGGCTCTAACAATTTAGGGCTTTACAGACCACAACCTGAAAGGATGAATTATTCTCCAAAGTGTTGACCGCTAGTATGGAGAACATTACTTCAAAGGCAGACTGCTGCAGTCTTGCTATTTTCTAACTGGAGCTTCAGGGCAATTTACAAGTAGAGACTGCTGCCGTGATCAGTGGTGAGATTACAAAAGCCAGATTTGCTGTGATGAATCTGAAAAAGACAGCCCTAAGCCTATAGTTCAATGCGCCACACCTGCTAGCAGAGAACATATGAATAATCCGATCTCCAGGCTGCAAATACTACAAGAAAGAGTTGGACGTCCCCATCCAGTGGAGCCTTCTCCAATACATACTCCTCAGGCCAAACAAAATTGCTGACAAGAAAACAAACTGCATCAGTGTCTCTGCAACCCCAAAACCTACACACTAAGCTATGGCTAAAGTAATCTAACAAAACCAGGTATCTGGTGCCAAAGACTAGAACTTATCAATCAGACATTAAAAAATCTCTTCTAAATAGCACTACCTGAAAAGTCTTGTTAACTGTGAGATTAATAACATTAACTGGAAGATAGGGTGCTTTCTGTGGCATTGTTTGAGCAGCGGAAGCCATTCCATCGCCCCTACACCACAACACTCTCAAATCTTAAACCATCTATGCAATTGCTCAAGAAAAAACACTAATACTGCTTGTAGGTAAAGTTATGCTTGAAACTCTGAGACAGCATGATGAATTGGTTTTTTACATCACATACTGCATAAATTATAAACTCTGTATTGATTGTAAGGGCAGTTAAACCAAGTAAGAAGGTATAATGGGAGCAGGAGACAGCATCTTGGCCTTGCGGGCTCAAGTGAGTTTATTCCCACTGCAAAACAGCAATGGTCTGTGCATTACAGCCTGTTAAGGTAATACTTTGCTTGTTGAACACTTACTTTGTTTGATGCTTAAAAGAAAATCTGATATGCACCATAGAAATAAAGCTCTATTTTTGTAAAATGCTGGGGAACAAAAAAACCACTAAAAACTTACAGCTCTAATTGCATCCCCCTTTCATATGCTTGGTTTTGCTTACTATTATGCTTGTTACTGTTATTATTATTATTGATCCACCAAAACATCACACTCATACTAAACCAGTTATTCACTAGGCAATTTCTGCTCATCAATATAATCCCCAAAGCTTCCATCAAGTTTTGTGCTCTCTTAAATGACAGATGCAGAACTATGCTCTCTCGGGTGTCTGTGGCAAAAATAAAGAGCGGCTTTATTTTACACCAGCCAACACTGCCACAGGCAGGAGAGAAAGAGGGTGCCAAGGCTGGTGAATGTTCAGCTTTAACCCCTGTGAAGGGCTGGATTTCAGAGGTCAGCGAGTGTGCTCAGCAGCAGCCACATCAGGACCCATTCACACACCGGTCTGAGCAACCAGCATTCAAAGGCTCTTTTGAAATTCCTGGTTATCACTTTTTAAGGCAGTTGAAAAATCAATTAATTTTGAGCTTTTAAAGGAATGCCTTTGCTGCGGTCAACCCTGGCCACACAGTTACAATGCATTTTGCCACGATGCACTGCCTTTTCTTTCCATTCAGTGTAAAAGCACTTAATCTCAGTTATCTGCTCCCTGAAGGTCAGGCTTATTTCTTTAGATCCATTATTTACTGCTTGAAATTTCCAGTTCCACCTTACTGGCTATTACAGCTTCTTTCCCCAACTCCTATTCTTTTCACAGTAACTCCATATGATGACTATTGATAAAGTTAGGAGGACTGTGATTCTAAATGTCTGACCTTCTTCAAAATCTGATAATGGATACAGTTTCTGAATCATAGGTCATCTCAATTTTGCCAATAAACCATTTATTTCCAGTAGCCTTCAGACCTTGAGGCTTACTGTGCACTGCAAAAAGGATTCTTCAGTGAACAACGAAAGTAAGAGCACCATCCTTAGCCTTTCCTTAGCACATTAGAAGGGATACTGTCCTTTGGAGAGCATGCTTGTCCGTATCTTATGTGCCACAGTCTCTAAAACCTTTGCTGCTGTGCAACACTTTCTGATGTCTGCACGACGGTGAAAGTTGTGAGTGTCTATTATGACCTATGCTCCTTTTCATTTGATATCTATACGGAAAGGACAAGAAAAATCCACGTGCCTTTAAACCCTCCCCATCTACCAAGGGTTAGCCAGTCACTGCTACCCCATTCTTCAACTTACAGCTCAAGGCACAGTGCCAAGATTTTCATCACTACCCGAAATGTTACGCTGCCGTGGTAGACCCGATTACGCCATGCTTGTAAAAGCTGTGTCAACGCCAAGGTATACAGTTTGTTGGCATGAGTGCCTGCCAGCCTCCTGCAGCAGCTTCACTGAAATGGACTTCTCAAAATGACTTGGTCTTGCAAAAACACTGCCAGAGGTACAACTCCTACTGAGGGTCATTTCACGCAAACTACTAAGCAAGATGTAGAGGAAGGAGCGTCAAACGTGAATCCCTGGCTCAAACAAACAGTGCTTGGAAAGTTAAGCAGTGACTGGATCCTGAGCAGGTGTAGAACTGAGCAGGCTTTACTTACTGTCAAAGCTTCTGTGCTGCGCTGTTAGGGTTGTCTGCACGGAGCGGCCGGCTTCTTTCATCATGGCTTCAAATTCACTTCGGCTTTTGTTTGCAAAGTTCTCTTCCATCTCGCTGGTGCAGCAGGTGTAGCCTTGTGGGCAGATTCGCAGGTGCTCTCCTAAAATGAGAGAAAGTGGGAGTTGAGTGGCCAGGTCTGGAAAAGGAAGGATTTCAACTCAGACAACCCCAGCATAAAAATATTTCAGTTGGAACTGTGTCAGGCTTTACACGTTTACCCCCTAGTTGGAGTTACCCTGCCTTTGTGTAGTGGTTGGCATGAATGGATACAAATTTCCTCACTGCTGTCTGTGAAGGAAGGAAGAACGAACCAGACAAAATTCATATGTGGGGCAAGGAAAAGGGAAATACAAGTGTTTCCCGCTCCAAGCCTGCCCTGGACTCCCACTCCACCTAGGATCCCAGAAGACATGGAAGTCTCGGATTAAATAAGACAGTAATTGTCCTCATTAGATTTAACTTGCATATTAGAACAACTGTTCAAAACTACTTTGTCAATGAAGAAAACCCAACTCCACCACACTCTCCCCACTCCTACGCCAACCCCCCAAAACACTGCTCCTGGGAAGGCTTTTCCATAACCAGAGAGGTAAGACTGGAGAGGAGTTTTCAAAAGACAGAGACATGCTGAATGCCAGTTAAATTTGGGTGACTAATTCCCCCCATGCATTTTGAAATCTTTCAATGAAAAATTTATCTCTCAGAAGGAGACACCACCACCCAAAAGAGGGTTGCTATGACAATCACGGATGGAATATACACTTTGCTATAGGGAAGGACAGGAAGGTAAAGGGACTCAGCAGTTAAATTGAAAAATTCTTCAGTACGGGAGCTCCTCCTGCCCTCTGCAATCTCTTTCTTGTGGAGAAGCAAGCACTTACATCAGCAGAGTCAGCAACATTTTAAAAATAATTGCTTAAGTTCTTATGAGTTCTTACAAACAAAGACACATCCACCTGCAAACACACCCTACGTTTCTCCTTACCCAGCAATAAGAATTCATTTGAATGAAATCAAACATCAGGGTGGTTGGTATTTTTTAAAGAATTAAAAAAAAACCTTGTTACAAGCACACTCTGAGATAAACCAATTACAAAGAAGTTACCATGCTTAACATAATTTGATTGAGATTGCCAATGATTTTGCTGGCAGTTTTACAGGACTGCTGTCTTAACATCATAGCTGAGCTGAACCATATATTTTAAATCATGTTTTATCTTGTGTGTCTTGACAGCTTCAAATCCTGAACCTGCAGAGTCCTCCAGAGTTTCCCATTAAAGTCCTTAGCTATTTCCAGTGCAGAGCCCTTGGCAAGTGGGTGCCTAAGGGTAAAGCATCTTTGAAACTGGGCACACGTCCTACCCCTGTGAATCCCTGTGATTAGCAGCCTAAGAGCAGTTTTGACAGAAGTGCTCTGTAGTTGATGGTAGAAGCCACGCAGGATGAGAGTGCATTTTGCTGGCCCTCGGGTCCTCACTCACAGACAGCTCTGGAACCACCTCCACAGTCCCCAGGAGGACCCAGACACTACTGTGTCACACCATCAAAGCAACAGGAAAAGCAGCAGGAGTCAAATATAAACGTCATGTGGCTCAACACTCGCCATACCAGATGTGTCTGAAGTTATGGTGCTCGCCTAAGCCTTTCCTTCCTTAGTAAACTCAACTCCTGCAGTTCATTCCCCAAGCTTGTTTCTGCAAAGCTGCCTTTGTATAAGAAAGTCATCATGAGGCTTGCTGACATGCAACAGACAGGCAGAAAAAGGAAGCTATAATTTTTTGACAAGACACAGCTTTGTTTTCTGTCACGGCAAATTAAAAACTTTCTTCCTGTCCAGCCTCTTCCATGCGATTTCAGCTGCCACAGGATTTCTGATGAGGACCCAAGCTTTGGTGACAGTTGTTTCACCGTGGTATGCATCCTTTAGGGCCACCCTCCATGCCCTCAGGACAGAGTGAGGCCTTGTGACCGCCCAGCCTCTTGGGAAGGCCTGTACAGAAGGATCCCAAAGGATCCCAACTGTTCCCAAAGACTGCCTCTACCACCACTGGCTCAGTTGCCAATAAATTTTGTGGATGAGGTCCTGGTCCTGTGAGCTGTTGCACCCAAAAAAGCATGAGCACTTGCGCCACTCCTCCACACTCCATTGCTCACCAGGGCTCAGAGTGCTACCTAAGCCACGACCAACCCTTCATAAACCCTGCTGTGGTGAACCAAGATGACGCAGTAGGAGGAAACTCCTGTCTCAACCCACTACCTGGCTGGGCAATGGTCTCTGGCCTCCCAAGGCAGGATTCAGGCAGGAGATCTGCCTGAAACTAGGGAGAGCAAACACGGCCGCCCCAGCAAGGAGACACCTACACATCCATCAAAGCTGCCTGTCAGGCAGGTTCCCCGTACAGGATTTAGGAACAAAAAGGGGAAAACATGGGGATTGCCTCTGGGGAAGAGCAGTGTCTATCTGCAGGAGGAAGATGGACAGGGAGGAAGAGCCCCGTCCTGTGCCCCAGCTGTCCGACGAACAATAAGGAGCAGCAGAAGTGTGAGGCACACTAATTAAAATGTGACATGACCAGACAAAAACCTCCACGCTCCCACCCCAGGCAAAGCAGAGCACATTTCAGCAGGATGGCATCAGTCCAACCCTTGCCGTGCTAGTGGAGCTTCAAATCACCTCCCACCAGGCTCACCGCAGAATGGAGAGGGAAGGAGAGGGGAAAAACTAAAAACACAGAGAGTGAAAAGTCACACCCATAGCTAAAATTGCCTAATTTTACACATCTTTGTGAAATTAATATAGATTTTGGGTTTTTTTTTTAAATGCTTGAACTCAGAGCAGTTTCAATCCCTTTTGAAGCAACATTTATCTTCGCTTTCTGCAGGCATTTGTATAGTACTCAGCACCAGAGCACTTTATCTCAGTGGGAAGCAAAGTTTTTATAATTTGTCTTTGTAATTCAAACTCCATGCACACAAACCAGTCCTAGAGCACTCTGAAAACACTTTGCTTTCTTTGCTTTTTAACCTGACCCACCCTGGAAGCATTCACTATTATTATTTAACCTTTTTTATTGACCCCCAAATAAATGTACTCTAGACTCTATTTTTGCTCTCCTTATATTTCAAAGTTCATTTGTTTGCCAACTTGCTATTACATCATTGCTGAAGCTGCCACTATAAATATCTCCGGGTTGACTTGGCAGGAGATTATCTGCAGATATCTGGAGAGCCAGAGGTGTTTTACAAGGAGCAAATCTGCAAGATACAGCCTGCCTTCTCCTCTCCACTGCTGCGTCAGAGAAATTTCCCCTCGCACACAGCTGACATGTTGCTAACCACTTGCTCAAGAGCGCTCGCTCTGGGCCCCTGGAAAAGCTTTGCAGGAAGCAAGTGAGCATGGCAGGAGCCAAACCAGCAGCAGGCTGCTCTGAATCTCCTTGAAGATAACTGAGGCACTCTCAGGGACTTGGACCAACTCTGGGAAGGGAACTGCACTATCCCATGTGAACGTGAAACTGAAAGCCAGCATCCCTCCCCAGCCCTTACTTGGAGGCCTAATAGTGGGGCACATGCAGTTGCCCAGGGTTCACTTGGTGGCTCAGAAGATCCCAGCCCCACACTGCCCCAGGCACTCCAGATTTAAGATGCATTTGTAAGAGAAGATGCACCTCAGGATGCTGGGCTTTCCTTCAGAAAGCTCTTGGCTTGCCCAAGCCTTCGGCAGCCAAAAAAAGAAAAGAGCGATTCAATCCGGGTCTCCCTGCAAGAGCTGGCTCTCCTGCAAAGGCTGTGGAAGTTGGGGTGGGATGTAACCCACCGACTTCATGGTCTCTTGGAAACGCAGACAGAGCAAAGCATGCATGCAACAGCATCGAACAAATATCTCATTTATGATTAACTGCCCTGGAGTGGAAAGGAATAGACAGGAGGCTGATGACAAGAAAATATCACACTGCCTGGCTACAGGCTTGGATCGTCCTTGAAATACCCTTTCAGCTGCCTGGGTTAGCAGATCATTTTGGCTATCAAATTCATTACTGTGTTTGAGAGTACTGAATATTAAACCATTTGACCACCTTCCTCTCAGGGATGGAGCCAGGCTGCTCTGTGGCAGGACACCTAGCAGGGGGAACAACCGTGCCCACAGCCACCGCGAGCTGAGATGGGGCTTAGCTCCCTGCTTCTTCTCAAGTGCTTCCAGCCTTGCTGCCCTGACCCACGCAGGCTCCCCTCGGCTGTGGGCCTGCCACAGGCTGTGCCAGGAGCCACTGCAGCCCATGGCGTGTGGAGTAAGCAGTGGGGCTGCGGGATCTCCAAGTGAGCTCAGGAAAGCACTCCAGCTATTCACAGCTGCTGTGTTTCAGCCCACTGTGAGACTCCGGAGCCACGAAAACCAGAGAAGGGCAGTCCCAGGGGTTTCAGATGCAACACAGAGAAGAGTCCTTGGCTCCTTTAACCATGTAAACAGTGCTATTTCTATCCCTCTCACAGGATGCTGTAGATTGAATTCATTACAATGTTTGCAGAGGGTTTGGGGTTATTTGGATGTGTCAGAGTATCTAAATGCAAATTATTACAAAACTATTCCTCCCAGAGGTTAATTTATTTCAGGTTTTGATAAATCCATCATGATTCTTCCCTCATACTTCTAACCCTCCTCCCACTCACCTTCCAAACAGCTCCAAAGCCTCACCTCATGCTCCTAGACCAAAACTGCCCCCCAGCTGCCTCAGTCCAGCCCCTCTTCCCCCCAGGCACCTACTGCCCAAGCCCCCTCCTTGGACACGTCTCAGGCAGTCAGGCTCACTGAAGTCCGGCACTGCTGAGAAAGCCTTGTCAGGCACAGCAGGGACACCGTGATGCAGACCCCAACTGGGTACAGGCAGTAAGCACCAGAGAGCTGGCAGCCAAGGTGCTCCAGTCCTCTTCTACTATCCCTGGTAGGAACTACAGTCTGTTGTCCTCTCCCTCTTCACACCTAAATCACATCCAGGCTACTGAGCATCACAGGCAGGAACTGAGGACAAAGCAGTGTCATTCAGACCATGGGTTCCCCTACACGATTTTTTTTAAACATACCAGAGTGTCTGCAGCAGATGAAAATGAGCCTGGGGGTGGTAGAGATGTTAAAAATACCTTGCAAAAGGTAGCACAATACAAGTAAAAACCCCTTCCTTATGCCTCCCATGCCTTTCCCACTTCAGGTGTTCCTGTCCCCACCTCTCATGAAATACATACCTTTTAAAGAGAACATGATTTACTGCATGCTGCTAAGTAACTGACAGTACAGTCTCCAGCACTAGTGCTACTTTGAAACCCAGTCTTGTCACAGATAAGGAAATGGAGGTACAGAAAACACATTTGAACTAGGAGACAGTCCTGGCTGCCCACCCTAGGATGAACTCTTCATGTCTTTTTTATTCTAGATGCACTGAAAAACATCAGCTGGTGAGCCGCTTCCAAACACCTACACCCCATAATATTTGTGTCAAGTGTCCAGACGTACAGCTGGTCTCTCAGACTAGCTGCTAGCATCAAACTGAACTGGCTACCAGACTGCTCTATTAAGGAAAGAGCAAATCAGGAATTTTCCTGTGTTGCAAAGTGTGGAGGTTCAGCCCAAAGCAGTGGCTGAGCACCACACGCCACTCACTCACTGCTGGAGGAGAGACAGAGCCTCTGTGGGTTAGGATAAGGACAGTTTACTGACAAAAGCACCCTGAGTGTAGAACAGTAACAGCCAATTACACTCAAAGCCAGTGATAATGCAGAGTAACTTACCAACCTGATTACAGAATGCTTCCATGCAAGGACCAACTGATCCATACCCCAGCTGCACTCAGACTGTCCTAGAGGCATCAAGCCCCTACCCCTCCCTAACCAGCCCCTTTTATGGGGGAGTGATGTCAGGTGAGGTGGAAACAACTCAGGCTAACTCAGCTCACCTGGGCTGGCTGCTTGGGGAAGTTGACTCTGGACTGGCCAGAACTAGGACACAAAGGCAGATGCAGCCCATATCTTTGATTGGCAGTCAGCTGTCGGCAAATTTAGCTATATTCTATTTTCTGATTATGTATTAGGAGTATTGTCTTGCTTGGCTTCTGTTTGCACATCATATCAGGGGAGTCACAGCAGGCCTGAATGTTAAGCACTGCATGGCAAACCTTCACCCTTTGATGAGAATGCACTGAGCCATAGCCTCTGCAGTCTGAGTGATTCCATGGGTCCAGGATATGCATTATGGTGCTGGGTATGGGCTGCTGGCCAAGAAATCAGGGCTGGAACGTGGTCGTGAGGAAGGGTTGTGCTCTCATGTGTGTCCTCAGGACAAGAGATGTGACTGTGAGGAAGAGGCAGGTGCCATTTCACCTGCATCATACATACCAGCCTCCCCATGCCCATTGCTGCTGACTCATGGCCTCAGTAGGCTGAGATTTGGTTCTAGCACAACTGACTCCTAGCTGAGGGAGCACCTGTGTATCTCAAGGGGCTGATAACAAGGGCATGAAGTCTTTCCGAGCTGCACACCACAGGTCTGAATTTGCCCTGTGTCAGCAGCTCTTATAACACCTTACCATCTGATGGCTGATCAAATAGCTTGTGCTATCGGAGATGAACTAATGTTTTCGTTCCAGATAAAGAAAACAAGCACTATGTTCCACACCAGTGATAAAAACAGCACACTGGAAAAAAGCAACTAGAGAATGTGCTGCTTTTGTTAAAGCAATGGACGTATTTAACACAAGACAACAGCAAAACATCAAATGTTTATTCCCACAGCTCATCATCCACACCAGGACTGTACAAACAGAAGTGAAAAAGCCAAGAGCAGATAATCTACAGGATTTGCTCTTTCTGCTCCCTACCTTGTTACTCCTACCAGGATTTAATAAATTATCAAAACGCTGTTAACCATGTAAAACTCCTTAATCTGGCTACTGGGTGGAGCTGGCTCCCTCCCAGGTCAGCACCGTTCTGCAACTGCATTATGGTGAAACCCCGGTGCAGCGAAGGGAGGCAGCTATCTCTGAGAAACAGCACAACTGGCATCCTTGGGGCAGAAACCTACCGATGGGTGTGACGGTGTTGGGACTGCCCCACTGCCCAGGACAGGCTGCTCGAGGCAGGAGCCTGGCTCCCTGGGAGCTGGGCAGGAGGGCACGAGCAGGCTGAATGGGAATTTTGTCCATATTTGCTCTGTTTGCACGTTGAAATACTTCAGGCTCCGAGGCTGTCAGCTCAGTGTCACGCTCATGCACTGGAAGTGTGGTATCAATTTGTTTAATCCTAGACCCTGATGTCAGAGGAATTTATAAGGCAGGCAAACACAGGCAAAAAAAAGTTAATTAACAGAGGAGAAAGAGCCATCTCCGTGTCCTGGAAAAAATATTAAGTAGGGAGTAGATAAGAGTGCCTTCAGAAATGACAGTTTGAAAATCCTGGTGTCATCTGTGTATGCTACAGTGGCAAACTGCCCAAAGGAAGGGAACAGAGAAGATGTCACAAATGCTGACAACAGACTTGATTCTTGCTGAAAAGATCTGCATGAAAGTACTTCACCCACGCACTGCTCCTTTGGGTTTTGGGAGTGTCCTTCTGAATGCAAGAGATGCCCTCTTCCCATCACTCTGCTCCCCCAGACCCTCACTGGGGACCCTTGGCTACACAGACACGACCCTGGCTCCGACTCCAAGCTGTGTGCACACAGCAGGGATCTGCATCACATGCAACAATCTAAGCCTATGTTTAAGGACAAAGTAGGAAGCACTTACTAATTTGCAGAACAAAAATACTTTTTATGGAGGCTTGAAAGAGGAATGAAGGCATGAGGGTCAAATCCACATGTACCACACAAAATGAATGACCTCTACCTAGCAGAACTGACTGAACACACCAAAAACCAGTGCTCCTCAGATCCTTTTCTGGGTGCTGGACCCACCGTTGGGGAGCCCCTGAGCAAGTCCCTGCTCCAGGAAAGGAGATTATCCATTAAGAGAGGCTTCAAAGGGAATCCAGGACACGGTCTACAATTAGCACCCTCTCTCCGAATCAATCTTGAAAGAAGCCTTTAGTTCAGCCTAGACGAGTTGCAAGAATCGTGGAGGAACGCACAGGGAGTTCACTGTTACACTCATTCCTCTCCCTTTCTCTGAAAAACAGAAAACTCTTAAAAAGATTCTGAGACAAGGGAAGAATTATCTTGTCTCTTCATATAACACTTGTGGGGATGTACTAAAGTTGTGTGTTGTAATCCATCACTATCAACCTCTTTCAGAGCTGTCCTGAGCACACCAGCTTCTCACCAGATGTTTTGTTTTTTGGAGGTTTTTTTACTACTTCTTGGAACAAAGAGTCTTTTTATCCTCATTCTGCTGTAATCTAAAATAAGACCAAGCTGGAAACCTATCACTCTTATCAGATGTAGCTTCATTACAACATAAATATGTTATTGCATAAGAGGCAAAGCAATTCATTAAGCAGAATCTTTTTCTATTTCTTCTCCGAAAAGCATCTACTGGAGAAACTGACAGCCCTTCCCCGTGTCCTGGCAGCTTGCTGCCAGAAGGACCAGACTGGAAAAGGAATCTCAGCCATAAACCGAAGATTAAAGATGCAGCTCCCACTAAGAGGTTTAAGAGGTGATGGCTTTTGGTTTATTCTCCTTTGGCGCAATAATTCATATAATCCACGACAGGAATGTGAGGAAGGGTTTGGTCAGAACTGGAAGGCTCCTCCTGTCCCCCCTGTTGAAGCCCTGCAGAGAAGCAGTGATCCCAGACCTTGGGTTCTTTTGGGATAAACAGAGTAACAAGCTTCAGCGAGGCTGTAAGGTTGTTGCTCCAGAATGGGTAGCGCTCAAGGCCAGTTCCAGTCATTTCACTGCAAAGAGCAAACCTGGATTCTCCTCTGGGGGAGAAGGCAGCATTTAGGGAACATTTCCTTCCATCCCCACCAAAGCTGCTCAAGCAGCAGATGCCGACACAAAGACAATGAAAATCCTCTTCCTGGGTTTCATGCTCAGCACCAAGCTCCTGCGAGGCACCCCTGATTTCCTACCCCTCCTTCACCCTCACAGGCTGCAGTAGTGACGAACAGGACATAGCACAGCAGAGGAGGTTGGGGATGATGCACAACAGCGCTGTGCACCCCGATGAGCCGCGCTCCTGGTTGTTAGCTCGCCCAAGCAAGGATGGCATTGCTGCCTCCTCCTGCTCAGCACAACTACAGACACTCTTGGTAGCACCGGAGACTGTGGGGCAGCTCATTCCCTTCCTGCATGATGATGTGTGCGTCCAAGAAGGGATCGTGCCTTCTAGCAACATCACTCTCCCAAGGGAAAAATAAACAAACTAAAAACCCCCAAACCACCCTGTCTGCTGGTAAGAATGAAAATGACTCCTGAGTTTGCAAAAAAACTTGTCTTTAAATAGCTATTAAACAAACTAAGTTCTTGGATCCGAATCTGACCCTGAGAGTTTGCAAAAAGAAAACGCCTATGCCAAAAAATTTAAGAAATTAGATTTAATGACAGTCATTAATCTTGATTTCCATAAATGCACATACACTTTTCAACACTAAAACCAAAAATATGCATGTAACGATTGTCCGAACCCCACAAATTCAGCATCAGCCTGTTTTAGATCTTTTTAAAAATATAAGAGACTTTACTTATGTAGAGCTGGTTTGTGCCACAAATCAGGAGCGCCTGTACCTCCTCCAAAACTCTTTGCTGTATGTGTTGGCAGGGATGTGGGAAGGTGTGGGATTGGAGGGGCAAGTCCTGCTTGCTGCGGGCTTTTTCACTGCGCGACTCGAAGCTTTTGCCAGCCCCACAAACGCTTGGTTCTTCCCCACCTATTGCTTTGTTTTGTCTCATGAATGCTTTGGGCAGCATTAGAAGTGCTGAACTGTGGGGCGCGGTCCTACAATTTGAGCCATCATGGAAGGAGATGGCAAGTACGGGGTCATCCTGTGGGAACATGAAATTGCAGACTTCCAGTTTGACAAGCCTGATGCAGCTGACGCAGAACTTGGATGGATGAGTACAAGCTTCAAGGCTGAAGTCTGCAGAAGCCTCTGGCCACCATCTGAGAGAGATCTGCAGCAGGAGGCATTCAATATGCTGCCTTTCACTTCTACTTGCAGAAGCACGCAGGTGAAACCTGTGCCATCGCTCTTCTTCCTGTGCTTCCATCTGATCTTCCAAAAGCAGATTACAGAAAGCTGCCCATACACACAGAGATGCAACAGCTATCCATACGGAGCTCCTCTCCCACCCTTAAAATTAATCCAGGCAGCATGAGGAGATGAGGGCACCGGTCTGGTCCTGCCACAACTACTTCACGAGGAGATTTCTGTTTCCACAAGAGTCAAATCATCACCTTTCCCCCTCCCACAGAGGGGTGACCCGGAGGACCAGGTTTGAACTGGGGATGAACAGCTCAAACTCCAACACCCTGCTAGATCTCAGCGTGGCTCATAGTGCATATGCCCAAAATTTTACCAGAGAAATTTATTTTAGGGAACTTCTGTTTGAAAACTTAATGGAAGTGTAGCTGTTCTCCCCTGAGCGTCAGGAACAGATGACTAAGAAATGTTGCCAGTATCTGTCTTTCAGTGAGATTAGTGTTGGGTTTGTGTGGTATCCTATTTATAACTTTGACAAACAGCTCACCCAATCATTTCATACTTAATCATAGCTGTCTGCCCAGCTCCCTTCAGAGAAAAGCTTTTCAAAAAGTATGTGCCAACATAACACGAACAAAAGGAAGCAAACCACAGTCAAGAAAAAAACCCCGAACCTTGCTCCCAAAACCAGCAGCCAGGGAAAGCTCACGAGCTGTACAGAAACCAGGTCTTGGTGAATCACAAGGCATAATTAAAGCGTCATTATTCATGGATCTGCACAGCTATAGTTAGTCAGTGTTTCCACTGTAAACCCCTATTTTCACAGAGGTTTGCACTCAGCTGCAAGGAATTAGTCTCTGATGAAATTTGGCAGTAGAAATTTTAGAGCAAGGATTATTTTTTAAAATCANCCCCCCAGTTCCCCTCTTACTTCTGAGGCTGTAGCAGAGCTCATAAAAGAAACACAACATACTTCTGCGTGCTCTTTGAAGTCTGGTTTCTGTGCATGTGTCTGTGTGGTTAATGGGACCAGGACCATCAATTCAGCAGGGATTTCCAAACACAGAGGTCTTCAGGATCTGAAGTTGTGATTCTCACCATTACAACACAACTTTTCCTTGGGTGTATTCACAAGCGTTACTATCTATGGTATTAATTAATGTGCTTTAAGGGACCTTGACATTCAGAGTCAACCCTCTATATTTATCTGATGCCACAGATGGGGTTATGTTTCATGGGACAGAGCTGTTGGATTTCTTTACATTTCTTTACATCTTTCTTTCTCAGAAATAACATTTTCCAGGGACTACAGGAGGTTACTTACTATTGGACCCACCCCTGACCCCTATGTTCGCCCCACTGCTTCTTCCCTGCCTCTGTGACTCTTTGATTAGGGCTTACATTTCAGCAGGTACATGGGCATGGCTGGGACCACTGAAGGGGAAGGCACAGGACAAATACCTCCATTTATTGCAGACAGTATTAAATCAAGCCTTTCACAGCGTTTTCAACTATTGCAGAGAAGGAGACTGCTGTTGGCATTCACAGGAACATCAGAAGAATGCATTTGCTCTTTTCCAACTACCTCTGGCTGAAGCATCCCAGAGATCCAGCATCCCTGGCTATGAATGAGGTTTACTTTCACACACACGGACCATCATGCTAGCAAGGTACAGCAGTCTCTGGGCACTGTGCCTGGCTGTCACTGCTTGCTGCAAGCAACACATATCAGATGGCCACCGCTTTGAGTGCGGTCCCAGCTCAGAGTGATGGAACCCAGCTTGAAGAATTCCAGTGTAAAACTGTGAGCCTGGAACTGGATCACTGCGAAGGGTCCTCGGGCTCACAGAAAGATATTTGGTGCACAGGTTTTTAAAGAACAGATGACTTTATCCAGGCAGTGTGATTTTCTAGCAAAACAAACACCACCACGTACCATGACGCTGCTTCTAACACTGTATTCCTGCACCCTGATGTAGGCAAATGGGAAATCAGGCCACCTCAGAGCTTCTAACACCTTGCAATGTCCATGACTCCTTTGGAGCTCCCCACTCCAGCGCTAATGAGCTTCCCCTCAGACAGCATAGCAGAGGTGACAAAGATGAGAGCGCTCTCAAGGTACCATGCAGCATTCCGGCGGCAGCTGCCACCAAGCTCCCTGCAACCCCAACACGCTCTCCAGAGACGTAGAACAGCAACACTATCTCCTCTGACTGGAAGGAAAGCAGATATACCACCACCGTGACCACTATGATTGGTGAAAATCATAAAAGAAAAATTCTCCTTTTATACTGAAAGTGCTTATCTCTACTACAAGTTGTAGCCACCACAGTATTTATGTTGCAGGGAGGATCTGAACTCCTGCCCCATCTTAAAACCAGTACAAAGCAGAATTCCTAGATACACTACTTGAGTCTGCTTTTCAGGGCAACAGTCAGAAATTAAGAGGCAAATGAGCTCAGTAAGCTGACTCGTGTACCTTCAATCATTTACAGGAATGTTAGCAAGATCTTGGCTTCAGAGGGCTGGATCGCGCTTCCCCGCTGCAACCATTATTAACCTGACATAACATGTTCATAGAGTAAGAGACGATAACGATGCTGTAACTGGTCTCCGTAGGGTTGGTTATGATTAGGGAATATCTTAGAGAAACTGTCACTCATTAAGCACTCTGCTAAACGCATAAAGACTGGTGAAGGAAAAGCTCTGCAGGATCGGGAACTTATAATTCAGAAAAAGTCCCTTCTTGACATTTTGGTTATTTGGTCTTTTTCATTCAAGTGTTGTTAAAAAGCCACAGATTCAGTTTAAATGCAAACTGCACGATCTTTCCTTCGTCTCTTTTCCCCTCAATGTAAGGTAGCATTCAGTCTTTTGCTGCCACCTTAAAAGATAGCCTGGGCCAGTCAGTAAAAGGTGCAACTTTTAAAAGCTGAATTTAGTTCTGAAACTGGTGTACCTGAGTAGGTATGTTACTCCCATCCTGGAAAATCTGTGGTGCTTCAAGGTGCATCTCAGACATCAGGTGCCAGGTACTTACTGAGGTCCATACCAGTGTCCCAGTGAAAATGGCAAGCTCTCCTTTCGATCCCTCTGTTCTCTGAGCTTGCTGAGATGCTTTTGCTCCTGAATAATCACATCCTTTGTGCATCACAGCACAATAATACTGTCACTAGATTTTTCCTTCTTGTCTTAGCGGGAAAGAAGGGACCATCCCCAGGATTCAGAAAGCAGTTTCATCAAGTCTGCAAGCCAACTCCACTTCCAGATTCGGTTCAGGCACTGGGAAATGTTCTTGGCACACATAGGTACAGTACATTGCCTCCTCACACTCACTGGTCTGGCTGCTCTTACTCATGAATGTAATTCAAAAGCACCTCTTTTTGCAAGATCTTAGGAAAAAAATACCAGTCTGCCTAGTAAGTAAATGACACTATGACTATCACCACCACGATCAAGATGTTTTTCAGAAGCGCTCTGCAGTATTCTTCCCTCTGGCCCTGCTGTCTTCTTGGATTGCTTCTGAGCCATTGATACAAACCAAGTACCTGCAGAGAAGCAAAGGCTCCCAGAGCAGAAGAACACGTTCTGCCAAGCAATCATACTTGTGTGCAGGCTGCCTGACTCCCACCACCTCCATGGCCTTTACTTGGGATAGGAAATAAGAAAGGATTTGCTCCTCTGAGCACCCATCAAAGTAAACACCATGCAATTCTCCCAGTTTAGGTGTTTATAAGAAAGCCATGTTCCAGCCTTCAGGCTTCCCCAGGGGGCCGCTGAGAGACTGCTCCTCTCCTACCATATGTACTCACACAGCTTGAATGCCAGTCACAGTGAGCCTGAGTGAACCTGCCCTGGAGAAAATCCAAGTGGAAATCTCTGGGGAACGGATGGTGTTGCTGGGGATGCATAGGAACAGGCTGGGCAAACTGCTCTAAGCATACTCTATGGAGCAACTCTAATTTGCTGTATGTGCTGACACCACATGGTCTCAGAGGGCCCTCCATTTCCCATGATGTTGTGAGCTGTCCATCTCCTAGGCTGGGGTGTCAAGAAACGGTAGAGATTGCAGGCAAGGTTCTTGCACCTCATCTGGGAATCAGGATGCGTTCATCAGGATGCGAGACTGACAGTGAAGCATACTTATCCAGCATTAGAAATAAGAGGGTGCAACAAGATCTGTGCCTTTAATTGCATCCTCATTCCTTCTGACAGCTGAAAACCCCTTAATTAATACACTTCACACACTGTCTATTTTTGATCCAGTTCAAATTACAACCATCAGCAGAGTGTGTTCGTTCCATCCCTGCTGAGAGCCCTGCTGGGATTTGCGGTGTCCATCACTCGGCCTCGCTCAAGCAAAAGACAGTAGCAGATACCTCCTCCCTTCTATGGAATACCTCCTCCATCCTTTCTGAGTAGGACTGGCTTCCTCAGCTCTCCAGATTGCCCTCCCTCCCTCAGCAGTTAACCCCTTAACCCCATTCAGCCCCATCTCTGAAACGCAGCCCTGAGAATCTGTTTGGAAAAGGTACGTTGCTGGTCTCCTGTAAGCAGCAGTGCTGCATATCCTCACACACGTACAGCTCATCAACTATGGACCACACTGTGTTTCTGCAGGAAGGAGAAGACCATGTAGCTGACTGGCAGCTGGACTGCCATCTCTTCCTGCTTGTTCCCGGGCTCTCCTCACTGACGCAGATTGTCAGGTCACGCCATCTCCTTCCTCCTCTTCTTGGATCTCTTTCCCCTACATGGATCCTGCGCTTCCTCACATTACTGCTGGGCAAGCGAGTGCTGCTGGGGTTCTGCATCTGCCTCAGTAAGGTATTTCTGAGGGTGCACTCTCAGAATGAATAAAGGAATAGAGCACTGGAATAGGCTGCCCAGGGAGGTTGTGGAGTCTCCATCTCTGGAGATATTCAAGACCCATCTGGACGCTGACCTGTGCAATATGAGCAGGGGAGCTGCTTTGGCAGGGGGGTTGGACCCCATGAGCTCTCGAGGTCCCTTCCAACCCCTACGATTCTGTGATTCTGTGCGTCTGTAACAAAACCCACACTTTGATAAACGGTTGCCTTAAGCCAATAGAGGCACTGACCTACTGACTTCTGAGCAGCATCCAACAAGGGGAACAAAGGGGAATGGATCAGATCTCCTTACAGAGGAGCTTGCTGGTAGAGATCCAGCTCCTTTCCAACGTGATGCAAAGTGCTTGCTGTTACTTCAGGTTGTTGCCCACCCAAAGCCAATGGCAAAATTCCCACTGGCTTCAAAAACAGAGGGACTGGAGCCCTAATACTTTCAACTCTTGTAACCCACCCATGCATTTAGCAGCAGGTTAGTCAAACTTGGAAGAGCTTTCACACCCATCAACCCTTTTCCGAACAGCAGAGAGAGATTTGCCCAAATATGGCAAAGCCTTTTGCTCAGTGACTTTAATCCCAACCACTACACAGCAATTTGTCCTGATGTCAGGAGCTCGAACAAGGCACCTCTTTTCACAAGTGAAGCACATTGCAAAAGTAAGATGCTTTACAGATGCTACAGCCCTGAACCAATAGTTCCTTCAAGGTGGACTTTGAATACTCTGTGCCAAACAGGCGACTAGTTCCCAGCTACAACCCTCTAGACTCTAAGTAAAGATACTAGCAAAGATGAGCTTCCCTCTCAAGTTCTGAAAGTACACTCATCTCATGCTTTTGCCTGCCAAGATGTGGACTCCCAAATGGATTCCAGGGTTGGGTTTTCTCCCCAGCCTGCAATGCGATAGTTCAATGAGAGGACTGAGAATCACAGGAATGAGCCAGCGTGGGCTTCCCGAGCAGTTCAAACTGCCACGATTTCATGTGAAAACAAAAATAGTAAAACACAGTTTCAGGACAGGAAAATGACCTCAAAGCCTTATCACTCTCTAACACGGGCAATTTTCAATGTGTCCCTTATTCATATTATCTCCTTTAATTCCCAGCAAATTCCACTTTCTATATGCTGATTTGTATTCAGAGAGGCCACCCGGAGCAGCCCGCAATGCAGCAGCAGCAGCACTGCACGTCTCAGGCCTGTTGGCACTTTGGAATACCCTACACTCCTTCCCCTCTTCCTCGATGCTTCACCCCCCACTAACCCCCCACACCCACTATTCCAATTTTGATGGATCTCTGTTTGAAAACTCTTTAACTGCTCTCAGATACTCGTCTGACCAAATGGAGAGCAGGAAAGAAATTTAGATGTGTTTCTCCAAACCCCAACGTACCAAGCCAGGATGCCCCTGAGCACAGTGAGCAGAAAGTCCAAGGCCAAAGAGCACTTGCCTGTTCAACGTGCGCGACACTGCACCCAACCCAACCCAACCCAACCCTAGCTCCCCTTTCCAGGAGCTTTCTTCACGCCCTTTAAGCAGCCCCTTGGTCTGCTCATGGCAGTGAGTCATGACTCCTTTTCCAGAAGGGATCTGATGTCAAAAGGGAGGCTTTGCCTTAAGAAAGGATTAACGCAGAGTGATCCCGCAGGATCAGAGTCTCTTGTGGCTTTACCACCTAGCAGTGAAATTCCCCAGACCTGTTCCTTGTCAGCTGCTGGGAAACTTCTGCATTGCAGTGACCTGCACCACTCACTCTCCTCAGCAGCCTGTCCTTCTTCCACATCTCTTCCTTCACTCATTCAACCGTCCTTGCTATCATCTGTCCTTTTCCCTTGTTTCATAGATAAGAAGCTTGACAAGGGCATGCTGGTGACTTCAACTGCCCGAATGCAGTTCTGAGGTTGCTTGCTTAGTAGGAAGAATAACACCCTTGTCAGCTGTACTCCCATGAATTCCCTGTGTCTGCAGCATGGAACGGGCACCCATCCCTGTGTGTTTCTTTCCTAAAGGTGACAAACATCTCATAAGAAAGCTCAGCATCTCAGAAAAAGAAACATGTAATGGGGTGGCCTTACAAAAGGCTAGTGTTGCACTCAGGCTTACAATCAAGTAGTTTGTAGTAGTAAATTGCGCTCATCTTCACGAAATCACCAACACAGAGGCACTGTTTATCTCCTTTTGGGCTGGAGATGCTCAGCAGTGCTATGTACCCTCACCCCCAGGCAGGCTCGGGGAAGCCCCTGAAGTGTACCTCTGCCTGCCGGTACCTGAACCACAAGACCCCCTATCTTCTCAGGTGAGATGAATGATGCTGGCAAAGGACTCTGGCACCTCGTCCACTATGTGTGCAGCAAAACAGCTGGAAAGGATGGTCAGGGACCAAGATCAGAAAAAACCCACCACGTCCCCTGAGACAGCTCATTCATAGCAACCCACGCCTGTGTTGGGCTGGGTGTCAGCACACTCACCCATCCACACGCAAGGCACTTCTGCACAAGCACAAGCACACGCACATCGTCGTTACTTGGGCAGCAACTCCCACCGGAGAAGCGGCTGGAGAACCCAGCAGCAACAATCCCAGCAGCTCACACCCAAACATCAAATCCGCCTGTGTGGAGGGGGTGTGGGGAATGTGGAGCAGGCAGAAGCTGCGGCGCTCCTGCCATAACAAGCAACAAGTCTTTACATAAGTGGGCTGAAAATATGCCTTTCTCAAGGAACAGGGTATTAGTTATGAGCCTGCAGAGTTTAGCAATGCCTGCTACGTTTATTTTGATCCTCACTACCACGCACGTGAGAGCCACAATACCACCTTTCCTTGGAAGCGTTAGACATTACAAACCTTGTTTAAGGAAACAGATTTTGCCAGCAGGCCAGTGGAAAGATAAGAAATAACCTGACCACACTCTAGGCCATAATTGTTTCAAGATTTAACCACCAAAAATACACCTTTTCTAGCCTGCTAGGGTTGGGAGATAGCATCTTTTTAATCACCTTTGCTCAAGCCCTTCAGATGCCGCTTAACAGCTCTATTCAGAGCCAGAAAGTGCAATCCAGGGCTGTCTGTCATTCCTGCTTGCCATCACTATTTGTTTCCCACGCCGTAAAGGGTGCTGTCAGCTAGGCTGTATTTCGCTTTATTCTAACTGATGAAAGGAAGATTGTGGGAGGCCCTTAGGAGGGCTTATATCCCTTGCCTCTCACTGCACTGCAGCCACTGTTTGGCTTTTGGTTCAGCTCCCAGACCAGGAAATGAAGCAGTACCTGGTGTTGGTTCCACTGGCCACTGGTATTTTTTTCCTTCAAGGCCTGACCAACAACGAATGCAAGCCTAGCTCCAGAGCCCAGCTTTATGAGTTTGTGTGCTTACTCCTCCTGTTTTCCAGTCTCTGCAAATTTGGTTCAGCATCAGCTAAAGTGGGATGGATAGCTGAGAGCTGGTAACTGGCAATCACACACCATGGCCAAACCACCAGAGAGCCCTGGGCCAGGGAAATGCTGCAGGGAGACAGACCCACCCTGTCCCCTCTCTGCTTCGCCTGACGTTTCTTGCATCTTCTGTGGGAGAGCTGGACTCTGCTATGAAGCCCCACCTGTGAAAATTTGTGTTGTTTGGATCCTGGCCACTACGTAGTTACTGCTCCAAACCAGGAGCTGACCAGCCCTCAACCATGGCAGGCCTCAAACTTTCATCTCTTGAGGTGACTCATGAGGGAAGCCTTTAGTCCTGCTGGCACTGCCCATGGGTGGGTGGTGAGTTAAGATAATTTGATTTATATTTTCAAGAAGTTTTTGTTATTTTGAGTGATGAACACTAGGCACAAAGCGCTGAAACTTGCCTTCCAAAATTTAAAGCCTTTCTTACTGCTGCAAACTAAACAAGTTAAGGCAATGGAAGTGCCTACGAAAATCTGGTAACAAACGGTGAAAATACAGAGTATATGCAGCCACCTTTCTGCACCCTTTTCCCCATGCTCCCAGTGTTACAAACCCAGCTGGATTCCTTCTAAAATTTTCTTTCCATTCAGAATAATGAGGTGCGAATGGGGGAAAAAATGCTGAATTTGTTAGTCTCTTTGTGCCATCTGCATGCCCCGAAGCAGAGTGAGACCCGGGCTCCCACCCTGCTGCCTCTCAGGTTTATGATGGGACGCATCAGCAGGTGAAGCATTACCACCTCTGCTCACAGAAAGCCCCCGCTGAGTGGCCAACCACCTTCCTTCCACACCAGGTGGAAACGGCGGGAGGTGATGCCTAGGGAGGGAGTGCAGGCAGGCCATCATGGAGCCTCTGACACCTCTGCTCCAAACACGCTGGCCGGGCGGCCAGAGCCCATGACACCCAGAGCCATATGCAGCAGAACAAATCACAGCAGCTGATGGCTTACGTGGGGCTCCAGCTCCCAGTTCTCCCCATTTTGCCCCTTCCCAATCCCAGCGGATGTGAGTCTGCATCCCAAAAAGGAGCGTTGCAGAGGGGGGACAGACCAGTGCTGGGAGCAGCACACCTCCTCCTTGCAGGGGTGCCATCGCTCCCAGGGTGGGCACCAGCTTTGGTTTGCACTGACTCAGAATGACAGATGTTGCTCTTAGGAGCAACAGCACGCAAAGCCTTCTGGAAAACACCAGGGAGCTAAGTGGAGTCTTTAAGGACAGCAGTAGGTTTATAAGGATGCTGCTGTGCCCAAATCACATGGCGATGAGCCGAGCAGCTACAGTTGCTCACGAGGAGAGAATGCCGAGCTGCAGGATCAAAGGAAGCCATCACCCTCCCCGTGGAGTCAAATCCAGCCAAAAGCATCCTTCCCTCCCACCTGCCCTCCCGCTCCCCATTCCACCCTAGGTGGATGCTGCAAAGCCCCGGTGGCTTTTCCACGTCATTTGGACGAGCTTGAAACTTTCTTGAAACAACTGCCAGGTCTCTGCAGTGCATCTCCCTGTCCTCTTACCCTCACGGCTGCTGGCAGCATATGGAAGACGAGCGAGTAACCGGTGCTCTGCACGCCGCAGCACGCCACCTCCCAGGAACAAGGCTCCCTTTGATCTCTGCCTGGCAAGGAGCGGCCAACGCTCTTGTCCTTGCCTGCCATGCTATCCCTGGTGCACAAAGGGGAAAGGAGGAAGGGACAGGGGTGGAGAGCAGTCTGGTCAAGTGGAGCCAGTGAACAGTGTCTGAAGAGCCATGGCAGCACCACCAGCCTTGGGGGAGAGCCCAGCCATGGAAGGAACAGCACTGCTGGCTCCCCAGGCACCCAGCCCCAAGCCTGCTGCCCTCCTTGGCCCCAGAACCACCCACAAGTGTCCTCTGGTGCAGCGCTGGCCTCTGCTCCCCAGCACCTTTGGCTTTATGCACTGGCTTACCTCCAAATGAAGTTCTCCTTATTCCTTGGGGTATGAAAATCCTCAGTACTTTGGACCTCAGCTGTTGCCACCAAAATCCATCAATGCCTTGTAGTATCACAAGGTATGAGCTGCAGGAACATCTGCACCTTGGCCTGAGCAAGCCCAGTGCTGCTCGCATGGCAGGGCAGCTGCACTGATTGAGCACACAGAGTCATAACCAAAGTGGACTAGGGGCAACACCTTTCCGGTAAAGCAACCCTGACTTCAACATTTTCTACTCGACCCCTTTAATTCAGCTGAAATGGATTTTCTGATTTCAGGAGTGTTTCTCATACATAACACTCTATGAATCTTTTAAGGTCTTAATTGAATGTGACTGGCATGGGAGGAGAAAAAGGGGAAGTCCAGAGATACCGGGTGTTGATTTTATGCTATTGTTCAGTATTTTAATAGACAACAGACTATCACAGTAGGTAGTAGCTACAGTAGGTTATTACATCACGTTGCCCAGGCTTTCTTTAAGATATCATGTACCATTAGCAGTAAAAGGTATTCAAAGTTCCTTCTAAATTACCTTTTGAGAAAATGTGCAATGGGATGCAGAAAGGTTAGTTTGCTGTTTAGGTTTATCTCGAGGAGTTGCTCTGAAAGCATACATCCGCTGGGCAGGGGTTCCTGCATGTGACACACTGCACTGCTTATCTAAGTGGTTTTATCTGTTCTGTGCTTTGGCTGTACATGTAGAGAGAGCATTTAAGTCTGTAAGTGGACTTTCAATACACTTTCGGCTTCCTACTACCCTGATGCAGAAGCCACAGCCCCCAAAATGCAATCCTTTGACTCCATTTCTGTGGTCTAGGTCTCCCCTAGCCCTCCTTGGCATGTGCCAACAATACCTGGAATTTCTTTTCTGCCTCCCATCCTGGAGGATGGGACAGAGCTAGAACCACTTCTCTTCCAAGATTCGGCACAACCCTGTGCATATAGCCCAGGACAGGTACCACAGTTCAAGCACGTCCCTGATTTCCCAAGACACCACCTTCCCCACTGCCTTTTTCCCAGTGCTGCTTTTCCCTGGGTTAGTGACGAGACTCAAGCCTGCTCAGTCAATCTGCCTGGCAGATCCCTTCCAGCAGTGCTGGCAGCCATGCCCAAGACCTTCGCAAAGCACTTTTCCAACTCACTGCAGTGGCAACTCAAGAAGCCCAAGAACCAATGCTTCACCCTCCTGCCCCCGCTTTCCACCTCTCTGCCTCTCCCCTGCTGACCAAAGCGAGAGCCAGCTCACAGCCCCTGCTCAGCTGGAAAGGCACGCCACAGAATTATGCCTGTGTGTCTCCACGTTTCATCCAAACCACTCAAGTGGCAAGGAGGGAGACAGCTTGCCTGCTGAATTCCCAGTCCCCAAGTACTCCCCCGGCACTGTGATAGCTGTCATTCGCATTCTCCAATTTCCAAGTGTTGAGTGGAGTTTGTCTCTGCTGAACACATCGTTGCTACCATTGCCTTCCTCACCAACAGCTCTACCTGCAGCAGCTTGCAGCATGTGTTTCGGTGCTTGCTGCTTCACACCTGCAGCAGGTAAAAGCAAGTAGGGGCCAAACCTCCTCCCCACTCAGTGGGCTCAGGGGAGGGGACGTTTATACACTGGATGGATGGACGCAGCTGACTGTTCCATTCTTTCCCTAACTGGCCACCTTGCAAATTCAGCCTGGAGAATCCAAGAAGGCAATCCAGGGGAAAGGGGGGTGTGGTGCTTCCCCCAGTCCCTCCAATACATACAGTAATTATGGAACAAGACATTCAGCAGGTATACTGCAGTCACACCATTCCTGCCTGGAACCGGGTAAACCTTTTGCTGAAGGTACAAGAAAAAGCAGCAAAAGCTGCTCAACTCTTGCCCCTGCAGCGGGCTCAGCACATGCCGTGTTAACAGTGACGTTCGCTTATCTTGGCCGTAACTTCAGCAAACCAGGCCCTTCACCCAGCCTGCCTGCACTTCCATCATGCTTCCATCGTGCACGGCCACTGCTCAGCGCAGAACCGCTCTTCAGGATTGCACACCACAACTTACAAATCGTTTGTGTTTAAGCTAAATCACAGAAGAGCTCCCTGCTAAACACCGACACATCCAGGCAGCTACTTGAGGGCTGTTTCTCATATGCTGTTTCAACTCCGCCAGGGTCCCAGTACTGGTGTCACTAAATGATCTGCATGCATGTGCAAGAAAGCCTAGTTCTTCCAAGTTTTCCAGAGGGAAAAATCCTCGTCAAACACCATTACAGGCCAAGGACAGAGAAGACACAGGAGGCAACCTGCTGTGGAGGCTGCACGCTCCTAACCTGAATTCAGCTCTGTGAGCACCACATCCTGCTGCTTTTCGTAACCAGCAATCCTGACAGCCCGGCTTGAAATCAGCCACTACCCTACAGACCACAAACATGGATGGCGGCGTCAAGTCCTTGTTATGCTGCTTTTCCTTCTGCATTTATCATTCCTCTTCCATATAGCCAATGCTGTTCTGAGGGACCACAAGCTGCCAACATCGCAGTATCCCACCTCAGTTCTGCAGGTCTTGTGTTCTGAATTTACCCCTCCAAAAGAGGGCAACGGATGATAGATGTGATTTCTTCTGACCATTAAATACTTGACTGAAACCACTGTGTGCTTCACTGTTGGAAAACATCTGAGAAGTGGATTTGGCCAGCAGGTTCAGGGAAGTCATTATGCCCCTGTACTGGTGAGGCTGCACCTCGAGTGCTGTGTTCGGTTTTGGGACCCTTGCTACAAGAAAGACATCAAGGTCCCAGAACGTGTCCAGAGAAGGGCAACCAGGCTGGGCAAGGGGCTGGAGAGCAAACCTTATGAGAAGCGGCTGAAGGAACTGGGGTTGTTCAGCCTGGAGAAGAGGAGGCTGAGGGGGTTCCTTATCCCTGCCTACAATTACCTGAAAGGAGGGTGTAGAGAGATGGGTGTTGGTCTCTTCACCCAAGTAACAGGCGCTAGGATGAGGGGAATGGGCTCAAGCTCCACCAGGGCAGGTTCAGATTAGACATTAGGACAATATTCTTCACCAAAAGGGCTGTCAGACATTGGAACAGGGTGCCCAGGGAGGGGGTTGAGTCACCATCCCTGGGTGTATTTAAAAGACAGGTAGGTGAGGTGCTCAGGAATATGGTTTAGCACAGGACAGGTACGGTTGGACTCGATCTCAAAGGTCTTTTCCAACCCAGTGATTCTGTGATTCTCAAAAATATTGATTAACATAAACTGAAACACAACACACTGTGTTGGGAAACATCATGATTTGCAGTCCAAAGGAAAGACTATGGCATCTTCTTCCCTTCGGCAATTCTGTACCCTGCTTCTCCAGCATGAAGTCCACAGAGCTGTCCAAAGAAGATGTGACTCCCTGTCACACACTCTTGCCTTTGTACCTTCCACTTCAAAGCAGCAGATTGCCAGCTGGCTCACCACTTACACTACGGTAAGAAGCCCTACTTGCTCCCCTGAAAAGCCAGAGCTCTGCTGCAGACTCCCACCCTGTGGCCTTTGTTCTATTCCCAACAGGTGAGCAGGCTCCCAATCCCTGGTTTTCATCATGCCTTCCCCATCTTGCCTGTCTGCTCCACTCCTGTGAGCTGGCAGGTTACTAAAGGCTACAACAGCACAATCCTTGTACGTATCAATAAGTCGCCTGTTGTAGAGAACAAGCAGGCTGAGTGGGCAGGTACCATGTGTGCGCGTCGGCTGAGAAGTGAGGTCAGCTGCGAGTCACTGGGCATGGGAAGTCTGGCCCCATCAGCAGGGTGCGTTTGCTGCTGCTTTAAAAATTCATTCCTGTGATTGAGAAGATTTATTTATTTTTTTAATAAGTGATAGCCAAGGATAGTCAGGTGAGTTGGGTTGGACATGAGGCCCAAATCCAACCTTCCATTACAGTAACAAAGGAACAGGCTGTTATTACTGGATGTAGTTCTGAGACAGTGAACTGGCTGGTGTAAGCCAGAGCAATTCAACTGGCCCTTGTTTGCTAACAGGCAGCATCCATTAATTATCCTTATTGCAGAGGAGTATGTGGAGAGGCTGCTCAAATGCAAACAGAATGCACTGCAACCTTTTCTGCTGTCCCAGACTTCCACACAAGGCTTAATCCTGAGCAAGTCTCCTCCCTGCTACTGCCAACGAGGAGCCTTTAATTGTCTTGCATCTGGGCATGTGTTGGAGAGACAAGGGAGACAGGATAGATGGTTTGGAAGGAGCTGACTACTGCCTGGTCCTCACATGACTTGTTCCCAGGGTGTCTCGGGGCAGATCCTGGGAGGGAAAGCAGACAGGGAAGTGCTTGCTCCTTGCTAGCAATCACTACACAACTGCCATCAGCCTGACAGGGGATCTCGCTGCAGGGTTGTCCAGTGGTGCTGCCTTAACTCTGGAAAAGGCCCTTCCACAAACCAGCCTAACTGGATGCTGTGGGAAGAGGGCAGGGGAAGGAGGCTTCATGCAGACGGGATGCTGCCTTGCTCAAGGTTACGCAGCAAGTCTGCAACAGAGCCAGAAACTGTATCCACAACTCCGCATCTCATATCTGCCCTTCAACCACCAGGCTCCTCTTCTTCACAAGTCCTCGTGCTATGACTGACAGGCATGAGGAAAGAAGGGCCATCTGCATAGGCCAGGCAAATGCAGTATATCCAGCTCCAGAATCTCAAAACTCCATCTTCGTACAGGAAGTTTTGTGATAGAAAAAGGTTCTGTGAATGTCAGCATTTCCATATTATCACGTCTGTACACAGATTGCCACAGTAGTCAGAATTTAAAAGATAAAAAGATGCAATTTAAAGATTACAAATACACAGTTTAAAGTTGATAGTCTCGAGCAGTTTCGGTCCCTTGCATCTCTCATCAGTTTTCATTCATCTAATGTTCTCTTTTAAATACACCCAACAAACTCTGATGCTTGGGAGGGAAGCACCATGCCAGAGAACACACCGCTGCCCATCCCCTGCGCAGCAGAGCCCAGGGTGAACACGGCACTACCAGCACAGGGGGATGGCTTCAGCACCCAGTGTCTGCTGCTCTGCCTTACAAGTCATTACCTGTGTTTAACCTCTCCATCCATTCCACCCAGGCACCCACAGCAGCTTCACAGACGCAAAGCCTATGATACCCCATCGGCAGAGATGCTGGCTGCATTCTGTGGGTGTGGGCAACACCCAGGGCAGGCGCAGAGGTGTTTGCAAGCAGAGGGGAGTCTGGCTTCAGGAGAGAAGAGAAAAACATGGTGCAGTGAGAAACGAGACAGTGCCTCAGAACCCTGGCTGTGCCCCCACTAGCCTGCTGTTCTGTGGATTCAGCCACGAGCAGCCTTTTCAGTGTTTCATTAGCCAGCTACTGAAAGGCCAGAGGCTGGGAATACAGCTGAGCCAGGGAAGAGACCACGGTAGTTACAGCAAGAGCTGCCTTCATAAAACCACTGTATGCTACTTCATGGCAAGATAAAGAACGTGACTGCCTGACACGATCCCCTGTCCAAGCAAAACACTGACTCCTGCTATTTGGAAACATGAGCTGAGCAGACTCACTGGAAGTTGAGCTCTCAAGACAGAACCATCCTGTAAATTTCATATGGCTCTGCTGGCAGGAGCCAAACTATGTCTTTGTTTCACTTCCACAGCTAACCATTTCACTGAAGAGCAAACAAGACGTAAGCAAAGGGCAGCCAGAACCAACATGCCCACTGGAACTGTCTTTGCTGTTGCAAAACACTGCTGGGCCAAACATGGGACTGGGAGTGGGGGACGAAGTCTCTCACTCTCAGGCCATTAATCTGAGCCCGGATGGGACAGTTGCTGTCACTGTCACCAGTCTGAGCTGTTCTAGGCTCTGTGTAGACTTCGCCGGTGATCTCAGTCCAGCCAACGCTACAAGAGTGTCTCTGCTCACACTCGCAATCCTGCCAGTAGATAGGGCACCTAGCAACTTCCTGGGGAGCTCTGACTGCTCCAGAACCACAGGATCAGAACCAAACAAACCCAACCCCCTTGCTGGTAGGCTCACTGTCACATCTCGGGGCCATCTCCTGTGCCCAGGACTGCTTCTACAGGCCAGGAAACTGGGGAGGACTGTGCTTTATAGGAGGCCTCACATGTGCCGGCAGCACCACCAGTTTTTGTTCTAAGATATTTTGGGGCTTGTTCATACTTGAGACAAAGTGTTTCTCAGACCTAGGACTTTTGAGGGGTGTTTAATTTGAGAAAATACCTGGCTGTGTTTTGAGATTTTGTCTCTGCCTCTGACAGAGCCCACATCTTGAATTTCCCCTTCATTCCAGGGAATAAAATTAATGCCTCCCTGCTTTCCCGCTGCGCGCCTTTGGCCTTTTGATGAGGAGCCAAGAGACAAAAGGCTCCATTTGCCAGCCAGCGCAAGAGAAGTGACGAGGAAAATCTGTCATCTCTGCTGCAGCGTCTGCAGTGCTGCCGTGCAAGCCCAGCCTCATGCCAGTCCAACACACGTGCCCAGCAGGCTGCGACATCCAGGGGTAGGAAAAGGAAGGACTTTGCACGGCTCTCTGCGGCCCTGAGGCTCCAGAGGAGTAGCTTTGTACCACCACCTCTCACAATGGGGGAAGCCTTGGTGAAATTGGGTGCTGCAGCAAGATGGGGAATGCACTGCACGGCCCTTGGGTTAATCCCTGTTTTGGGAGGGGGAGAGCAGGTTACATTCATGTTAAACATTCCTCAGAATAAGAGAGCACAGATATTATATAAGGCTGTTCTCTTTATTAGCTGCATACGGGTTTCTAAGCATGTACCGTGCATGAGGGAGACACAGAGGAAAGCCCATGGTCCCTGGTATTGGGCGTACCACGAGCCAGACCTTCACGCCTTGTACCGGGACACAGAGACGCACTGCAGTGCCAATTTAAACTAGCCAAAGAAGCCAAGCTCCTGACTCACCGTGGCAGAACAAATAGCAAGTACCATATCCGTATTCCCAGTGATCAGAAATGAAGCGGTACAGCCAAGGAGAAATTGTAAAACAACGACGTAAGTAGTGGGATAAAAAAGGGGAAAATTGCTCAGCATTTGCACCCCATCTGCCTTGAAAGGGAACGGCGTTGTATTTCCCTGGTACGGGAGGGTTTGCATAAAACATAAGCAAGCTTGTACAAACCCTTGGGGTTTAATATGAATCTAGTTTATCTTTTGATCAGCACATCAAACAATTGTGCAGCATTTTCTCCTCCCATCTCCCCTCCCAGTTTCTAAAAGCTGCCTGAAATATCCGTGTGCTGTCTCTCACCAGAGCAGCTTGGAGCCTTGGAGGTAACACCGTTACATTTGCAAGGAGCTGTCTGCCAAAACACCCCAACACAGGGACAGACCTAGTGCCCGCCAAGGGTTTTACGCAGCCCATTAAACATGCCTTTCGGTGTTTTGAGCCTCTCTTGAGCGGAGAGGTTACTGCTGGATGGGGAAGGGGGAGGAGAAGACAAAATTATTACCCATCACAGCAATCGTGAGAGGCCAACCTTCTGCTGCTGCACCACCGGGGACCTGTCACAGCTAGACAGCAATCCAGCTGTAAACATCTGTGACCTGTCCCCATTGCCCGCATACGAAATCACTGCCGGAGTCTCATTCCACTCATACCCTGGATTACAATCAACATTATGTTAGTAGCTACTCAAATGTAGCAAAGCCTTTGACCTCAGTACAAGCAGAAATACTAGCCACGGCATTTGTGAGGGGAGGCAAGTCCAGAAGGAAACCATCCGGTGCCTTCACAGACTAAAGCCTCTACGGGGTAAGTGGCTGACCCAACGGAGCCATCACAGTGCATGCCGGGTAAGTTTGCCTGGCTCGTAACATATGTGTCTGGACACATCTCAGCGCTGGCAAGAAAACAATGATGTAATAGGAGAAGAGGGTTACATTTTCTTACCCAGCCCATAAGCTGTGCAGGACAGGAGCCACGTTTTCAAAGGCAAGCAGGAAATCTGAGAGACCAGGGACAGCCCTGCCCCAGTTCAGGGCGGTGAGAGATGCACCTGGTCGGTCCCAACTATAGCCGGGAGCTAACAACAACCTGGGCTGTGCAGGTTCTTTTCGTTGCTGTGGCTAAATCCTGTTTGGTTTAAACTACCCTGGTGACTTCTCTTTCCATCACTTACATTTGCTGCTGAGCTTCACAGAGCCCCAGCCCCACATCCCCCAACAAATACACTTCACCTTTACCAAACATTCCCTCAAAGCAGCAATTAAAACCGAAGCCCAGTGCGACTCTCTGCCCCAAAAAGGCACTACACTACGTTGTCAGCCGCATACACCAAAGCCCTCTATTACTTACGGAGTGTAGGTGGCCCCAGTGAGCAGGACACACCCTATGACTCCCATTGTCAATGTGTGGCAGCAGCCCCAAGCCCCGGCTGACTCCCACTATCTGCACGAAGTTCTGCGCTCGCTTGTATCTGCTAAGAGCTAATCACAGCATCACAGTCTTTAAGGTTGGAAAAGACCTCATTAGATCTTTAGATCTAATGATCTAAAAGATCATCCACCTGTCCAACACCACCATGGCAACTAAACCATGTCCTGGAGTGCCATGTCTACTTGGTTTTTTTAAATCCCTCCAGGGATGGTGACTCCACCACCTCCCTGGGCAGCCTGTCCCAGGACAGGCGATGGTCCCTGCCCTAGCCCTGCTGGCCATACCACTGATGACACAAGCCAGGATGCTGTTGGCCACCTTAGCCACCCAGGCACACTGCTGTTTCATGTTCAGCTGGCTGTCGACTAGTACCCCCAGGTCCTTTTCTGCTGGGCAGCTTTCCTGCTAATTATGTATGTATTATATACACCACTAATCTCATCTGCAGAGCTCCAGGACCTTCTCAGCCCACTCCAAATGCTTTTAACAGAAGTCTTCAACCTTCTGAGAGTAGAACAACTGAGGTAACAAGCTGCCCTAGCAGCGGAGGAGCTTCCCCATCCCCTGGGCTTTGCAGGCTCCGGTGGCACCTGGCACAGACCTGTCCACACAGAACATCAGGCCAATACAGCAAGCAGGGGCCCTGCAAAGCTGAAAGCACTCTGCTACGCTCGGTGTTATATTCAGGCCTAACAATATATTGAGCTGGTTTAGCTCCCCTGTGCCGGACGCTGGTTTATTTTAGACACGCTTTGTTTCCTGTTTTCATTCTCTTCATACTTCTCATAATCTCGTCTAAAACTCCAGGTTCACTTTCAGCGCCTTCTGTAGCTTGATTTAAAGGCTAACAAAGAGCTCAGTGCATATTTTACATCTGAGGGTAACAGAGGAAAAAAAAAACCCTACATTTTTATGGCCAGAAGGGAGCCGCTGGATCATTTAATGTGACCACCTGTAAAGCGCTACGTCCCTCTGCTGAGCCCCGTACCGCCTGCCACTTAATTAGAGCTTGAAGCATTGACACTTCTGGTGTTCCATATAAAGACCAAGCACAATATAAAACAACTTTGGAATAATAAAAAAAGTTCTGAGAGCCTCCCGGGTGTTCCTCACGTATCATAAGGAACTTAAAAATCCCTTAACAGTCCTTGCAATGTTTTTTTTATGCCCCAGTCACGGTTTCTGTGAATAAAAGCAGACATTCTTCATTGACCCAAATAAGCAGCAGTAATCATAAAAAACTGATCATCCTTGTGGGGTTTGCTGCTCCTGATATTTAAGGGATTTTCTCTGTGCAAGTAATTTTTTAAACCTCTCCATGCTTGGCTACATAAACATTCACATCCTCCCAAGTTCTTAAACAAAAGCTCAGAGAAACCACAAGGATGGCAAATTAAACCAAAGAGTTATGAAGGCAGAAGCAGGACTCTTAGCACTGCACTTAAGTTCTGATGATAAACCCTCTGCAGAGGCCACCTCTAGCTCCCTTCTATCAATTTCCTTGTCACTGATCAGAAAAAAAAAAAAATTAAAAAAATAAAATCACAAATCAGTGCAACAGAACCAGGCATGCTGACACGTGCACCAACCTGCACAATGTCTCCTCCCTTGCTTACGGCACCCTGAGCCCCATGGCTTGGCATGAGCCCTGGATAGCACCATTTGGGGTATCTGCTGGCACTGCCCCACCTCAGCCCTTCACTCTTGGTGCAGGTAAGGGAGCCGCTCTCCTGCACCCAGGCACACACGCATGTCCTGGGGCCTGGGACCCACCACCAGGCTGGCCGTAGCCACTCTTCCAGCCAGCGAAACATTCTCCTTTCATGAATATTGCAAGTAAGGTAAGGCTCAAAAGCAAAAATCTGACCTCCAAAACTCTTGGCAGTGCCATGCTGTTCTGGAAGAGCCATCAGAATGTCTTTCCAGAACAGGTATCACCACAAATTTCTTTTTATTTAGAGGCATGTAAGGCACACTCTGCCCTACTGTTATTTCAGCATCACAAAGGCTGAGTCAGATGCCCCAAATCCTCCTCCCAGCAACGACAAGTGGACACCACAGTCCTGAACAGTCCTCTGAATGCTCCTGCTCTGGGGATCCCCTCAGAGGCATGGTTTGAAGCCCACCATTGGGAGGAGAGCTGTTCCAGTCCCTCCAACTTGAGAGGGTCACAAACAAAACTGAAGAAACACACAGGTAAGGAGCAGATGAGGAACAAGAGCTAGAGATGACGACAGAGGAACAAGGAAAACGAAGTAAAGGGAAAGGTAGCCATGGCAGAAGGATGGGACTGAAATATGCCCAAAACCACATAGTGGTGAGTGCACCATGTGGACACTACCACTTGGCTTTTCAGAGGCACTGTGGGGTGTCAGCTGTCCAGCTAACCAGCACCTTGAGGCGCGTAACTCATGCCTTGGCTTTCTGGAAACCCCAGCTCGGAATGGCAAAGAGACTTTGTGCTCATTACCTTCGTGGTAGCATGATTTTTTTCAGTATGCATTAGAGTAAATCCTCCCTGTTCCCTCACCCTGGCAAGGGCCTCCTGCTAGGTAAAGAGACCTTTTAGGAGACACCCTAAAGAACCGCAAAGAACTAACAAAGAGCGATTACACCCATGGGCTTCAGGAGGGTGGTAAAGACCTCCCTCCCTCACCTGACAACAGAAAAGTAGCAGAAAAAGAAGAACCCATGGGAGTGTTCACTCAGCCTCCTGGCTTGCACAAAGCTGTCAGGAGACATCAGGGTCCCACCACCTGAGTGCTATGCGCAGAGCCTTGTCCCAAGCACTTTAAGACCTGCAGAAACAACCATGTTTTTTCTGCCTTAGAGGAAATCCAGGGCAGAGAGCCCCTCTCTTAGGAGCTCCTGGATCTGCATGCTGGAAGGGTGGGACTGAGCTACACCCTATCTGTTTACACAGGCATTATGCCTGGAATAATCCTGGGCTACCTTCATGAATAAAGAAGAAAAAGCTTATTCTCCACTTTGCTGCAGTTCCCATCGCTAGGACTGTCCCAGTGACAAGCAAATGAACCGGCCACCCTGCATGGATAACATTCTCCATAGCGCACACATCCCCACCACAACCGCTTTCCCCTCCAAACATCACCAATTCTAAAGACCTCACTGGGGTACCAAAGATTTAAGCCAGCCCTGTACATACCACTCAGCAACCCCCTTTTTCTTGTTTAGAGCTGCCAGGATGCACAGAATTATTTTCTTCCTGAAAACTGTGTTAGCAGAAGAAGCTCATACCATAAACTCTCCTACCAGGACTAAAACATCACAATGTTTTGTGCTTGAGATCGTACCGTAAAGCAGCAGTCACCCCTGACCCCACAATCATCTGGAAGAGTTAAACTCCGTTATAAATCCTAATTTATATGCCAAGCGAGTACAGCCGTGGAGCAAGGGATCAGATCTAGCACTCACAAGTGAAAGCCCATAAAAGAGAGGGAAATGTGTCATTAACATTTACTCCACAAACAGCCAGGCTGGGGGGAAGGAAAAAAAAGGCATTTCTCATTTCTACAACACGGCTTGCGAAATTGGAGAATGATATCAAGGCTCACACATTGGTCTGGAAATCAGAAATCTCTGTTTAGATGCGTAATTTACCTCACTGAGGTAAATTAAAGGTCAAATATAGATTTGAAATCTTGTTTAAGCTTCTTACTGCCTTAATAACAAGCTCTGAATTACTTGAGAGTTGTTTTTTTTTAAATAGTGAACCTGTTTCGAACATATCTCAGCCAAAGATATTATTTCCACTCTCTTGTTACACGAGTTCCTGACTGAGAGGTAAATTTGCCTGTCGTGACCATGAGTGCAAAATTAAACCACGCTCCCCAGAGAAGGGATGGCACTGCCCCCTTGGCAGCCCGATGGAGTTAATTAAGTGAAGGAAATTAATTTATCGGGAAAAACTTTTCAGACCATAATCGGCCCCACTTTTTATTTACCTACTGTTACAGGAAGGGCGACCGTGCACCGGTCCCCTGAGCAGCAGGCACAGGACCCCGCATCACTGCAGACAGACAACAGGAAGTATTTTAATTGATACCTTAATTAAGTTGTTTAATTAAGCACTAAGAACAATAAGCGTGCATCACTCATACATTCCCCTGCTCACAGTATTTGGCATAAGGGCAAGCATTTCCCCAGGCTAGGAAACGAGGGAGTTCCATGAAGCTCAGAAACCAGTTACCAGCAGCTGGCACTTAGCTCAGGGCGCAGAGGTGATGGTGCTGCACCCCGGCCAGGGCACGCTCCTGCTGCCCGGGACCTGCCGACCATCCGCAACCAAAGGGTTATACGCACAGCATGGCCTGCACTCACATCAGCAAACAGAACCACAGCTCTGCTGTCACCCCCGAGTTCAGCTATCTGCCATCTGGGTAAAGGTGAGCAGCTTCTCCCCCGGCTTCTGCCCCACACTCAGTTCTCCTCAAAGGCAGCTCTGAGCGACTGCTGCCAGCAGTGCCCAGGCTCAGCACACCCCAGCCACCCTCCGCATTGGTGGAGAAGCAGAAGTGCCAGGAACCCCTTGGGGTAGCTGAGTTTGGGAGCAGCAGCCCAGGTTTGACCATAACGGGCATCATGAGAAATTGTTGCTGGCAAAGTAGGTTGTGGCTCGCATGCAGCACGTGACATTCTCAGCTTCTACCCAACCACCAAAAGTGTTTTGGGCCCCGTCGAGTATGGGTCTGATCAGCTATTCAAAATACACGGTATGGCACAGGAGTGCCTGGGATGTCTGTGACACCCACCTGGTAATGACAACACTCGTGCTGACTGCTTTCCCAAGACCGTTCTGAAAGCAGAGAGTGTTTGAAGGGCTAGATTTATTTTCCTCTTGGAAAACGGGCCTCTCTGCCATACAGAAGGTGCTTGGAGATTCTAATGGTGACCTTGACATGGCAACACCACAGCCTAGGAGGAGATCCCGTGGCCTACCAACAACAGGAGGTAAAAAATCCCCAACAATTCTAGGAAGAAACGAGCGACACACATGCTAATGGAGATGAGCGCTGGGCATGAAGAGAGATCCCATACTGTGTGGGAAGCAAGGGCTCATCCGCACAGCCAGCCCATAGCTGCAAGGAGCAGGAGCCCCTCCTGTCACAGTAAGACAGACCTAAGCGCCAGAGCAAAGTAAGAGCTGGTGCTGGGCTCACCAGCACCGCTCCTCCTTGCCAGGCAGCACCTATCCCTTCTCTCCAACTAACCAGTCTGGGACTCGACACCTGGCAAAGAGCTCTAAGAAGATATGAACGTGCCCTTGTTTGTGTTTCTAACGTTATTCGGTCAGTCAGCTTTACCTCGTAATTACGTCTGTCCCCCATTACACTGACAAATGGTCGGGCGCTCAGCCGTATTTATTGTTCCATAATAACATAAACCCTGCCTGATACCAACAAAGCATAAACACGGAACTTATTAGAGTCGGGAGGAATACTCCGTTGTATTAATTAGTTTCATTTCTCATTTAAAGCTGTGTTTTAACAGTGGGTAAAATTAAGTAAATTTTCTCAATTATACGAAGTGCATATGGTGAGCTGAATCGTGCATCGCACAATTACGCGTAGCTTTGGGATTCAGAGAGTAGCACCGCACCACACAACTCTCAGCAGCGAGAAGCCTGGGGCTAATTTTAGGGAAATTACTTACATAACTCGCTCTTTTATTAACGTGAAAACAGACTGTGATTAAGAGCTGGAAGCTGGAGAAAGGAACTCTCTGGACCACTTCGCTAGACTACTGCTGTTCATTAAACCCAAAGAGTGCTCTTGGACATAGGGGTTAAAGCCAGAGAGATGCGTTCAGCTGCAGCATTCCCCTGCAGCAATCGGCCAGGTTGCACCACCTGACCCGGCACTGGGTGAGCGCAGCCCAGGCTGCACGTCTGCCTGTGTTCCAGTCCTCGCTGGGTCTGCTGCAGTGCTCCCAGTGAACCAAGGGATGGAAGAACAGGTACAACCTTGAAAGAGGACCGTTGGCCCAGCTCTGCAGCCAAACAGAAAGCAAAGGGCGTGTGCCTATGTCAATCAGGGGATGCATGTGAGTGAGCTCTGGTGTTAGCATCACAAACACCTCTTTGGAGCCTTCTCCACCAATATCTGCATGCGTGCACAACCCAGCGATCTACATACAGGTTAGTTAAGTGATTTTGTTCTGGAAGATGCATGGGCTTAATAGACTAGTTTCCTGCCCGTTTGTATCTGTGGCAGCTGGAATTTTCCAGCTGATGGCTTGCTGTAGGAAAAAACCGTGAGGACGTGTTCCTGGGAACCTCAACTCCCTTCCTCCTTAGCCTGCAATTCATTTCCTTTCGCCTACACTGAAAGGTCTGCTTGTGTTTTTTTTTTTCTCAGGCTTTCCCCGTGGAATGGAAAGAGAATTTAACAGGGTTTTTGTAACAGATGTTTGGGGAATCTGGTATTTAGTCTACGACAACTGCTTTGTAAAACCGTTCCTTACTTTTGCATAAGCCACTTTATAAACCCAAATAAATAAAACTCCATTCCAAAGCTGCCCTTGTTGAGTCTGTTGGTGCTACATCCTGAAACTTGGGTTACTATTGAGCCAATGACTGAGCCTTCCACAACCTGACAGAGCAGCACCATGCAATTAGATCAGTTACATCCCTGTGATATACAGGCCCTTGCTAGAAGAGCACCGAAAAGGGCCTGTTGACAGAGAAAAGTGGCACTATGTCAACATCCACGTCTTCTGCGCAGAAAGAAGATCCCATGTGGAAGGAAGTGAGCTACTAACTACCGCCAGTACAGAAGCTCACTCTGTGTCTCACCAAGCACCTGATCTGCAAAGCTACACAAAGCTTAGGGGGAAGCTGTCCATCTGAAGCATCTGAGTTCCATCAAAACTGTTCTGGCACTGTTCATCCAAACAAGGAAATTTACTTCAGCAGTAGGAATTAAACACTAACGTCACTCATCTTTCAGAACATGTTTTGGGGGACTCTGTCTATGGGCCACATGCAAGGTCATTCCTACAATGGCTTTCCCACCATGAAAAGCCCTTTGTGTCTCAGGAGAGCATGCTCCCAGCTCCTATTTTCCCTGCTCACAGAGGGACACGTTTCCCACCCAGAACAACTCCCCTCAGCAGCACGCAGGTGGCCACAGCCCATGGTGAAAGCTCTCCCTCCTAAAGACTGCCAGGAGGGAAGTGAAGCGGCCGGGAGGCCCTGGAGAGTGGGGATCCAAGCCTGTGTGTATACAGCGCTCTGTGCCCAGCAGCTTCCAGCTGCCAGGAAAGGTGGAAGGCTTTATGTTCTACCTTCTGATGTGCTTTTCAATTAACACCTCTAAATGCGATGGCATTTTTTACCTGCTACAGAGCCAAGCTCAGTCTGCAGCATTACAACCTATGGCCAGTTACCATGAGCATACTCTTCCTTTGTCAAGAACACTGTGATATTTGAGAGCAGATGTATTTATTTTCCACTTAAAAGCAACTTTAGTCACACCTGGCAGAACAAGGACATTCATTAAAACACATTCTGGTCTTGCTGAATGTTTTAAGCCAAGTGTCCAATCGCCCACTCTACCGTTTACTGTTGCGTCGGCAAGTTTAATGTATTGCTGATGAGCATCCTATAGAAAAGAAAGAGATTATCAGGAAACTTAACTTCATTTGGGGACCAGGGACTCTTCCTGAAGCCAGGGGGTCATGGCATAAGGCAGAGGTGATGGTTTTCTAACCACTCACAAGTTGTTACTCCAAACCTCACAGCCCATCCCAATACAACATCTCCTTGCAGGAGGAGATGTGTCACTTGAAGCAGCTTTGTCTGGAGACAAAGGCAGTAACTCAAATGGGGGCTGATTATGCTTTCATTGCTGTGGCCAGCGCACAGCAAGGGCAGTAAAGGGGCACACACACCATGGCTCCTGCCTCCCAGCTGAAAGCTCGGTTTGCCTTGGAGGTGAAGCCACACCACAAGGCATGCAGGGTAAGGCCCAAAGGAGCAATGAGTTTCTTCTGACCGCTCGTCCATCATGTCCCAGCCACATCTCTGCAGGTTGGGGTATGGCAACCACAGTCATCACTACAAGTGCAGGCAGACACAACCCAAAGAAGCAGAGAGGTTCCTTGGCAGCTTGGCCAGGAGCTTGCTGCTGCCTCCAGAAGCACAACAAGAGCCTCCCAGCTGGGCCAGTTTCATAGCAAAGGGCTGCAGTACAAAGCTGTGTGGGAGAAGAGAGGAATCAATGCCCCCAAGGCTGCTGTGAAGAGCACACTTCAGAGCAGCTGCTCTCTCTATTATCTAATCTTAATTTTAATTGAGTTTGGGTTTTTTTTCCCCTTGTTTTGCCCGGGGTACCCAGATCCCTCCACACGTGCTGCTCCCAGGGCCGCCAGCCACAACCTGCCCGCACACGCCGGCATCCGCTGCAGCCGTCGCTGGCCCCCTCTGCTCCGGAGGCAGGGCCAAGACTAGGCTTTGCACACACTCTGCGTGAGCTCCTCTCTGAGACATTCCCTGTAACACCACCTCTTCGTCTGTTAAACGTCTCCAAAATTGCCAAATCCCTCAGAGATTCTAAATGCTAAATGAGAAGGGTTATTGCAATACAGCCGGCAATAGAAATCGGGGTGAGGCTGACGGTCACGGATAGCCTGAACTGGAGTTAATTAATACATGCTCACTCCGATTATATTTTTCCTGTTTTGATAAAGGGCAATTTATACTTGGCATGACTGTCACAACACCCCATGACCCTCAGCCTAATTATAAAATATAATGTGGGACTGCAAAGGCAAGATCCTAGGGAAGAAAAAAACCACCCTGGCTTTCGCAGCTTTTACTTTTTCCCATTCCAAATTTCTTTTCCCAGGTTGGACCCGTGGCTGGGAGCACACAGCGAGCTTGGAACGTGAATGTGTGTTTATTTAGAGACACTTCTTGTGTTTGTGTTGTGTGTTTCCAGAGCTACAGACCAAACCAGGCAAGGTAACAGCTAACCAACTGCAGAGCAAATCCCCCGAGGGCAAGGCAAGATGGGTTAGCTGCTGAATGCATCTTAGTCAGGAGAGAAGCTGGAGCTGTTTTAATTGTTCATCAATCAATTAACGGCACTCTCAAATGTCTAATTAAGCAGACAACTGGAATTAAGCAAAGGGCATCTCTGAAATGCCAGCTCTCTTAATGAAGGCACTTCTTACATTCGAGTGAGTCCTTGATTAAGGTGTGCTTGTGTGGAGAGATGTGCAGAAAAACCCTCACCAAATGATTAGCTGGTCTCCTCAGGAAGCCTGGGAAAAAGCCATCCCGTGGTGACGCGACTTAACCTTCACATCCACACGAGCGCGTGTGCTAGGCGGCGAAGCACAAAACAAATTACCCTCATTCAGCGTGTGGGACTGGCAGGAATGCAGAGATGCCCTCAGCGGGCACACCGGGCTCCTCCCAGAAACAGGAAACGGGGGTGAGGTTTGCTGCCACAGTGACAGAGACCTCGAGGACACCAACAGGAGCCCAGAGGTCTGAGGCCGGCGCTCCCACAGCAGGCTCAGCGGGCAGCAGCAAGCTCCTCGGGGTTTGCTCTGTTTCTGCAGACAAGGCCAAGGCAGTGCGACCTCTGCAAACTGGGCAGTGACCACAGAGCCGGCCATCAGTTGTCAGGGTGCATCTGCCCAGCGCAAGCTTGGGGAAGGACCGATGTCCCTTGGCAGCTGGAGTGCTGCTGTGGGCATGTCAGCAAAGCATCATCCGTGGGGGGAAGGGGAGTGGGGGGAGGGGATGAGGCTTGTCTTGATGGAAGGAGAAGGATGACACTGAAACACTTGTGATCACTGGAAACGGATGGCTGCTCAGCTCCTCAGGATTCATTGCCAAGAGAGGAGAGGGAACACAATGATGCCACCACCTATCTATACACCAGGGACACCACAGACCTCGAGCAAAACCATGCAGCAAAAGTGGAGCAGCAGCAAGAGATACAGCATCTATCAGACAGATTCAAAAGCAATCCTGTCTTTCTTTAGTGCTCAGAAGGATCATGAGCTTTCCACAAAGCCTTCACAACTGGTTGCACATGGCGCCCCGCACAGCAGATGCCATGGGTCTGTGCCCCAGCTGTTTAACATCCTTTCCATAACTGTTTCCAAATACCCAAACACCCCCCCCCAAAAAAAACCCCACAACCCACCACAAAACAGAGAGAGAAGGAAAAAAAACACCTCCTCCAGGATTTCCCTGAACATCTATGAAGGGATGAGGCTGTTCCTGTCCACTAAAGTTACCGACAAGGCAACTTAAGCAAGAAAAGAAACCAACCACCCAAATTCATGCCTCAGAGTATGAAAAGTGACAGAGCTTCTTCAGCCTCATCTGGCACATGTACCTGGCCAAGGACCTCCAGAGCCTCTCCGTGTCAAGGTTAGAAGGGCCCTAAAAATAGCTCAGCAAAAACTGATCGAGCTATCCTAAAAATCTCTCATGGGCTCAGTCCTTAAGTGTGATACTTTGATACTGACTTTGGCCTTAAGCCAAGCTTACTAGTATATACCAGCCTAGGGAGATCAGTTTTCTTTCATCTTTATCAGCTTTTTTTCTGCCCTGGCAGGTACTCTGTCTCCTTGTCTGCTTATCCAGTTGCTCCAACATCACAAATTACCATCAAAACTTTGTGTCCTCACTTTCCAAACAAATAAGCTGATAAAATAACAACAGCTAGGTTGGCTTTACTTAGCAGCAAGGGAGCTGTGACATTAGGATTTGTATTTCTGAACAGAACCTGTCTCTTAAAAAACAAAACAAACCCAAACAACGACCCCAGCACAAGAAAAAGAAAATAACCCCAGAAACTACCTCCTTTGCTACCAGGTGCTCCTGCAATGGGCACCTAAGGGAAGAGCAAAGCTTCCACCAGCAGATGCTATTTTAATGCAACAGTTTTCTCACAGAACAAGGTAGAAAGGCCAGAAAAGCAACATGTTTCTTGTTTTCCATAAATATTGGCTGGAAATTCCTGCAATTATTTACACTATTGCTTAAAATAAATAAATAATCTAATGACTAAATAAAGAACCCCAACCAAACAGAACCCCCCCAGCCCTGACAGGAGCTCCGGCACTCTCTTGGGGCTCAGGCTTCAGCAAACCAATACTGGCATGTTGCAATACTGATAAATTTTTTTAATATATTTTTAAAGGATTCTACATTTCAAATTCTTTTATATAAGGGAGCCTAGATGATACGAAATTATACCTGAATAAGAAGAAATCAAGCAAGCCCTTCCACAAAGGAAATTATTATCAAAATGGATGCTTCCTGCCATGTTAAAATTCCAATAAGCATTCATCTCAGCAAATCCTCGGCAGCCTCTGACATTTCTATTATTGGGGCTGACTGGGTTCATCCTGCCCTTATGAGGATAAATAGAGGGATGGAACAGGGGAAGGGAGCCGCAGCAATAATATGCGCATCAGTCATCAATTTAAAGCCTCTCCCTGGCAAGTGAGAAAGTTGACTTTTCCCAGATGTGATGCCCAAAGGACCGGGGAGGAGCAGATGGATTTAGTGGCTAGATCTCCCCAGGCATCTTGCAAGGTTATGGCAGTGGTTCTTTGTAGCCCATGAGCCCAGCAGTGCAGTGTGGCTGGTGTTGAAGACTCCAGAGGCCACAGCTACGGGTGGTACCCAAGAGCCAGAGCTAGCCTGCAGTGCCAGGGGCTGCTGCCCATCACCCATCCCACCGCTGCGTGATCCAGCAAGCCCTCCTGGCACAAACTTGGTGGCCAGGAACGGTCCTAAATATCAAGCCTGGGATGGATCCTACCCACATCAAACATAATCCAGAGCTCACCTCCGCCTGGTATTGCTTGGAATTGCTTCAGGTTACAGGGGAGGCTGGGTGAAAGTGGACAGGAACACAACAGGGCTGAGAGGGAAGGCAAAGAGTAAAAGTGCAAAATCAAGCAAGCCAGCATGTGTGTCCCAAAGAAGGCAGCAGCCCCCGAGGGATGATTCATGGCAGGCAAACTGCTCTAGAAGAAAAATTCAGGAACAGCACTTATCTAGTGTCTATCCTTGTCACTAAAGGGAGGCAAATCACTGCCCCACTGAGCCCAGGGCCACCATGAAGGCTAATTCCCCACCGCCGAATTAGCCACCCACCGGGAAGGGTGCAAGGGAGACTTGCCGCTCTCCTGCCATCGCTCCTCCCAGCACACAGCTCCAGCTTGCACATGAGTTCGCTTCCTGCCGCTGTTAACAGCTACAGCACAATATGCTGCCTGTCACTGCTAAATGAGAAGTGCCAGTGCCAAAACCTGAGTGCCTTTCCCTGGCTGAGAACCAAAGTCTTTATTTAAATGTTATTTCTAGGAGTCTTTCCTTGCAGATCTACAGCCAATCTTAATTCTTTTGGGAAACTAAGAGAAACTGTCTTGCAGCCTTTCATTGTCATATGTTTGCTCTTTTGGAAACAGAGATCCTTATTCTTTCAACTTTAACTTTGTTTGGTGGTTGGTTGATTGTTGTTTTGGTTTGGTTGGTTTTGTTTAAATTAAACTTTTGGTTCCTAAAGTTAATGGTCAGTTTGTCCTTAGAGCCTGCAGCAGTACTGCCAGCCACTTCAGAGGAAGAAAGCCCGTGGCTTGCATGTGTGTTTGGGCTTGGAAAGCTCAGAGACAAAAAAGAATCAGTTTTGTAACTTCTGAGCTATTTGGAAACAATTTTCTGAAGTAATTTCAGATGCAGAGACTCTCCAAGTGGCTTGGCATTACTGCAGTGGGGCAGTAACAGATGCCCTCACACCTCACACACAGACTTCAGTGTCTTAATTTGGGGGGGAGGGGTGTCCCAGAAACCCCTTGTGAGAGCACACTAGGGCCTGCAGAGATAGATCTCTACCGTATATAATCCATATGGCAGGACCTGATAGCCAGGACTAATAAGGAAATGCTGTTTTTCTGCTTGTGCCCCATTGGGTGCCGACACGTCTTTCTGGAGACGCCTTCTGGGCTGGGGAACAGAACAGCTCGGCTCTGCCAGCGGAGTAGCCAGGATGAAGCCCTTGGCTTTGACTGACAGTGTTCATGCTGCGATGCCGGGCACAACTGAGTGGGAGGCGAGCACGGCCAGTTCCCTTTGCATACACAACAGCCTGACAGCGCTTTGGAGTTTCGGGGGAACCGGAGCCCATTAAGATAACACACATGTGATACACGTGTTGCGAGATAAAATGCCAGAGGCTGCGGTAAGTCAGGGTGTGGAGGGTGGGCATGCAACCTGCCGGCGCCTGCGCATGCGTGCACGTGTCAGGCACGCTCCCGCGTTAATCGTGAGCTGAAACTGACACGGAGCAGATGGGTGGGTGTTCCAAAGAGGGCAAGTGGATCGGCAGGAAAGGGCTCCTGCAAACCTAACCACGTCTGAGGTAAAGCTCAAACCCAGAGCCTGACAGCTGACAACAAGAGTAGCAAGAGCCTCCAGCATAGCATCGCCATACTCAAGGGTTTCTCAACCAGACCCAAATCCATGCTAAGAGCAAAGGAGGACTTCCCTTCTTCCCAGCCCTTTTCTGACAGAATTAAGCATCGTGTTTGGTTTTGGCCCAGTTCATCAAAATATGAATAAGAAGATCAAGCCCATTCAAGAGCATTTACATGCCATGAAAGAGAATGCACTCAGCCTCAAGGCAGTCGCTGCTGGGGAACAGAAGGCTTGGGGATATGGGGGGTGTGGGCAGGGTGCATTTGTGTGTCTTATCAATGTGCACAAATACCTGAGATGAGGGTGCACAGAAGATAGAGACAGGATCTTCTCAGAGGCACTCAGAGACAGGACAAGAGGCAATGGGCACAAACTGGAAAACAGGAGGCGCAGTCTGTACTGACATCAGTTGCTCAGATTATAGAGTCTCCATCCTTGGAGGTACACAGAAGTATGTGGTCCTGGGCAGCCTGCTCTAGGTGGTCCTGCTTGAGCAGTGGGGTTGGACCAGGTGACCTCAGAGATTCCTTCCAACCCCAACAATTCTGTGAAATTCTTGTTATACATCACAGGCTTAAGAGCAGCCTGGCAAAAGCAACATTTTTCAGATGAGAACCGATGGCTTGTGTATACAGCAGGGAAATCCAGCTCTCAAGGCAGAGCTACGACAGGGAAAGCACAGAAACCACTCTGCAGACCAGCTAGCTAGCTTTGGTCTCAGGAAAGCCTACAACTACTTTGTTCTTCCTGAAACATAAAGCCAGGCATGCTTTCTCACTGTGTTGAGTAACAGGAAGGGAAAAAAGTTAAAGGGTTACTTCTGAGATGTTACAAACAAGCCAAGGGTACAGTTAGGAAACGGGTCCAGTAAGGTGGGAGAGTGGCTTGCTCTGGAAAGCCGCACTAGCGGCAAGAACACAAGCTCCAGCTGTACCGGCAGCCAGGCAAGTGTCCAGAACAGGGATCAGCATCCAGGAGCAACAAGCAGAGCTGTCAGCAGGGAGAGCACCTTAATCTGCTGTCTCTCCACTTTGCTGCTTTGCTTCCAGCATTGGAAGCCAGGTACAAACCTTTCACTCTGCTGGAGTGCTTTTTGACAAGGCTTGGGTTTAACTTGTCTGGCAGCAGGAGCAAACATGGGATAATCTGGCAGGCACTGCATTCAAAAACCAGTGGTAAGAGGCAGGTATCTTCTCTTGCTACCCCTGCTCTGGAAAGTAGGGGTGGTCCATTTTCCCCACCAAGCTGCAGCAATCAGGAATTTCTCTTTGAGAAACAGACTTGGTACACCCTTAACCTTCAGTGCTGAGGACACGTGTTCAGACATCTGCTCTGCAACATTTTATCCCAAATTGGTATTTTTCTCCTATCACAAAATCTTAGCAAAAGTGAAAAATACGTTCTTATAACACTTTGGCTTTACTTCCGCATATCCCCATAGATCCAAAACCTCCAGGCTTCCCATATCTGTTTGAAGATGGCTGCAGAACTCAACAAGTCTGTACCCTTCTATTTTCAACAGTCATTTTTCTTCCCCACTGATACCACAAAGCAATCTCTAATTCATAATCACATCCGTGTCAGGTTCCCAATCTTAAGAGAAGCACTTGGCACTTTAATCTTCAAGCAGATTACACATTTCCTGTTAGGACTTGAAATCTAACTCCGTGCGTGCGTGTGGGTGCCTGCACGCTGCTGCAAGTTTGCTGAGAAGAAAAAAATAAAAGAAATAAAAGACGAGGACGAACAAAGGGCTGAGACTTCTCTACCAGGGGTCTGGAACTAGTTTCACTGACAATGAAAAAGGAATGGAAGCGGCTGCTTGTCCTCCACCCCACCTGTGTGGCATCACGGCCATTTTCTGTACCAAGTCCCACTGCACTCAGAGATTGCCCCCGCGCCCCAGCTCCTCACAGAACTGAGTACTGGAAGCATGGAGCACCGACCCCTCCAGAGACACAGCAGCACTGTAACAACACGCGGCCATTCATGATCGGGGCGTTTGGGAAACAAGGCTGGCTCCCCAGCATGGCACTGCTAGCTGTACAGGAAGCTACAGAAGGAGAGAAAGTCAAAACAACACGTTTTTGACTATGAAATACTCCACGACTGAGAGACTGATGAAATAAATTTAGCTCCAGCAGCCTGTCTCCTGGGATGAGCTGGCATTCATGAGCCTCCTGCAGAGCCACCAACGCCCGGCCGAAGGGGAACACAAAGCACTGTCTCCCCTACCAGGGGCTGGGGCAGAGGGCGGGCCTGAAGACCAGAGTCCGACTCAGGGTACTGAAGGCTGGCATGACCCCCGATACAGATGAGGAGAGATGAATGACATCAGGAATGCAGGAGAGGCTTTTGAACAGTGAGATCTGACACATTAGTCACCACTCTTAAAAATATCTTCCCCTCCAGTCTGTACTGGCAGCACATTAACTGCAGAATTACCAGTACCTGGGACACATACATCGTGGGCAGCGTCAAGTCAAAACTCCCTGTGCACTGCTCTGCTTTGACCTCAATCCATGGGGATCTCTTCTGATGGCCAGAAGCCTCCCAAGTCTCCAGGTTCATCCATTCCCTGGCTTCCCGTGCGAGCACTGCTGTGATGTGGAAGGCTGTCCGCTTGAAACTGGAGCGGGGTCGGTAATTCTGAGCACAGATTGGATGCAGATGAGCAGTTGCTGTACTGCAGAAATTTTGGTCACCAGCAGCCTGGTTCTGATTCAAACCAGAGACTGCTCTCCTTGAATGCAAGCAGCATTCTACGTTCAAGCAGTGGAATGAACTGCTTTTATGTCAGACCAGAACGGGGGAGCTTGTAGCTGGGGAGGAGAGTACCTCACATCAGCATTTTGAGCATGTGTGTATTTATACATCCATAAAAAAGAGCAGGATAAACATCTCCTTCCCTTTTGATGCATTTTGCCAGGAACTGAGTTCGGTGTGTTGTGGGCTCACCGCTCCTCAGCATGACAGCAGGACTGTGCTGATGGCTGGAGAAGATTCCCTCTCTCATGGATGCAGCAGAGCACTGTCAAGGCAGAAGGGTTTTGACTAAAGCTGTGCCTTCCAGTGAGTGTGATGAGAAAAGGTACCTAAGAGTTAGCAGTTAGGGGATGTCGCACTCCCTCACACACTCATCTTCCAAACTATTATAATCAAAGAATGCTCTTAGCAGTTTGCTTTGCTCTGGATAAATGGGGGACAGAGGCCAGCAGAGTGTTTTGCAGTTAATCACGGAGCGCAATATGGAATAGCTGTCACTGAACTGCCCCCATACTATTTATTAAAGGAGGAAGTGCGGCAAGAGCAGTAGCAGGTATCTCTGCCAGCTCATCCCCGCTCAGTGTGGCATCGTGTGCCCGCAGCGCTCCCTCATCAGAGCAGCCTCTTGTGCAGCCCCAGCGTCACAACCCACACAACCGGTGCAGAAACAGCAATCAATAAAACGCAGGTGACAGCCTGGTGTGAGACCCCGTGAGATGCTTTCTTACAGTACGTCCCAGAGGGAAACTGGGCTGGCTCACAGGAGAGGCAAGACCAGCTCAGAGGGAACAGCAGGTCTTATAAGCAAGTAAAATATGATGAGGACAACCAGCAGAAATAAATTTAGACCAAGTATCAGGGCAACATAGTGCCAAGACACATTGGAAAACACAATTGCGTCAGACACAATAGACAGCTAAGTAGAACTGAGCTGCAGAGAAGCTAAGACAGCACAGTCATGCCCCAAATCAATATGGCCTGCAGGTCTTACTACAGCATTCCTGTCTCTGAGGCCCATGAAATAAGTAATCATCTTGATGTTTGCTTCCTCGCCCCTCCATAAAGTCAGTCACTGCGGAGGCCAAGTGGTGCGGGGTGAGGTGGGTTTTCCACTGCTCTAGGTCTCCTCACTGGGAGATGATCTTTCTCCACACCATTCCATGAATGCAGAAGAACATCTCTAAAGAGAAGAGCAGTGCTCCCAGGAGTGCAAACCAATATTTCAGAGGTGCTCTTCCTACATACACATGCAGGGATGTTCTGTACTTGGCACACACAGCCAAATCCGATCCAAAGCACCGGGTAAGCAAACACCTCATATCCGGCTGAGGCTACGAGACCTGAGAGAAGGGCACTTTGGGAGAAAGTGGGACACAAAGCTCCAAAGGGCAGTTTTAAATGCCAGAATTTACCATCAACATACTGAGAACCCAGGGAGCAAAATACCTGGTATTCACTGGAGATTTGCTGTCCTGTGTGATTACAGAGCTCTTCAAGCAGAGGTGATGAGTGAGCTGGGTGCAGTCGTTGCACCTTACGGTCTGCAAGAGATTTATTCTGGCCCATCAGACAGAAGTGAGACAGGACTGTGTGACCAGACTTCCAATAAGCTTCAAAAAAAAGGAAGTCACAAGGAGGACAGGAAATTAATTTGGCAGAGTCCTGGATAAACCCAATACACTATACTGGCCCTCAGATTCTTATGCAAAAAAACCCCAAACCAACCCCAAAAACCTCCACATAAAAACAACAGCAGTGACATTTAAGGACTAGAAACCAAGTTGAACTGGGGCAGTTCTCAAAATGAAGGATCTTAATAGGGAATATTGTTGCCTCTGATCCCTGGTTCCACACCCACAGAAATAAAAACAAACCTTCATTCCAGAGAACTTTTACACAATAGTGCTATTTGTTGGTTTGTTTTCAAACATGTATTTCCTAAGATAAGGCTATGTCACACTGAAGAGCAGGGGAGTGGGCAACGAGCCTGGAGATGTTTGAGAGCAGCTGTACACAAATCCGTTCCCAAACTATTGGTCCAGCAGCTCTAAAGTTACGTAGCCCCAACGCCCCGGGAAAAACCCATCCTGAAAGGCCTATGAGGCTGCGACCTTGATACACTGTCATGTTACAGATATTAAGATAGGAACTTTTTAAAGACCTAGACACCACTCTCAGGCCAGCCTCCCTCACCTGAGTAAGCTAGTATTAGTCAAAGCTTGAGTTCTTTCTTTACTTTTGGGTTGTGTTGAGTTTGACGACCTTTGGAGAGAAACACATGCAAGGGGCTGGCCATAGTACATGCACTTATACAACTGCTAACGCCCACCAGCTCCAAGAAGAGCTAGCTTCTGGACTCACTATTTCAAGATCTAATACGAGAGGTTCTAATCCACCCTTGACATTCCCAAGCCTGTATCCGCATGCAAGTGCGGAGACCCTTCACACTGTGCAGGACTTGGCCATATTCAGTGCTCAGCATTCAGCACTTGCCTCTTCCTAAAGCAGGTCCGTGATCCTGCAGTGAAGAAGACCCACGTACCCTGCATCAAACAGTATGGCTACTCAGTCTGTCTTAGAGTCTGTGTCCCTTGCTGACAGAGGTATGGAAATAAACCCAGTAGCTGCAGACTCAATTCCAGTCACCTAGTCCAAATGAGCCAAGGAAAGTGGCAGCTCTCTGATGCGCACTTTGGTGAGTGCTTATGCCAACGCTGCAGTTTGTAGGGGAGATCCTCTCTGAAGGGTCCTTGCCATCATCATTGCTCACCGTTCTGTGGGTCACAGGCTTCTGGTGCTCACACAGCAAGGAAGGGGATTCCTTTGGGCTGGAACAAAGCCGGAGGACACAGATATACACCCGTTCCCAGCAGGCAAGCTGTCTGCAGGTCAGGCTGCGGTGCAGCCCTCGAACAGTGTGGACGTCAGTTTGTCTGCTGTTCTGCTCCAACACACCATGTTATCTGCTGAGGCAGGCTCAAGGGTCTCACCTGTGGGCACCCAGAGGGAAACCATGATTTGCCGGGCTGCGAGACGTTATTATGTACATTATCTGCACAGCACCACAGCATGGAGGGGACACAGCACGCATGGAAGTAAGGTCTCTGCCCATCTCTGCTTTGCTTTCTGTTAGTTTTATACTTTCCTGCTGAGTTTTTCTTTTCCTTCCTTCTCCTGTCTTCTACTCGCCTCTTGATTCCTTTTAATTCTGCTCTCATTTTCTCCATCTCATTTCTCTTCCTGCCCTCCCTGGCACTCCCATGTGCACAGACCCCCTTTCTCTTCTTAGTCTTTGCCTTTTTTCCCCCATCGACTTTTATTCCTTTCTATTTTCATTAAACCTCCCGCACTATTCCAGGCCTCGAAGAACAGGGCTCCAAAGTGACTAATTGCTCTTTGGAAACCCCAGTTACGGGTCAGGTCCCCAGGTGCTAGGCAGTGTGCTGAGGTGGAGCATTCAGCTCATTCCCCTACAAGGGCTTTACAATTTGAGCTTAGCACTCCTCCGCCTCTGTGCAATTGCTTCTACTCACGGGAGAAGCGGCCACACAATGACACTCGTGTCTGAGTGGGGGGAACGGAGATTTTCTACTGCAGCCAGGTGGGGAATGGGATGTCTTTAAGTGAAGCGGATTCTGTGGCTGGAGGCAAACCAGAAACCTAAGGACTAAAACTAAGCGTGTTATAAATAGGCGTAATAGTCCAGGATTTCCATAGACACCCAACAGCACTGGACTTACGGGAAGGAGCAGCGTATTCCTACTGCCTACTGAGGAAACAGGTGCTGGCTCTCCACATTCATTTTAACTCTTTCAACACTGCTGCAGTTCATAAGAGACTAAATATTTATTACCAGAGCTGTAGGAGAGTTTCACAGTCTCTGCTTTACCACAGAGAGGAGGGACAGGGTAAATAACATGGAAAAAATAAATAAAAATAATAAAACAAGCAAACTAAAAATGAACACTGTGGGAAAGCTTTGCAAGCACAGTGACCAGGAGATTTGTGAAGGTAAGAGCCTACTGACCAAGACTATGGCACGGGACTCATCAGAGGCACGCTGAGAATTGATGCCTCCTCAAAGGAAACCAAGTATTAAAAAAACCAAACCCCTAATTCCCCTGTATTTCTTAATATTTTCCAATAACTATATAACACTCCTGTGGTACGGCAGTAACATGAACTTATGCTGACCTTTGATATTTGAACTCAGAAGGAAAGAAGGGAGGAAGCAGGGAGCCTGCGAGAGGCCAGCAGTGAATGGGGCTATTCACGCCCACATTGCTTAGCAGCCGCAGTCCCCAAGCCACGCGCTCACCACATTGGATACCCGGCTCCCCCTCGGAAGACACGAGTGGCCAGTGCCTTCCGGGCTGCAAAACACGCCAAACCTCCCTGACGCCTACAGATTGGGTTATTTTGGTCGCCCCCCAGGGGCCAGGTTGCACATTTGCCTGAGATCATGTAATTCATGTTGCAGGGTCCTCATTTCGATGCAGTGCTGAGGTTGCACGTGGGTGCCAGCATCCCCACTGGTTAGTTCATTAAAAGGGCAGTGGTGATGGCAGCCAAAGCAAAGCAGTATCTTCAGAGGCAAAGCACGTGAAGTAATTTTGATCCGGCATGCTACCCTCATTAAAGAAAATAAACATCAGAGTGATATACGATATGTCTGCTAACCTTACGCTTCCAATCACCAATCCCACTCTTCCTCCTGCAGGTACCTCAGCTGAACATGCAAGAGAAACTCTTCAAAGGGTTCTTTGTGGGACAACTTGTCTCATTTGAACTGAAGGTAAGCGGATCTCAAGAGAAGTCAGTCAAACTCAGCTTCACATCTGATCACATTCGTACGTCCCAACAAGAACCTTTGCTACAAATGCAATTGAAGTTCTAAGGATGCTGCCAGCTTCCTAGGGGCTTAACACATACACCAAAAAAAACGTAGCCAGGGGAGATGCCCCAAGAGAAAGCTAACTGTAGAGGGAAATTTAAAAAAGATCTTTTGAATACAGACCACAGAATACAAATTGTGCCAAAACATGCTCAGAAGTTTTCTTTGTAACCTTGTAAAACAACCAGAGAAAGTCAGAAGTAAGACAGTTTCTCCATCTAAGAAGAGAATTTATTCCGTTGCAGTTCAAAATGCAACCCCCCTTCAATTTACAGACTTCATGTTTTATTCAGTTGTAAGTTGCCCTTATTTGCCAGATCTTGTCCCAGGCCTTAGCCCATGACTGCAGCGGTGCTAGCACTACACTGCGCTGCTGGCAGGGAGCTGCAGGCAGACGGACACTGCAGAAAATCAGCACTGGGACCTGTTTCCAGCTTACCCCACTGCACAGGGAAACAATGGATTAAACCTATTCTTCAGCTTCCCCGATGAGAACTTCCCCCACGAAACCCCTGAGGTTTTTCAGTAAATCAATTCTCACCTATTCCTACCAGGTGGGGTGCTGGCAGCGGGGAGAGGGAACACGCAGCGTGAGCTTAAAAGGTCGGTGATCCCCCTCCTGTTTGCTGCCAGAGAAAAGCCAGGTACACCACGGCTCTGCAGCCAACCCAAGCTCATTGCAAACAAAAATTGGATTACTTGTAGGCAAAGCTTCTCTAGGGAGCACAGTTTTGGAGCATGGTTTTTGCAAGATGGACTGCTCTGGATGTTGAGTTCAGTTACCTCAAACTCAATTCTTTTCCCTCGAGCCAGTGGGAATTCAGCGCCACAGTACGGCATCTAGAGGCATCTGCAAAGTTTCCAGAGCAGTCACATTCCAGATCCATCTTCCTGAGCTGCTCAGTGACATTGGATGCCACTAACGACAATGCCAGGCGCAGGGATGCTCAGACACTACATGTTTGTCTCTCAGCATTGCCACACACTTTGGTAAAGCTACGAAACCATTACGTCAAATATAAAAGTGAGATAAAAAAATACAAGTGTTAAAAAGAAACTGAGATGCTCACCAAAGATTGCTGTTCTTACAAGCCTAGAAATTGGGGTTTCTGATGCTTAAATTGAAAGAACAAAGAACAGTGTTCGATGTAACTGGTTCATCCCAACAGCAAGCGTGGCAATGTCAGGTAGGTAAGCACTATTCCTTGCATCGTGCTGCCACTCAAAAACCTCTATCGGTGTCACTCACATGAGGCTGTCGTGCTGAAGAAGCCATGCCACTCCAGCTTCCTCTACACTTCCTCTGCTGCATCTTCACATCCAAAGGCACGCCTCTCTTTAATAAACGCTGGAATTATTTTGCTGCTTGTTGAAGGTGACACGCTTTGGGTGGACAAATACAGCCCATGCACCTCATTCGAGTAGCTCTTTGCAGATAATTCAGTTTTCCAGTCAATCTAATTATAGTCTGAAGTTATTGCAGCAAAGACTTTCAAGTACAAAGCAAAGAAAATGGAGTAGGAGCTGTCCATTAATCCCGGCTGGCGTTGGTAGGAGTGGCTGGTGCCCTCAGGCTATTCTCCACACCTTAGCATTCAATCTTTATCTTACCTATTATGTGAATCAGATGGTAAATATTTTACTTTCTCTAAGCTAGAGTAACCCTTATGGCAGTGGGAGAGACAGCTTGTTTTGTTATGTGAATTTCTTTCTTCCAATCTAAAACATTCCTGAACAAGATCCCCAAAGAGTATTAACTGACACTGTGGGCATGATTTATTGAGAGGATGGGAACAAGACAAGAAAGCCCGTTCAGGAGAAGAATTTCTTCCTCCGTAATACCTTTAATAAAAACAACAATCTATTCATCCTTCTTTACTTTTCATCATCTCTCCCTTATTTGAAGAAACTACATCTGCCACATCAATTGCTGCTGGAATTTAATTTTTAAAACTTCAAGTCATTAAGATCACAAGGTAATTTTAGGCCGGCAGACGCAGAACCTTGCCACTTTGGGGCATGATTTGTTACAAGGGGTGGGGGGGGAACCTAACCCTGCAGGTACGAATTTTGCCTTTTCCTTTTGGTTTCACAGGGCAGACAGTTTGTCTTCCAAGATGGAGCCTGCCCCTTGGGAGAGAGGAAGACGCAAGCCTGCCTGGGTCAGCGAGGTCCCTGGGCCTGCAGCCCTCTTGGGAGGGATGCTCACCTGCCACATGCTTATAATCTTGTCTCTGAACAAACCCACAGCGATTTGAGGGGTTCCCATTCAATACTGCAGCCAAAGGCTAGTCCAGAAAACACTTCCCTGCTTCCGGTGTGGTGTGTGCACCAGCAGAGCCACCACTCCCCTTTCTCTCCAAAGACAGCAATCTTTTCAGCATAGCTGAGAGGATCAAACAAGCCAGTGGTTCCCCGTTTGCCAAGAGACCCAGCAGGGACTCACACCCATCGCAAGTCACAGCCTTCCAACAGCCTGCCTGATGTTCAGGGCTGATGGCATCACAGGAGGGCTATCACAGCCCGGCATGCAGGTCTCAGGGAACCCCCCGTGCCCAGAGGCAGCTGGGAAAAGCCAGAGTTTCTGCTCACTGTGCATCCCACCTGTGCCTCCCCCACCCCTGCCCTTACTGCAGGGCCCATGGAGGGCAAGCTCTGGGGCAGACTGGCTGCTGGGAGCAGAGCTAGCAGTGGCTTACCAGCTTGAGTGGTGGTGGCACTTGGATGAAGCCACCACCGCACTGATAATCTGTGCTCCTCTTCTCCCACCTTCCAGGCTCTCACACAGCCCCCAACACTACACTACCAACTGCCCAAAGTTCCCCCTGCCGTAGCTTTCCTAGCAGTGACAGTAGTTGCAGACATTCGTGCACTGCATGCACTGCCCACCCTGCTCCGAGCTGGGGAATGCTCCAGCTGAAGACAGAAGTGTCCGCTGCTCTTGACCAAAGCACTTATATTTCAAAGGCATTGTAATTAAGTGTAAAACATGAGAAGAGACAGAGAAACCTGATGCAGCATTTGTTATCCAGTGAGCAGAGGCCTGTGCTGATGTTGCTCAAGGAGGTTTGTTTAAAGTCTGAATGTTTATGTATGATCCTGTGCTTCCCGTTGTGCTCCAGCACGAGCCTGGCAGAGATCAATTCTGGAAGCTGCAGGAGAGTAGGAGACTGACATCTGCTATCCAAAAGGGAAGGGATTCCCCCACCCCCCAAATTCAGCTATAAGAGCGGATGGATGCTGATACTGCCTTCGGCACTGAAGCTGCAATATGCTTTGTGTGGGCAGATCCCGCTCCAGCAGTCTTCAGGGTAAGATCACACAGCAATACAGGGAAGCCTGAATGAAAGGAGAATGCCACATCTAGGCACATGATCTGAAAGTCCAACTCAATCTCTGTATGGGCTTTTATATCAAATTCTTGTTTACTTCATATGCCATACAAAGATTTTTATATAAAGCTGTGTCAGACACTCCTGAAAGGCTGCATTCATTAGATTTACTTAATTCCCAAATCCAGGATTTTTCAAAAATCTCTTCCCCCTATCACCCATTATTCCCAGCTAGTAGTCTCATTATTTGTTCAGCAGTGCATAACAACTTTCTCTCTTTTTGAAATTACCCTCACCTGATTGCAGTGATGGAAACCAAAGGAATATAATGAGAATTTCTCTATTCAGTAAATCTGGACAATCAGCAAGATATGCCACAGGGGAGTGTATTTAGCTGACTCCTCAAAGTATGCCAAATCACCCTTTTTCAGAGTAGGTCTTGCAGAGAAACCAGGCAGGAGTCCGGGAGATGGGCAGATACTCCATGATGTCTGTACCCACCACACCGCTGGATGGACGTCTGCTAAGGCAAGACAATGGCCACCTGCCTGCGTAGTTCAGTGGCCATGGTGACACGTTGCTACTTGGGGGGACAGTGCACCTGTCACACTGCCTGTCACTTCTCAGGTGCTACGGCATCACTGACTGGCATGCTGCACTTCAGAACCACCTTTGGTACAGGAGGGAGGCAAAGGGCACCCAAGCCCATCAGCTTGAGCCGTGTCCTCCTGCCTAGCTCTGGTCATTCCTCAGTTGTTTTTCTGGAAGGGGAGCGAGTCCATTGGAGACCACCAAGATGTGTCTCCATATAGACAGGTATTTCGGAAATGCTGATCCCAATAAATCAAAAATATCTCAAAAACAAAGCCCCCTTTCAAGACCCTTAAAACAACTGGAGTATCTCAACAACAAGATTTAAAGACATTACTAAGGAATGAAAACAAAAAAAGGCACTGCTTTTGTATGTGCCTTCCAGAGTTCAACGCTTTGGGTTGTATCTTTTATCTCTTTATCACAAAGAGGTTACATCTTCTATTGTGTGAGGCTGTTTTTGTTAATTGGAGTCAAACATCCCGCAAAACCCTGCTCTTGGCAACCAGATGTTCCCCATCATCAGGCTTCTGATGAAACCTCCTGAGTTACCAGCGCTGGGATCTACGCAGAGCACCAACAGTTAGGTGTATGTATAAATCTGGACTGCTCTGCTGACCTCCAGGCTCATGGGTATCGCTGCTTTACGTAAACCCCAGCAACTTTTCTTGACTGCTTGTGTCCCTTGACGAGGAGGCCTCCTTGTTAAGGCACCTGCACCAGGAGTTTTGCCTCACAGAAGTATTGCCACATTAAGAAACAGCATTTTATGGCTTCTTCAAAATAAAGCATATTCCAATTAAATCTGAGGTGATATCAAAAGATATACAAAATTGTGAACCAAAAGGGAGGAGAAAAAATAAAAATCATCTAATGAATGGAAGTACGTGCTCTGGATCACAGTCTTTGAAAAAATAGATAACCTCTTTCATAGACAATGGTGCTAAACTGAACTGACTTCCATCTCGCTCACTGCAAAGCAAAGCATCTCAACAGAAAATGCATTTTAATGGCTTAAACCCAGACATTGCTTGCACAGAAAGCGATCCCAGACTGAAGGACTATGCGAAATGCAGAGCTCCCGTAGCATACCCACACGTGCCCCTTCGTGGGGCTAGCAACACCGACGGGACCACGGGAAACTGGTGCCAGGAGTCCCTGAGGAGATGCTGCAGGTCCCTCCAAGCCTGCAAGAGCTTGATGTTGGCACTGCTCTCCCAGGAGGACAGGCTGTTCATCAGCTGCTCCCATACCTCCTGCACTGCCGTTCTCACGGCCAGCGCTTTCGGACTCATCTCTAGGCTGTGCAGAGGGGATTTTGTCTTAAATGTGAAGCCACAGCAGTGCCTGTGGGGCTGAAGGCTCCCAGAGCCCTGGGAGACTGAATGGCTGCACAGCCCCGCAAGCACTGTCTGTTTAGCTGATGTATTGATGCATTGAAGGATACAGAGAGCTTCGAGTCACAGCTCCAGGGAGGGGATTTCCACCTAACAGCAGCAAGTCATTTGAGATCTTCAAAACACAGAACTTAGCTCCTACTGTCTTCACACAGATTAAGCCCTATTTAATTACAAAACCTTCCCCTACAGAGTCTTGTCTGTGCTTCCTGTGAAGGGAGTGAAGAGCATTTCTCCATCCACAGCTAAATTCCAGTTAAATTCTGTGTCTGTAAGCAATGGCCTCAGAGTACGCCAGCCGATACCTATCTAGCAGCCATCCACACAGAGATGCTGCAAATCCAGGCCCCTCCACGTGACTACCAGCTGTCATCTTCAGGGCCTTTACACCATGACCCCGAAATAGTTCACAAACAAGAAGGAAAGTCACAGGCTGATTGAAATTCAGCTTCTTCCCCACGCTGCTCCTAGAGCTCCCCGTGAGTAAGCACCAAACACGCGCTGGAACTAAGCTGCCTCTAGAGAAACCTTGCTGTCTGTTTACATAGCCACACAGTCCAGAGAAAACATTCACAGTTTTGCATCATAACCAGGACAAATCAGCTCCCCATCACTGCACTGCATCAGGCCATCATCATTAGTGTTGCCCTTCCATGCTCATACATGGCAGTTTCACATCAAATCCCCTTCTCCTTCCTTCAGGGACACCAATCAAGCCCTTAAGAACCACGCCTAAAGACCCCCAGCACCCTGCACAGCCGTGCTGCTCCCAGTGGCACCGCTTCATCCCTGCAGCCCCCGGCAAGGTTGCCTGCCCTGCCTGCAACAGGCAGGAACCTGAGATTCATGGGTACTGACCGAAGGGCAAGTTGGGGGAAACCACCACATACTTCCTCAATACGCAAGAGATGCACAAACATCATCTTTGATTGCAGAAATTGCAGTGACTTGACTCTGTATCAAGAGTTTTACATTCAGCTTCTGCAAGAACGCCATAGAGATCTTAGGGCAATGGTAAACAAGAAAGGTAGAGTGACCTACACCCACTCAAGAGCTCTCCCTCAACACAGACGTCTGATTACAAGCGTGTTTAACACACACTCGAGACCTGCACAGTGCCCTGTAATGTTCTTTTTCAAGCTGAGCATCAACAAGGCAGCAACTTTTATCAGGATGAGATTATTTTCTCCTGATATCATCTATCCCGATACTATAATCTGTTAAAACATAACTTCAAACTGCAATCTCTACTACAAAAGAGTTGAGGGAAAACATTTTTCCCAGGGCTGGGCAGGGTGTACGTGTACTTCTGTTTGTAAAAGCTCTAACAACTGAGCTCTGGAAGCTGTTGGACACTTCCAAATATAACACCACATGCGTGCGTACAGCTGACCTGCCGGGCATGCACAGCACCACAACATAGCTCCTCTTCCCAAGGATTTTCAGGCAGTGAGTTGCAGCCCATGTTACTGCACTGCTTACAGAATGAGGAGAGTGCATAGCCCTGCTGAATTTGACAAACTGAACAGGCAGCCTCACAAGTCCTTCCAAGATGAAAATTCGTAGGAGCTTTCATCTCAATGAACCATAGCAAGCCCTCAGAATAATACGTGTTTTGATGTATCGTGAATGTTGCATAATGAAAGGACATCGGGAGATTGGCTGTGGGGTGGTACAAAGTTTGGGAGCTGAATTTGAGTGATGTCAAGCACCCATTACCTGTTCTCGAAGGTAAGAGGAGTTGTGGGCATTTGGCATGCATTGGGAGTAACCCTTTGGAATAACAACTCTCCCAGCAAACAGCAAGGACTGACATTGGTGAGGCAACTGGTCAAATTTTACTGGCTTAAATGGCCACATCTGTAGCTCATTAAAAATGAGAAATTAAAAAAAATAATCATAAAGCTCAACTAGTAAAATCTATTCAAACCAGTTTCATCCCCAAGGACCAGAGAAGAAATTGAGACATACTCTAGTCATATCGCCTAACACGCGGTTGGAAGGTGCTCAGGAACCACAGTGACAGCAATATCAAAACCTGAGCGGAACAAAAGAGACAGCCAAGGGACTCCAGGGAGCTTTGCAGCACAGCCTGTGCCCAACGTTTAAATAAATAAATAATCTCAACTGACTACACGTATCAAAAATTGAACAAAAGATCAATTCGGCTTTCAAACAATAAAACCAGGAAATCCCTTAATTCTGCACCCGAAGCCTGAGGTACTGACATATTTATATAATATACTGATTTACTTGCACATGCTGCTCTTGTAAACGCTGGGGTTTGACCTCTCGAGCTGCTTCAGGATTTCTGAAAGCTATAACCAATGGTTACAGCCAGGCAGGGCTGTCGCTCGGGGTCTCCGCACTAATGTCAGCTCCCAGCGTTGCGCTCTATGAGCTTCCCATTCTCGGGAGGCATGAGTTATACTGACAGCTCCTGCTTTAGCACCAAGGGCGTCAGCAAGAAACGCGGGAGCCACCGGGTCACAAGGAGACAGGCAAACAGCAGCCAGTTTAGACATCAGAGAAGACTTCTGATACAATTTGCAAAGGAAAAACAACCAGAGTCGCTGATTTGGCTTTATGTGAACCTTGAACTGAACCTCACTCCCTATGACCTCACTTGCTGGGCCTTGCAACTCTTTGATGTTTGCAATGACGAAGATGGAAGGTAACAACTGTTCTCACTGCAATGAAAGATTCACAAGATGAGATGTCAGCTTGCTTTGGCCACCAGAGTCCAACAGGAGGAACCTTGGAGGCAGGGAGCTGGAGGGGTGATGTTACTCACAGGGCATATGGCTGGTCTACAAAAAGAAACCTAAAACACTTCAGCAAACACAGCACAGCAGCTTTTATGAAAGACAAGGAGAAGCGCAGAAACAAAAGCCATCACATAGCTCGTAGGGGTTTAATTACTCAATGACTGATTACATATCCACGTAAATCAACCATCTCAGTCCACATCACTGCAGAAAACACAGCCACACGTGTAGATGGTGGCAGATCAAAGTCCCAGCCTGATGAACACCACTGAAGTGAGGCAGTGTCCAACACAACTGTAGTATTTATAAAGGCAACAGGATGTGGGGGAAGAACAAAAATACCAAGAACACCAATCACCTCTTTGCGAAACACTCTGAAGAACGCTGCTTAAAAGGGGAAAACACACGTATAAACATCATAACATTGGCACTAAGCAAAACCCCAAACCCAACTGAATGGAGGAATGCACTGTAGGGAGAGGTGTAATTATCAGACTGATGGAAAAACATTAATTTTATGGCCACAGGTCTTCCTTAAAGTCTAAAGCTGAAACTATACATTAAGCTACGTACAGATTAAGGACACTATTTATTCTGATCTAGTTTAAGAGAAAAATGCTTGTGAAACAGGAGGAGGGAGACTCACAAATATTGACCCCGTATCTGGGATGAATGAGGGAACTGGGGAGTGCAGGGGGAAAAAAGAAATCCTACTGTGACATAAAGCCCAGCATCTTTACAGCAAGTAAAAATCAGGATTCAATGCTCCCTTGAGAGCAATGAAACTGAGAAGAGTATGTTGGTATGGATGCTTGGTCCTTCCACTAGTAAACAGGTGCTTCCGTCCTCTTCGAGTGACTTCAGAGTTCTTCAGTTGTTTGCTCGCGTCCACATTGGTCTAACAGAAGCCTGTGGCACAACTAAAACATACTGCAGTACAGGACACACCTGAATTTGGTGATTTGGATGGTTTTAGTGAAACGATTGCCACACGTTCTGCAAATTTTCTATGTGCCGACTTAGCAAGGTCTGCTACAACCCCAGGCTCTGTTGGTCAGCAGAACTGCTTACAGTAATAACTGTAGTAAGACTGAGGGTGTCAACTGAAGTGTAGGAGCTCCCGCTTCATAACCAAGGAAGAAGTTAGGAGCTATGTTGTCTTAACTTGTCAGTTGGTTTTAACAGGAGGTATGACCTCCCCTGGCAGCCTAGCTTTGCTTATGGTCTTTAGCTGGCATAGAAACAGTGGGGGAAATCACAAAGAACAGTAAAGCTGGGAGAAAAGATACCATAAAAAGTCCAAACCCCATAAAAGTCCATGATGGAGCCTGTCCCCAGTGGCAAGAGCTGGACCAAAAGGCTTCTGCTTCCAGAGTCATGTCCCTGCCTTCTGCAGGCATCAATGTGGACCTTTAAGGTCATTTGCAGAGAACACACAAATTTGTCTTGCAGAGGGAGCAAACGGGAATAGCAAACTGGAAGCAGAGGTTAAAGAAAGCATTTGTTAGCAGCACTTGTTACAAACGGGAGTTTTGCTCGTCTCGACACGCTGTGCGAGCTGAAGCTCAGCACGCTGGGCAGGAGTTGCCGGGGGCTGCGGGAGCCCCTTCCTTGGGCTCCTCAGGAAGCATCATGAGTCCTGTGAAAATGGATCCAAGCGCCAGTGACCGCAGGGTGCTCTCCTCTCAGGGCACCCTAGCTCCACGCGTCAGGCAAGATACCCATTACCACACTGTGGGGAAAGGGCAAGGAAGCAGGTGTTTTCCCCACTAATGCATCCCACACCCTTCCATGCGGAACAGTGGGCTACTCCACAGCAGCGGCTGACCACTGATTAACTCTTACACATTACATGGGGAAAAAGGTTCTTCTGCTCTCCAGGATCAGGCTCTTATTATTAGTTTCTACTATAGAAACACATCGAAACCCTGAGCAGTCAGTGTGAGGGCTTTGCTGTCCCAGGCATTTTACACCTGCATCATATGAGTCAAGCATTGGAGGCAGAAGCAAGTTTGAGAGCATTCCCCAGGAATGGGGAGGTACTGCAAGCAGTGCCTGTGCCCGGTTCGCGTTGGGGGCACAGGCATTCCCCTGCCAGCTCTGGAACAAACAGCTGTTTTGTCACAGCAGCACTTGATGCAGGGCACTAGCATGGCTACAGAGCCTCCAGCGCTCGAGGAAGCATCTCCCCACAGCTCTGAGCAGGGACAGGAACAAATGCCACATCTCTGGGCACTGGCAACACAACCACACGACACTGTGCTGTGTGGCCCAGAGGATGTGTTCAAGGTCACCGAAAGTAGCTCTCAAATTTTTGACACCCTACCTCTGGAAACATTTGACATCCTACCAAGGGAGGAAAAAGAATATGGGGACAGGATGCAGGGAGAGGTGGGTTCCATCCCTCACAGCAGCATCCTGAGGCTAAATCGGGTGAAGCAGGAGGGGAGGCTGCACTGCCGGCCACCTATGAGGAGTCCTGTGGCTGTGTGAGGCACATGCAAGAACAGGAGCGACAGAAAGAAAAATGGAGAGTGATAAGAGAAGCTAACAGCAGCTCTGGCTACTGCCTGAGGACACACTGGGAAGTTTAATGTATTAAAATAACACTTTTAAATAATGGTCTAGTTAATTGATGCGAAATTACGGCTGAATGCCTGTAGAAGTACTTATGACATCTGCATTAATACCATTTCAGATTCATGTTATTCTAACACATGCCAAAGGAATTAATAAGTATTGGAACTTTAAAGCCTTTAAAGTGATGCTGTGAAATAGTTTGGTTTTCTTATCCCCCTTCTCCTTCCTCTCAGCCCTCACGAAGGCTCATTTGCAAAACTTAATAAAAATAGAAGTGTTTTCACAAATCTCATCCACTTGAATGATGATGTCATTCTTATTATGCTGCTTTCTACACCTGATGACCGGAGGAACACTTCGGTTCTTGCAACCACCAGAAAGAGAGGCGCAAAAATAGCACCCTGTTAAGAAAACACGCCCAACAAGGAAAAGAAGGTACGATCGCACCTCTCCCCCTCCCATAAACAAGAACACAACCTGAAATATTACCTATTGACCAAGCTACAATTACAGTAGTAAAAAAAAAAATCCCCAAACAAACCCAAAGCTTCGCTGTAGTGTTCACATCGGAGCAGGGCTCGGTGCCTCTGCCCCAGGGCACTTGTGAAGGAGAGAGTAAGAACAGAAAGGCGGATGGGGAAGGACAGTGTCTCTACCATTCCTCCCCACGTGCCACATAAGCTCACGTAGCTCGGAGGCGGCAGCATCCACCAGGCAGCAGTTGTGACGGCATGGCCAAGGAATCGCTTCCCACCACTCCTGACCCAAGCGCCTTCCGGAGCAGCCAATATTTCAGCTCCGACAGCCCCACGCTGGGATGCAGGTGTTAACTCACAGGCTCTCTGCTGTTATCAGTCTGAAGTGTTGTTTTTCAAGCAGTGACACACAAGGAGCTGTATCTAAAATCTCATTAAAATTTAACAGGATTTGGCACCCTTAGCTTTCTGCCTAAGAAGTGAATTCTACAGCTCAGACAGTCAATGTTTTTATTTTCATATATCACATCGCTTCTCTGGCGGCGCCACATGCTAGAGGAGTAATTCAGCAGCTGAAAAACAGCCTTTTATACTTTCCACCGTTTGTCACCTTTAACATTCTTGCTTTTGTTAATTGCTAAAAATGGTTTCCTTTTCCATCTTGCATGTTTATTTTTACGTCAGGGATACCCTGTCCTCAGAATCCACCATCTCCTCCAGCGAGCTCTCCTGCATCATAGCAATACCGCAGGAAGCTCAGGAAGAAGAGGACAAGCCATCAATGAATGGAAAGCCTTGACTGACACAGGAATATTTAAGGTTGATTAGGCATTCCTTAAAAATCACCCAGTTTAGAAGAGCCGTGCCAGCAGGAACATTCAGGCTTAGACAGTATCAAACTCCTTATAGCCAAGATCAAGAGTTCTGTTGACCTTGCTTGGCTTGAGGGTGGTACTGAACGTATCACCAGCACAGGCTTTGAGTAAGTGACAGCTACAGGGAGCACCAGTACATAAAAAGTATTTGCTGGATATAAAACACCCCAACAAAACAGAAAAGAACCCACCACGTGAACCATGAAACAACCTCCCCACACCCACACTCACTCCCCAGCCTGGACACACCCTGTTTGGGCATCCCTTCTGCTGGTCTCTGTGATACAGAATCACATGGCAAGTACAGAACAAATGTCAGAAGAGAGGAAAATAAGAAAAGGCTAGGATGCGTGCAGTGTTGTCAGGACTGATATTCAGAGTCTATTCCACAGCCTGGTACAAGGCAGAGATGATAATCTTCTTTAAAACAAAGCCAGGAAAGATGCAGACTGACAGTTAACATTGAAGTCCCAACAAAACTTGATTCTCAGGGAATCAAGGTCCATCAGCTTTATCACTGAGGGACAGCAGTCGTAACTTCAGCTTGGTCACCAGCCAAATAAGCAACCTGGGCAGGTCCCCCTGACCCATCTGTAACTCCTTCCGCTGACATGTTACACTCCAACAGAGTTTTAGCAGGAACATGAGTGTTTGCCCCATAAATAACGCACCTGCTACTGTGATGCAGGCGACTAGAAGAAGATATTAAAAACAAGTGACAAATTATGCCACCAAATAGCCGTGGCAGAAACACCAACATGATGGCATGAGGCACTGTGATGTTTGGGGAGCTTTGCTCTAACTCAGCACTGGCTGCCCCGCTTGTGAGCGATGTGCTATCCCCACTGCCCCAGCAGCCCCCCTCCCCTTCTCCACAGCCACGCATTCCCCTTCTCCCCTGCCTTTTGCTGCACGCAGGCAGACGGGATTTCACCATCAGGGAACAGAATGGTTACAAACAGTCCCTGAGAAAGCAGTAAACCAAAGTGGTCCGGAAGATGCCTCAGCCGAGGCTGACAGTATAAGGAATCACACAAAGTGTGTATTCTACCCCATGATGAAAGGCAGGGAGACATCTAATCACTGTGTTAAGGTCCACGGCACTACCATCCAAGGCCTGAAAGCAGCGCTGCCCTCCCCGGGCAGATGCACCAATCCCACTGAGCAACTCCAAGAGAAAAATGCAGCTCTACTAAAAAAATAAACAAACATTTTAAAATTCAGTTCAGGAGCCTGGAGCTTCAGTTCTTTCTTTGTGTAACGCCCTTCCAGTCAGATTTATGCCCATTTACCTATGAACAGTGCACCAAAGCTTTCAAAATTTTTCTCTCAGCCCATTTTGATTTCTTCTCCCTGCGAAGATCATCGTTTAGCCATTAAACCACACTCCTGTGACTTCGACATACAACATCTGAGTCCCACTGTAGCAAGCAATGATTAGCTAAGCTATCTGTTTAGAAGCCAGACCCTACAAGGCACCCATCAGCAGGCTGGCACATTGCTCCCCGTGACCTGTGGCTGCTCAGTAGCCTTGGAAGCCACAGGACGCATGGACAGGTGCCCAGGCTCACAACACCATGTCCACAGAAATTGCAGTGAATGCATCTCAACGCCAGGAAAAACGTCAAACGTGGACACTGTGGAAACACAGCAGCATGCCACGCTCATTCATGCACATCCACAGTATAAACACAGCAGCATGCCACGCTCATTCATGCACATCCACAGTATTTTCCAGGCCCATTGTGTCTCAGCAGGCCCAAAAACTGAGCGCTGGGACCAAATGCAGGAACTTGATAGAGAAGATTGGGCGTTAGGCAGGCAGGAACGTACCCAACGGCAGCCCATCTTGTCTGCAAGCTAAACGCAGATCAAAGGAAAGGAAGCCAAATACTCTTTCTTGCAAAATCCCAACTTGATTAAGGACTTGCAGGAGAAGGCATCAGAAAGGACTCCTTCCTTCCAAGATGAAGGCACAAACACTGCAAGGCTGGAGCAGACACTTGCCCCAAACATTCTTTTGCTGGTTGCATGGAGTGGGCAGGAATGTCAGGGTGATGGGAGACTGCAGCCCCCCAGGCCCCACGCAGGGCACGCCCTTCTCCTGAAGGCTGAGGCATACGGATGAAAAGTTTAAAAACCTCAAAGGCACAGTGGAATCGATCTGTGATTAAAGGAAGGATTAAATGCAGAATCTGGGGCAATCGATAGGCAGCCTGATGCTTAGCGCAAGATTTCCTGCTCCAGCCAAGCCCCCTTTTCTTTGCTTTGTCCTTATCAGTGGCAAGATGAGCCTTTGAAGATAAGGTCTGTCTTTGTTTCCCCACAGGCACCCTTCCTCAGCAACACCGCCTTCACTCAGCCTCTGCAACACCACTGCCAGCCAGGAGCTCATTCCATAGATATCCCCATGCCTTATCACTCAAACCACCCCAAAACAACAACAAAACCACCCAAACACCACACATCCACCCCAATGACACCCCCTCACATACACCCTTAAAAGCGGTGTAAATTCACTCCTAGAAGCAGGGAAGCCCCACTGGCCTGGGTTCAGCTTCCTTCTTCCCCAGACCCAGCTCAATCTCAGCAGCGTATTATTTACAGACAGCGATGTGGGTGTAGTTAGCCCCACTATTATTTTTACCTTACAGAATCCATAATAACAGCAATTAGACCCCATTAAGCAAAAGATCTGTATGCTCACACTTCACAGCAACAGATTTTATTTCTTCTCCAGCAACAAAGTATTTTTATTAACCAGATGGATCATGAAATTATTACAAAACCTGAGATATAAACTCTCCAAAAGCACCTAAAGTAATTAATACTGATTTATAAACATTTGGGATTAGAGAACAAATACTTAATTCTCCCCTAATCCCTCAGCCAGCACTGCTTTGTGTCCAACATACAGGAGTATAGATTAACCGGGCTGAAGTTAATAGCATTTGAAGGACAGAGCTGATCAGTCATGCATAGCACCATGATATGCAATATGCTTCCGCCACCCATTCACTGTAACCTGGGGGATCAGGACAAATCCAGGAGACTGCCACTCTCCTCTTCCATGTCCAGCCATCCCCATAAACTCCCAGGCACCGAGATTACAGATAATGAACCTTTAAAGAGGATCAAACCCGACACCTTATAAACCAGTGTACTACACTGGGGTTAAGTGCCAAAACTGCTATCACCCACATACAATTTCTGTGGAGTTTCATGAGAGGTGATTTTTATTCCCAGCCCTGATGGCGACTCGGGGCAAGGCACGCCTTGGCATTCCCGTGTCCCTTGTGCTCCTTCAACCCACCCCCTCGCTCCATGGCCACAGCTCAGACTGCTTCCACTGTGCTCCAGCACAACCGTGTGCAGCCCCACGCACACTGAACAAGGCCACCAAGGGCTGCTAGAATACAAGTGATTAATAAAAATACAAGCCAACATCTGGTACTATTAACCTCTGTTTCAAGCCATGCACCAGCATGAAGTGCGTGGCTTTGGGTGTCGAAAGGAAATTAGCACCATTTTCTGCAAAACTCCTAGCTACAACTCACCCAGCCAAGAAATTTTTATTTCCTCTCCTAGCCAGTGGTGCCCCTCTGTTCTTGCTTCAAAACAAACCCCCTTTTGTGTAAAGGAAGGACTTACTTGCTCCAGTGCTAGGGCTTTTTTTTCTCTTTTGGATTAAAGATGCCATTGAAAAGACAAAGAGCCTGCCTAAAACCTGCTTTCAGGCAAGGCACAGAAGAGCTGCTGACCTGCTGCATTCTCACACAAGCACAGAGTGACTGCTACAAGCACAAACAGGGCTAAAGCCAGCTCGGCAAGCTCAGCAGAAGACAGGCTGACCAAGCCTGCCAAGGCAGGAGGTCACTAATGTGGCACACTCAGCCGCAAAGAACCAGGAGGGAAGGGGAGGAAAAGTTGTGCAGTCACTGCACTGTGCTCTTACCTGTTGGTCACTCCAGTTCATCTGAGTGCTGGAGGGAGCAGAGAGTCTCAGGAAGGAAAGAACCTCCATCCAACACTGTTGCCTTCTGCAGGGAACAGCTGTGCACCACCATCATCAAGAGTCAGGTCCTCATTTAACACCATCATCAGTTCAGGGGTTTCAGGTGTTTGGCAGCATGACCTTTGCCCACAGCACTTAGTCTGAGGTCTCCTGCTGTGCCTTTTTCCCTTAAGAAGGCCACTTTGCCCTCAGGTGAGCTAATAACCCTCCAGACCACTTTCCATGGCATCTTTCCCAAAATAATCCAATCTTGCACTTATGCAGCACTTCGGTGTTTTATTAATTTAACAAGATAGAACACACGTTCTCTTTCCAGGTCACTTCATCCAACGCTGAGGTGAGGGCAGCTCTGGGATGAAATGCTGCTGCAGTTTTAATAGTTCACCACAAGTTTTATAGCAGCAAGAAAAGAATTATCCTGGGCACCAAAACCTGCACTTTGAAACTTGAAACTGGGAGCTAGCTGTGTGTAAGAGAAAGGAAAGGAAAAAAACCCAACAGAAACAACCCTCAGCTCACTTGTTTCGTGCCTGACACCTAGTCTTTTTCATTGACTGCCACCCAACTCCTGCACTGGGAGAGAAAGAACAGTTGTTTGCTTTATTGTCCCTGCCAGACTTTGAATCCCTCTCTAATACTATGTTGTAATTGTTACTATCACCCTTGCAAACTGTCAACCAATTACGAGCAGTGAAACTACCCCAGAGCAGAGCCTGTCACCAGAGGTGCCCTGTGAAAGGCGCCCACACCAAGCAGCTGCAGCAGTCCAGAAACACGTTCTGAGTATCAGAGCAGAGTTACTCTGCTGTCTCTGGAAAAACCAGCTTCTGGACATAAGCTCAGTGGAAGCTTGGGTCACTGTTTTCAATGCAAAACATGTTCCTCCTCCCGGCTCACCTCTCGCTACTCTCTGTGCTGCTCCTTCAGATTATTTAAAGGTTATTCATAAAAAAAAAGCATCCACCATTGCCTACCTCTGCTGCCTGGAACGTCCCTCTCATCTGTCAGTCACATCAATCCTCCAACTGCTTCCAAGCAGTCTTCAAAAACCTCTCTCCTGTCTCGTCTTAGCTCTCTTGGTTTCTTTTCTTTCTGGTGATTTTGACACAGTCATTTAACTTTGTGGAAATCTCCCCCAGAAAAGTGGGTACATGCCACCAGTTACCTTCTTCACATGTATTTTCAGACATCTGACCCACGGAATAGAGTTGCATATAAAATAAAGCTATTTTATTAATGAGCTGCAAGCACTAATTCCCAACGTTGGTTCCAAGAATCCAAAGTACAAACCATCTCTCTACTCCTTTGTGTAGTTGCCATTAATGCTAGTAGGTGGAACACACAACCAGTGAGGAAAGATTGCTCTTGGTTGTAAAGAAAGAGTTTATTTGGGCAGATGTTTTAGAGGAAGAGTCTGTTTAACTCCAGGTGTGTTCTGTGGCTTAAGGCACTATGGAGGCAAAAGGAGTCCCCCTGTGCAGTTTGGGGCTGGATGCTGAAGCTGTACTACTTTGCCACGGTAAGCTGCTTTCTGGGTGATGGAATAAGGGTCTTTATAGGTCAGACTGGAAGTAAATAACAGAGACCTTTTTATATGCTGCTACACAGAGCCTCTGGATAAATACCTCCAGGAAACCTTCCCCAAACCGAGGGAGTTAGATTGCTCCATGTGGGTAGAGATGCAGCGATTTCAGGACTTCAAAAGCCAATATGCCTGGGAGTCCAGACATGTACTTACATTTAAATCACCGGGCAAGCCACATTACACACAACATACACGGGATCCTAATGAAGAGAGATTTCCATGTTACTCCTCATTCTCACGGGTAAGAAAGCCAGAGCATTACAGAGTAAGTACAGGGTGAAGATGCAGCACCATCACCTGCATAAATATTTACCCTGACAAATATTAAGGGTCTTTTAGGAGGCCCATCTCCCTGTGTAAATGATGGAGACAGATCTGAGCCTGGAAAGCAAGAACACGAAACTACCTGTTGGCTTGCATAAAACACCTGAAGTTGGCCTTGGGAATGGCATGACATTTTGCAGGAACTGCATTAAACCCCATAAGCTCCATATCAGCTTTCCACAGTCCCAGTCTGACTGCCAGGACTGTCCTGCAGTTTCACCTTCTCTGATAAGGCAGAAAATCCACATGTAGAAGCCTATTGCGACCACCCACCTCCAGCATTATTGCAAAAGGAAATGAGCTCAGACTTCCTCAGAATTTCAAGTATTCCCCATACAGGGCATATCAGCATTTGGTTAAACACTGAAAAACTTCCAGAGCTCAACTTGTGTAGGTGGAAAGGGCAGAGGTATCACTTACTAGTCCTCCTCAACTCCCAAGGCCTCTGGAGGAGCCTGGAAATGCAAGCTCATCACTCAGCCTTTTGGCTCTCCGATTCAGCCTGGGTATCTGACACGAAGGCCTTACAGACTCATCAGCAGTAGCCCACAAAGCTTGCTGAGAGGCGAGGGAAATTCCCATCTTCAGGTGAGTGACTTTGTTCTTAGTTGGTAATGCAGATGATCATCAACACCTCTGGAAAGTAGTGAAGAAACACAACTCCTGAAAGTTTAAGAGACACTAACGTGTGGGTTCTCCCTTACCAGCAAGGAAAGTCACTGCACAGGTCTACAGCATACAGGGCAATAGAAACCAGAGCCCAGGTGTGTTCGGCATAGATAACCTGCAGACAAGTAATTAGCTGTCATAGGCTACAGCAAGCCCTAAGTGACAGATCAAAACGAGACGGGATGAGGGACAACGTAGCAGTGAACACGGATACTGATATAGGGACGTGGGCTTACAACCATCAGTAATACTCATCCCTTACAATTAAAGCAAACAGAAATGTCTCCCACCCTGCACTGCCTTAGTGCAGTCTCCTCAGCAAGGTGCCTGCTTTCAGAGGGAGAGAAGGTAAAAAGGATGTCTGTGTAGTGCATCACCATGTATCTCTATTGATACATCACCATGTATCTCTGTCAGCATCTTGGTGCAGTTAGCGCCAGCCTCTGGAGCTGAAGTTGGCTATTTGCTGCACATATTCGTACTGGTCATGAACTTGATGAGCGATATTTGCTGCAAAGTACCTTATTAGGTTCTAATGAAGGATGCCAGGAAAAAGAAATGATAGAGGAGTAATCGTGCCTCCTAAAATGAAAATCTGGAAAGCGTCCAGAGAGATCTACACAAATTGTGTATTTTAACCGCAGGATTTCTGCAATAGTTTTCTATCAACCATCAATCACTAGTTTTAAATCTAGACTGCCTTCATTATAAACCAGAGACACAAATGACAGCAGAGGTCTTCCGCACTAAATACATTAAACCCCAGTGCTGCAATTTACCTTTCTCTAAATAATACCATGTCTCCCTGTGCTTAGTATAAAGAATGCTGCAGAGACAGCACTACAGTCGCTTATTCGCAAGGGGAATGAAAGGTTAAAGGCAAACACTATATGAGCAGTTATTATTTATAGACCACGGCGGTGTGCTTTCTACAGCGGAGACGCAGAAGATGACACTGGCTATTCCCTAGAGAGATTTCGGTTTAGCTGAAGCAGAAACAATGCCGAACACTCATAAGTGGTACAGGCAGTGGAGGAACGCAATCTGAGCCGCCCTTACTTCTACACAGTAACGTACAGCAATGATGTCTAGACTTACAACCTCCTGCATTTTGTATCTACGCCCGTGTAAAGAGGTTCCGTGTTCGGTGCCTCGCAGAAGGAGCGCATCTTAGAAGGAAGGCTCCAGGCAACTCTGTACCACCAACCTGAATTTAACTGGGTGGTGTTTTTCAGGTGGAAGAGGCACTACCAAAGTCGAATGCCCAATTTAAGAACTCTCTCTACTTACAAAAAACAAGGAAGGTGAGCAAAGAGGTACAAAAGCCTTAGGAGACTGCAGGAGTTAAATCCTTAAAAAAAAAAATCTGTAAATTCGGGCCAGATTCTAACACCCACATACCAGCCTGGGCCAGGAGCATCTCTCTGCACAGGAAAAGATGTGCTCTTCACCTCCTTCAGCCCTGAAGGCACCTGCATGAAGTGTAGCAACTGATTCAAAAGCTAATGATCTAAGACCAGGCTTTTCTTAGGTGTCTTTGGAAGTTAGGTGCCAAAATCCCACTCTGAGCTGTATGGTTGAAACTAGGGGGATGCAGTGTGAAGCCGTCTGTGTTTCTGGAGCTATTCCTCCACATTTTACGGGTAAGCCTTCAAGTGCAGCAGTTAGAGCTGTATCAAATACATGCAACAGAAATATTTTTGCACCGAAAAACACCTCATGAGTGATAACCCCAAAACTGTCCGAAGACAGCACGGGACAGAGTTACAAGGACAGTTTGGAGCTGAGCCCCTTGCTTACAATGACTTAAGCTACCTCCTCTGAAAAGCAAGGTAATTCTGCAAACACAGAAAGGTAAAAATAATGTCATCCTTTGAGCACATCTCTGAGGCACTGGACTGATGCCACTTGTTTCAGTAGCTGAAAGGGAAATGCAGGTTCACTGACCTTTTCTCTTTTGTTGGTACAGAATGTTCACATCCAAAAGTACAAGAACACCTCTGGAAAACCTCCAAACCTGAGCAGCTTAAAGAAAAAAAATAATTTAAAAAGAAGGGCAAATCTCACGCAGCTTCTGAACGCAGGGCTTCTGAAGGTGGCGTTGGATTGCCAGGCTCTGCTGGCCAAGAGATAAATGGGATTAGCACACAGAACAGAAAAGCATCGGCCCGATGGAGCGCCACATGTGGCACTGTACAGGGTATGTCTGAAAGATGCTCACCCACTGCCACCTTCTAGGCAGACGCTGACACATCACAAGAAATCCCGCAGCTTTTCTAAGCGCCAGCTATGTGGCGCTTGGTGGCCTGGGGGAAGCCCTCTTTTTCCTCCCAGCCACCCCAGCTCACTTCGCCTGCACAGCACTCAGCCGTTTGCCCTGGATGCAACCCCCCTCCTGTGGGGCTGGGAGTGTATGGAGCGCTATCAATAGGATTTGGGGTATTAGTATTACTATTATTGACCTAAGATCTATGAGCTCTGGTATAAACCCGAATGCAACAGCACATATGCCAGAGGTGCAGAGGACAGACATGGCTCCCTGCCCCAAGGACGCTGCTCGTGAGCTATAGCAGTTCTTGTTACAGCCAAGCTTGGCTGGGTTATGTGATTCGGAGACCTGGGCATAGCTTCAAAAGCTCCTGCAGTAATGAATCATGACACCAGTTACTCATAGCTTGCTGTAATGTTTAGAAAAGTGATCAGAAGTATTTACACGTCCAAATTGCAGAAGTTGCTGCCTGCCCCATGCTGGGCTAAAGCTACAGCTGGTACTTGCCCCATGCAGGCAAAACGTAAAAAGACTGGAAGGCTGCACGGAACTGGAGGAAGCAACCAAAGGACATGGCCCGGCCTCTGAGTGTGCCAGGACTGTCCCCGTGTACAGCAAAGGTGGAAGGATTTCAAACAGCACGAAAAAGCAGCTCTTAACACTGCAATTTTCCACCCAAATCTTCAACTCTGGGCTGACTCCTGTGGCCAGAAGCCTTCAGTAAGAATTACGAGGAATCAGTTTGTGCATTGCCAAATGCAGGTGGTCTTAAAGAGACTGAAAATAAACCTACAGCGGGCTGCACGACCTCCCTGTGCCCTACTGAATTTGAGATGAGGGCAACCCCACCGACGCAAATGGGATCTCCAAGGGAAGAGAGCATTAGTTGGTGATGGTGCGAGACAGTGCATGGAGTAGCAAGGTCAAACAGGTCTCCCAAGGCCTGAGCACACCATTCATCTAACAAGAATCTCTTGTTTCTACATTTGATGCCTGTATCATGCTGTTGACCCACCTTCCTTTTAACCAAACGTGTTTGAAGTCTGATTCTTCCCAGCTCTCACCTGCTCATTGTTTTCCAAGTGTGATGTAAATCAGAGCAAACCAAAACAAGCAAATGCCCAAACAAACAAGCAGGAAAAAAAATTGCTCTGCAAACCAAGACAAGCACCAGGCTGATGGCAGTGCAGAACCAGCCCTTTATTCTCCTTCTTCCTGTCATTCACAGTCACAACCATTAGCTAAACCCCACGGGTGCCTCCCCTCCATGCCACACAGTTTCCTCACGTGCATGGATTTTAGTCAGAAGGCAGACAGATAATAATTCGACGCCAAACAAACCCACCGGCAGCAGTGATGTTCTGGTGCTGCCTCTTGCAGAGAGCTTTCAGCTATCCCAAGTTTAAATTAACTTTCTGAGAGGGCACAAAAGCCAGACCTCAGGTAATTACATACTCATCTCTCCCTTGGGCTCAATATTTATTTATTTTAGGATGTCTAACAGCTCTCTTGGGCTTGCTCTACAGCTCAGGAAAAATGATTACTTAGTCCCTGAACCTACAAACTCTATTCTGTGTAAATTTTACACCCGGAGCTATGCAGGGTGATTAAAAAAGGCAGAGTTTATCAAACTTTCTGAAAGCTTGATTTGCTTCACGGCTCATCTGTCTTCATAAAACCTGCTGAAGGCTGAAACAATGGGCAAAATTTCATGATCAGCACTTATGTAAGGAAGAGAACGTGTATACACCACTTAACTTTATTGATTTTGATTTTTATCTTGTTTTCCTAATAATTGGTAAGGTTTATTTGATTTGTTTTGCTTTTTAAAACAAGCCAGCTTATGAGGCTATTAGTAATAATTCACAGCCTGCTATGCTCTGTATCTTGTGTCCTCTCAAAGGGACACAAATCCACATTTGACATGGGGACAATCTCCCCAGCCTTAAAATCTGTTAGTTCTTATGCAGATGCTTCAATTTACACCCATGAGTTGTTCCCCTACAACACCCAGCAGCTCATCTCTTTGGGGCTTTAGAGCTTCCCTCATTACCAGCAGGACCGTCTACCCCACGTATTTTACGCAGCCATCGCAATGAGAGACGTCCATGTGGAAAAGCAGATGTTTTCCCACCGAGGTGCTGCCCTGGAGGTCCATTTAAAAAACATTATAGCGGATATACAACTGTATGGAAACATACAGCTTGTGGTGAATTTTTTGGTTAGGTTTTTTTTCCATAAAGTGCTGGTTCAGCAGCTGGACGGGACTTGGCGACTAGGCTGCACTGAAGGGGATATCCCATTAAGATACATGACAAATTGAGCATTTGTGGGGATATAAGATCCATTTTTCTCATGCTCTAGGACAATGTGGTATATTATCTCTATGTCTGTAATTTGAGGGGAACTGAAACCAGGATTAGGCAAGGCTGAGTAGGACCTCTGCCCCCTCCTTTCTCCACAGGCTGCACGCGTGGTTCCTGCTGCTGCTCCCAAGACTTCTCCCCAGTGCAGGCGGAGAGCAGCATGCCTTGGACAAAGCTACCTTTCTGTGAGGAGTGAGACATCGTCTGCCTTCAGTTCAGGCAGGAGGTCACCAGAAGGCTGGCAGCCAAGCTTCAGGCTGCAGCATAAGGCAGTATCGATGGGAAATACAACCTAGATTCTGGCGCTACTGCCTGCAAAAGAAATAATTCTCATTGTATCTCTTGGTGCTCCCTACTAAGGACTAACAGATTTCATGCTGAAGTATAGATGATGTAAGAACTGGTTCTCACTTAGTGTTAATTAGCACCCCCATAACTGCATTGTGTCCGTTGTTCAGCATCCCAGCACACTCGCCTGTAGCACAGGTTTTATCTGGCCAGGCTTGATACAGCATCCCTGACCACCATGGCCCAGCTGGTCCCATTAGCACTGCTGGGCACAGCTGGAGTCAGCCAGCAGCCCTCTCCCTTTCCTCCCCAGTGTAGGGTGACACAGCCAGCGTGAACCGCGCTGCAGGCCCAATGGGAAGCAAGATTGAAAACAAGCCTAATGCTGCACTGGTGCACAAGGAAAGATACCATGTGTCTGTGGTGTCTCTTTAACAGGGAGAGTCTCATTTTATTCTTAGCCTAGCAGAACCAATCGCTTATCTCTAACCATCCCGTGTCACTCACTTCTATCAGTAGGAACTCATAAAGCTTGGGAACACGGTGAAGAAGGAAGCCATGCTAATGAAAATCAAGGAAATTAGGAAACGTAATTCCAAATATGGAGCTCTCAAAGCAGCCTTGAGCAAACCACTCTGCTTCCCAGAAACCTGATTTCCCAATCCACAAAACAGGACAGCAAGCACTTTGCTGTATACTTTATTGGAGCAGCCGTTTTGAAGTCTCTTTGGATATGCTTCGCAGATGGAAAAGTTGATGAGAAGATATATATGCACATATAAAACGCCCCAGCTAGCTGAGCTTCCAACACGGCCAAGCAGCAACCGACGTAGTGAAAAATAGCGGTTTTAAATATTGTTTCAGTGGAAGTATAACAGCTCCTTCCTTCCACAGGTGCAATTACATCCCACAGCGTGCCCAGGTATGTGAGGCAGGACCTTATTTTACCGACTACAACCAGTTCATCCTTATTGCTGGTCAGAACCAAGACCCCTTTCTCTGTTTTAGGGCCTGGAGGAAGAGGAGGAAATAAATACGTTGTCAAGGCAGAAGACAGCAGATACTTTTATGACCCATGGGAACAGAGGTCCTCATAGCTCTGCAAAACATAAACGTCTCCAGATAAAATTGTTAGCTCTGGATGGAGCACATTTCCTAAATGTTTAATTTGGAAATTACCTCCCAGAAGAGTTGCTCCATGTTTTGCTAAACTATTAGACAAGCAGCCCAGATCCACCAAGAACCTCTGACGAGGAAACATTTAGTCAATCCAACTGCATGACGGTGACAGATTTCGGAAGTCACCCACGTGTGGTGACTGCTGAGGGCCAAAAGGTAAAAACAGTATCAGCCAGCAACGGGCAAGTCTGCACCAGGGGGCTGGAGGACCAAGGCACTGGTTTGGAGAGCCACTGTGAGGGATGGGCCTGCTCAGGTCCATACGAACATGTCTACAGGCTGGTACGTTCCTACAGGAGTGTTTACGGCAGGACAGAAAACTGCAACTGCTAACAAAAATCAACAAGTTTCAACTTAAGAATTGGAAAAAGAAAAAAAAAGAAAGCGATACTTCAGGGGTGTTTTATCATGCAGACATAAACCAGATGATAACTACTTAGCATACTTCGTAAAAGCACTGAAACCAAGCACCTCGTAGAGGCAGAGCCCTGACAAATCGCCCAGCCACCTACACGCATTTATGGTTGTGGCTGTCCAGGGATCACTTAGAACTAAATTAGCAATGGAAGTCATTAGACGAGGAATAATTCCAAGAAACTGGAGTCCCAATAGCAGAAAGTGAATAAAGAAATCATAATTGCAGGCAACAGGGCAAAATGACAGCGCAGTAGAGAGCCTGTTTCCTCAATGGAAGCAACATGAATTGTAATAAAGTCAGCGTGAGGCAAAGGTGCCCTGAAGAGACTGTCGTTATTTCCCCTCCAGGCTGCAGACCACCACTTAATGCTTTCCATTTAAGCAGGAAGGCACACGATGAGGTCCCTTAAGAGCCACAGTGTCTCCTGAGCCTGGGCATTGTTGCTTCTTCCAGGTGTGACCGTGCCGCCTCAGCCCTGAGGGGCTGTGGGCAGCCAGCACCCACCCACAGCACTCACTGTATGGGAACGGACAACACATTTATCTCGTGGAAGGAATGAAATTCAAGGAGTCTTGAAACCGAAGAAGAGGACGGGAACTACACTGGTATTTCCTGCGCCCTGTGTGACAAAACAGGACCTGGTATTTTAGATGGAGAGGGCTCTCATCTACTTATGGTGCAACAGGATGAAAGAATTTGTGCAGGGAATCACGGGCTATCTTTCTCCATCCCGATGTAGTATAGAAAAGGCGCTTGAAACTCCTTTAATATGCTATGTGCTATTTGTTTCACAGCCCTAAGGAGAAAGTCCAAAAGGACTGTTGAATCCCCAGATACTTGAAGCCACAGATCTCCCACACGTCTGGGAGAGCCCTCTAGGGCAAGCAGCCACAATGTTCTCATCCTATGCCTTCACTCTTCCACAAGCACCTGCATTTGCTGTCCATCAGAGACTGGGACTGCTGAGCCACAGAGGTGTTTGGTCTGATGGGGTATCCCTCCTCCTTGTCTCTCCTCCACTTGCTAATGTCTGGCTCCATACATGCACCATGAAGGTGGTACCAAGCCCAACTTCAGCCCAATTTTTAGCCCGCTGTCCCTACAACAGGGCAGGTGTGTGTCACAGAGCCAAGAAGGAAATGCCCAGCAGCCCCAGCACAGCTTTCCTGAGCACAGGAGAAATGCCTGGTGACAGCTCCATCCCATCCCAGAGAGGCGCAGCCGTGCAGCTGCCAAGTGCTGCAAACCACAAAGGCTCAATCAAATGGAGGCCCTTACTGGCAGACACGTGTACTGAGCCAGAGCAGCTTTTTGGTTTTTTTTCCCCCGCCTTCCCCTCTGTCACTGCTGAACAGGGCAGAGGAAGCGCGCTCCAGGCACACACACGTACCCAAACCACAGACAGTTTGCTCTGCTGCAAGCTCAGTCCTAATAACAACCAGGTCTCCGCTGCCGGAAGCCTCCATGTTTCTCAGTCCTGCTCAGTGACAGACCTCCATCGCACAACACAGCCAGGATCCAGCCGGGTGCTGCTGCCACAGCAGGCATGGGGCAGCCCTGGCTGCACATGCGTGTTGGCGGACTTTCTCCCCTTTCCCAAGGCACAGACCCCTGTGCATGGGCTGCCTTCCTTCTCCATGCACCAGGGCACTGTCCCCAGCAGTGCGGTTTGTAAAGATCAGTCTTCATGGTTTCACACTCCTTCCCTTTCCCCAGGCTCTCACTCCTCACTTCCCCTTCCACAAACAGGAAATCATGTCCCAGCTCTTTCTGCCACACATCTCTATTGGAGACAGAAGCCCTGGTGTAGGTAGATCCTGCATGCCCAGCCCTGCGGAGCCAGGCTGTGCCGCTGGCAAGATGCACCTGGGAAGCCCACACTGAATCCGATGTTGGCCATAGAGAAAACTTGGGCTTAAAAGTTCTAGTTTGTGTGAAGTAGCATATGTATTTGTTAAGAGCATCTGGTGGTTCCTCTACCTTGTTGACAAGATGCTTCTCTAGCAGAGTCAGGCATGTGGTCCTTGTCTATTGACAGGTTCCCTCCTGCTCTCCAGGAGCAGGCTGTGACTGCAGAGTGCAGCTCTGGAGTTGCTACAAACAGGTCACACAAGAGACTTACTTACAGTTAGCTGGCACGCACAGCTCCAGCCTTGGTTTTCAGGGACAGGCAGCTTTTCAAAGGACAGAATGAGTCAACATCAGCCAATGGGCCACAAGTTAGGTCCAAGCGAGTGGACACAGGTATCTGTTGGACTAGCACTGCAAAACACCCAGCTTGACAGGTTCCAGTGAAGACAAGGGGAGCCTCAGTGCAAACAGTCCAGTCACAGAGGTGGCCTTAAAACCCCCTACTCTCAAAATCCCATGTGTGCTGGCAGTGGCAGCTTGGCCAATTGAGAAGCCCTCAGGCTTCAGCCCAGCTGCTTTTCCCTACTTGTTCTGACTATCGAAGCTCTTGCCTGGCCTGAGTCTGGACTGCTGACAGAAGTGTGTGTGTAAGAGGATGCAACATGAACACGAAGGCTGAGGTTGCGCTCTGCACAGAGTCACCAGGGAAGCTGTAAACCCCTGGTTGCATATCTCTGTCACAGAGAGACTTCTGGCTCCAGAACCATCCACGCATATCCTTCCCTCATGACTAAATTCAGTAAAACTCAGGACCCAGACCTCTCTGCACGTGACAAGTCAGATCCTTCCTTGTTAGTCCTGATGAAAGGTCTCCACAGAACTGCTGCTGGAGTGAGAGGAACCCAGGCTGGTGTGGGAAGCCCTGTAAGCTGCAATCCGGATGTGCTGGGAGCAGCACCAATGCGTCTAGACTTCTGGTTTCTTTGTGAGAGGCTGGTGTATAGGTCCACAAAATGAAGGCAGAGGCTCCAGTGGGGACAGCCAGCCTGGAAAGCCTCAGCAGAGGTTAGGACCCAGAATCAGGTTGCATCTCAGAAGCTCTTTTGAAAAGGTACCGTTAACTCTCAGATTGGTCAAGGCAGAGAGCCTTCCTTTATGAATTATAGATAAGCCCTCTGATGTAGCACATGCCAGATACCCTGATGCTCAGCTAAATGCAAGGGAGGAGGGGGAAAAAACCATGCAGAGACACCTCATCCTCCAATCTGGTGCTAGTTTATAATCAAAGATTTTGACAAGCTAAGGGCCCGATTTCAAAAGTACTCCCATAAGGTTCTAAACGAGTGGCTAGATCTTCAAAGAGCTCAGCTCTAATTCAGGCACATAAATGAAGCGGACAGATTATAACAAAACAAAGCAAAACCCACACTGAGACAACAGCAGCTGTCTGTATCCACAAGCAGCTGAGAACGACAGCTGAGAGAGAAACACAGGCCACCAGGGAAAGCTCCGGCAACCGCGCCTTGGACCGAGTCGCCCCGTTGCTCCTTTCCCCGTAGCCTTGTGCCTCATGCAGTGATGCTGTTGGGAGCTGCTGGGAGAGTCCCGTTCCTCCTTTGAGGTGCTGGGTGCCAAGAGGTTTGCATAATCTGGCCATGGGAACCAAGCTGGGAGGAGGCAGCACAGGCAAACCATCAGCAAAGAGATGTTACATGCCATCAGGGGATGACAGAGACTCCAAGATGGAGAAGCAGCCTTACGAAGTATCCCCTTGTTCGGTAGAAAGGATAAAGGGTGCCATGGGATTAGTTAACTCAAACGCTTCTGTTACTGCATACAAACACTCCAGCTTTTGCAGATGTCTGCAAAGGACTGTCAGGCAGCTGTGGAAAAGGAATATGAGGAAATTGCCCATAAGAACACGGTTAATTCAGACCAAAAAGGCAGGGGCGAAACAGCTTGGCAGATCTTCTGAGGGTAAAGCTACAAACCCCACTTATTGAAAGTCTGGATACTGGGAAACTCAATCTGATAGAGTTAAAAGACATTATTTTGGCCTGCCAGAGGCCTGAACCAGCCAAGTTCAGCCCAGCTGCTGCTGTTCACAGCTACAGCAGCACCTCTGAGCAGCTAACGCCTAAAGAAACCCAGCTCTCCCAGCACATCAGGGACCATACGCAGTGCCAGATGATCGTGCACCACCAGTTAAATTAAAAGAAAAAAAAAAAAGAAAGAAAAAAAAGAAAAAAAGTAATATTTACTAAAAAGCATTGGGAAAAAAGTCCTCTTTTCCAATTCAAATTCTGACAGTATTGAAAGAGGCGAAGGCAAGGCATTTCTTAATGATTTCATCCAGTCAGCAGAAGGCGGTGGTGGGTTCCTTCGGGGCTTGGGCTTTTTTTGTGTCCCACCAGCCCCTTGCGCTACCATGTCAGAGCTGGCTGCAGAACTGGGAAAAATGACTGCCACGCAGACATCCAAGATTTCTACTAGCAGTTTTAATAGCTGATTTCCTTTTGCTAGTGCTATGCTTGGCCCTCTTGTCCTCTACTCCAAGAGATTTCTACCAGTTCTCATTAACTACTTTAACAGCTTCAGAACCTGGCTGCTTCTGAGGGTCAAAAGTCTGGGAACAGATGGCTATTCTACTAAGGTTCACAGGCTCCAAGAATCCTTTAATTCTTCTTCTCTCACCTGACTCCCATGGCACCAAGAATCCACTGCGGCTGGCCCATCCTGACCCAAATAGGGTACCTTGTGCCCACAGATCTCCCGGGTGGATTGCAGTGAGGAGCCCAAGGTCAGAGTGGAAGCAGGTGGCTGCACTAGGACAGCCCCGAGCACCCAAGGATGCCGTCTGGTGGGAGTGATGAGGGGCTGTCCTCCCAGATGGCATGGTTTATTTGCAGGAAACATTAGCAGCACCATTACTGCATAAAACACGTGATAAAACCTCACTCAGTTCATACCATCATACACTTCTGCCCCACGGAGTGGAAGATATGAGCAGTTAAGAGAGCCGAAAAGTTGTGTCTCATCAAGGAAGAGAAAAAACTTGAGGAGCTCTTTACAGTTTCATTTTTAACATGTACTGAGACATCAGCAATGCTTCTGATGTCACCCGCCATCTCCTCATTACTGGCCTTTGCAGCATTTCACAGCTAACGGTGCCTAGGGACACACAGACCTTCACATATTGCTCCATGAGGTATCAGAGGACCCATGGCCCATCTGTCCTTTCCAACTCCATGTCCCTATGAGCTAACCTGCCAGGCCACTATTCCTTCTTGCTGAAGGAAGGATGAATTCAGGTAACTCAATTATCAACAAAGGATCATTAGTGCAGAAAACAAAAATTCAGGACAGGCATGACTGCATGGATCACCCAGGCATCCCACTGCTCCGCCTTTTTCCACATGAATTTTACAAAATGGTTTTTGGAGCTGCTGCAATCACATTCCTTTACCACGCAGCATCCTTGTTTCCTCAGAACTGAAGTCTGCTCTAGACAGAGTCCTGAAAATAAGAGATAGGCCCTGAATAGCTGTCACTTGAGAGGTTAGCTTAGATTGTTTTTAATGGTCTGTGGTACTCATAACTGGTTATAAACTGACAGGGGAAAACGATAAAAAGAATAAGATCTTGCGTTTCTGAGCTCACATCAAAGAGGAGATTTAAAGAACGACTAAAAAGGCTGTCAAAAATGGAAGGCTTTACTCAGCAGCCCAACAAAACAACCTTCAGAAAAACAAGAAATGGTGTCCCAAACCAAATTAACCAGATAGGGAAACTGCTAGCTGAAAAGTAAATATTTTACAAGTCCCACATCTGCTACGAGAAAGACAAAAAAGCCTGAAAAAACCTGATCACAAGAGAGATGTTTTGGCTGTAGGAAGAAAGGACTGGTATAGGATTTGGGAGTACTTACAGTTCTTTTCTGCACTACTGACTACGTTAAAGTCATCAGCCAGAGCACAGCTCTCCGTTACACTGCACAGAGTCTTTAGCTTACTCACTACCTGACATGAATTTCTCTTACCAGGCTTCTTTAAAGTTCCCTTTGTATCCCCAGCTTTTTTAACTGCCATCATGAACCTCCAAGATTTAACCCTAGGAGACAAAGCAGCAGCCTCCTGATGGAAAGATTAATGCCACCCCTCAAAGAAGTGCAGACCCATGAATTATCCACAGGTCTTCCATTCAGCTTGTACCTGCAGTTAGCCCAGTGCTGGAGCGGAGCCATGCCCAGGGTGAAGGAAGGGCAGCAGCCAGCAGGTTCCCCTTCTCGTTTGCTTCCCTCTGGATCTGCAATGCACAGAGCGAGGACAGCAGGTTCCAGAGCTCTACCTCCTCCGTGCTGAGCCATCCCAGAACAGATGGTGCTGGGTGCATATACCTGGAGCAGTGCTTAGCAATCCCTGAAATGCTTTCTGATGCATACTTCCCCACATTGCCTTTGCCATCTCCTGAACTAGAACTTGGCCCCATGGATCAGCAGCTCCTCAGTCGCTCGACTTGAAGGGAGCACACCATACTAGTCAGGCAAGCGCTACTCAGCGTGGAAGTAAAAAACAGCTTTGGCAGCACCCACTCCTGCTGCCAACCAGGATCTTCCAGGTCCTCAAGTCACTCCAAGCAGCTCGCTTTCCTTTTTAAAGTTGCACCATTACAGCTATCTGATAGTGTCCCCTAGGCCTAAGCATCCCCTGGGTGAGACCAATTCCCCAAGGACTGAACTGTCTTTTGAACACAACCCCTCCTTAGCATTTGGGACTGGTATCAAACCCCTTTGCAGACTCATCGGGCCAGATGATCCGAGCGAAGGGCAGCCACGCGAGCTCAAGCGCTTTGCCAGTTTTAAACAGACAAGGGAAAGTGCTTCTTTCCATAGTGGGAGGTGAACTTAGGGAGCCTGCTGCCATGGGAGCTGGTGGAGGCAGACAGTATCCAGCAGGTTTGAAAAATAAGATGAAACAGATTCATGGCCAAAAGGTCCGTAAAGGACTGGGCAGGGAGGTACCCCCAGCATCCCCCCTTCAGAAACCATGGGTGTTGGGAGCACAAAGGGAGAGACTTCAGAAAAGCGCCACAGCCCCACACTCCGTGCCCAACCATCACCTTCTGCTAGCATGACCAGACACTGCTTGCAGGGCTAGCCAGACCCTGGGGTGACCTAGTCAGACATGTCTTACGTTCCTACAAGGCAAGTGCAGGGCACCAAAGCCCCTGACACACCACTCCCAGGCTTAGCTGAGCCAGCTGCCCAGGGAAGGCCAACCAGACACCCCGTGAAGCCCTGAGAAGCCCTACAGCTCTGCTTCTGTACTGTCATCATGCAAATACCCAGTGCAAAGCACTAGACACAGGACGCTGCAGAGAAAACCTTCAGCTAGAGGCTTCTTCCTCTTGCTGGAGTTCTTTATGTGCATGCTAAGGGCCAAAGCCTTGCCTCCAGCTCAACGGTGAGCCCAGGGAATCCAGATGGACAGAGGATGGTCACACAAGCACATTCCTACACAACAAGGGGAGGAAAAGGAATCACTGATTCACAGAATCGTAGGGGTTGGAAGGGACCTCCAGAGATCATCAAGTCCAACCCCCTGCCAAAGCAGGGTGCCTAGGACAGGTCACACAGGTAGAAATCCAGATGGGTCTTGAGTGTCTCCAGAGAAGGAGACTCCACAACCTCCCTGGGCAGCCTGTATCAACTGACACGTGTCAGTTTTTATGCCAACTTGATATCTTGCATGTGCAATTACTGCAGAAACGAGCCTGGGTAATTGTGGCCATCTGCACCCGTTACCGCCGTTTGAGGGGTATTCATAGTAACTGCACGTTAGCCAGGCCTGCCACTGCACAAACGTATTAAACAGCTAATTAATTAAAAGAACAGGCCTTCTCTGCTTAGGAGGAACAGATCATCCACTAATCACAAGAACACATTTTCTCCATCTGTTTGGATTATTTGCCCCCTCCCCAAGGTCACCAGGGAAGATGCAACTGCCTGCAGCCTGCTGGGGTGGAGAGCTTTCTGCTGAAGCACCTTTCTTTGTGTAACAAGGCTTCAGACCCCAGCTGCTTCCAAAAACATAACCAAAGCATTCCCATGGACAGCGCAGAGCTCCTGGATTACCTCAGGTGACCTTTGGATTAGACACCAACCCTCTTTCCACCACTCCCAGCACTCGCTCACCAAGCACCGAGGCAACTCATCACATACTCCTCATCAGGGCAGCATACGGGCAGCCCAAGTGCACATCCCATACAACGCCTCTTGCCAAGCTGGTTCCTCTCCTGGCTCCTGTTTCTACAGCAAACTCCTAATGCAACAGTAGATTATAAATACACAGAGGATGGCTGTGCCCCAGCACTTTGCTGACATATGGTTCTGGCTTCAGTCAGAAGCTATGGATTTAAATTTAGGGATGGAGCAGGAGGTTAGGTTTCAAAATTCCAAGATAAATCCTCCCGGAGGAGGCAGTGAGACCAGAATTTCCTCCCTCTGGTACAGCCCTAAAGCAGATGGGAGCATGGGGTCAGCACTGCCGAGCAAACCACGCTGTTTGTGCGGCCCCAAATGCCGTGCCCAGGTTTTCAGCTCTCCGAATATGGTTGTAGCTATGGCCCTTCGTACCAGCTGCTGCTCCACCAGCACCAACCAAGCTGCCAGGACTCTTGCTGGACGTCCAGTCTTCAGGTAGAAAGATTCCTCCAGCTATTGGCTTGCAGTAATTCCTTACCTCAGGTTGAACCAGCACTTCCATTACCTCCCCATCCCTTCCAAACAAGTGACAGTGTGCAGGGGCAATAAGCTACCGGCCTAGCAGCTCTGGCCATTTGTCCTTTGGGATGAAAAACAAATACATTCCAAATCATTGTGAAATATCCATGAAACAAACGAAACCGCTCTGTGCTGCACACGTGAAATGCAGTGCTGAAGAAGCCACTACAAGCCAAGAAAGTGCAAACTGCTTTCATCATTTGGTGCTGTACATGCTCGCCCTATTACAGTAGATTTTACTTCAATTGTCCTTACTTCAGTTGTCCTAAATTAGAGTCAATTCTCCATCTTTATGTGCCTTCTTTTTACTTGAACAATAAAAAACTTAAGAAATTATTTCTTGTGCTGCAGATGCTGGCAGACAGGCTGCACCTGACGGTGGACCTGTGAAAATACTGCACTTGGATAACCACAGTTGTTGTCCAGGCAGTGCGATCACTTTATACTTGCCAAGAAGCTTTCTGATGTCTCCTGCCCAACCCCCAGATCTCCACAGCTCCACAGATGTCCTGAGCTCTGTATGGCAGAAAAAGGCAGCATGCCATGGCGTGGCTCCTGCTGCTGCTCCTCTGAACTGCAGCAGAGGATTCAGGGCAGGACCCACGGCTCAAGCAAGCAACCACGACATGTGGGCACTTGGATAATTTCTAGAGGGTTCTGCCAGAGGACCACGTCAGCATCGCTGCAGGCGTGCGTGTTTTTACACTCTCCTTACACCCTTCTCCAGGCACAGGCTATCTACTGATGCGCAAAGCCCCAAATTTTACTGACTGCATCCACCATTCAGTCTAGTACCTTCTGAACGAGGGAAAAATGCCTTCAAAGAAACTGCATTCAGGCACCCTCTGCACGATGCTGTCTGCCCCCAGACCTCTTCCCCTTCCTCTGTGCCCATGGGAGGCACAGACCCAAGGCAAGCTTTTTGCAGAACCCACAGCCTTCGGTGCTCCCTGGCATCCCATCCCATCCAGGAGGAATTGCCCTGGGCATTATCTCCTCCCTGTACCACTTGACCACCTTGTTTTTGCTGAATCCAAACAAGTCATCCAAACAAAACCTGGTATCCTTGGTCCCTCAATCGCACAAGAAGCGGCAAACATGCTGAGTTAAGTGCAAGGTAAGCAGTTATTTTTATTTGGTTAATTAGAATTGCTCATCAAATTAAAACAACGAAGTGATTTACTGCAGAACCGGTACAGGTAGTTGTTGCTTAAGTACATTCCTGCATATTTGGCTACTTTAGGAATATTTTTTAATTAGCAGTTTCTCCTCGGCTGAAGCAAACCATAGAAAGTAAGGAAAGAGGAGTTTCACACAAGGACATTGCCGAATCCCTGAACTGCCAGCTATTTTTTTTCCTTCAGGGAGGATTTTAAATTAAAAGCAGATTGCCTTCATTAGCGCTACCAGGAGCCGTGTAACTGCCAAAGCTGACAGAAACACAACTGTGATTTGCAAATTTGGCAAGTGTCATTTTTCTCTTTCTACAAACGTGGGTAATGTCATTCATATTAAGAGGGCTTCTGTGGGGGACACGGCGCAAAGAACTCCTTCCCCAGGAGTGGAAAAATACCTCTGGAGCAGCAGCTTCACATTCCGGGGCGCCCAGGATCTCTCTCCTGGTTACTTTGCAAGGAAGTGCACTGCATTAAATTTGTGCTGGGAATGGCCAGACAATAAAAGCACTCGGAACCACCTTCTGATGACTGAGCAGAACACAGTAGCAAGCCTTTAATAAACACTTCAATGCTCATCTTTGACACACAGCCATATCCAACCTTCCCGTGACACGTTGCCAACCCCTCAGAAGCCATTCATCACGGTTTCACACCAAAACCTTTTCTCTTTACTTCCTACTAGCTTAAAAAAAAGGTCATATCCCGACAGGAAAGTTAGGTTTCTACCAAGGACAACTGTTTTTGCAGGCTTCAGAGTCTCACTTCAGTGATAAGGGGACAGTCCTGGTAGCGTTTTCGCTGTCTTTCAAATCCCTGCGGGAGCAGTCGCAGGACCGAGGCACACGTGAAGCCACGGAGCAGGGACAAACAACCTGCCATCTGCTTCCAGAGCGGCTCCGTGTGTCCCTCTCCCCTCCCCGGTACATTGGTCTCCTCCGGCTTCTGGTCCCTAACTCTCCTTAAGCCTCGGGAAGGAAGTTTGGCCTACACAGCGCCAGGGTGTTCAAAACCACACTGGAGTATTTTACCACAGTGCAATGATGTTGGCTTCTGGGGCAGAACCGAGCTGCTGAGGTGCCAGCAAAGCAATGGGGGTGTTGCTGACCCATGCACGCTTTGTGAGGTTGGTAACAGCCTCCTCAGCACGGCGGCTGAGCCCAAAGCTGTCACGTGTGGCTCCACGAGTCTTCTTGAAAAGGCAACAGAGATTACAGGGTGAAGGAACAGGAGCTCTCCAACCACAACCCAGGCACTCAGCAGCACAGCGCTAGAGACCACAGCAGCCCCAAGTAAACCAGGTATTTATTCCCCCACTGTAGCTGAATCGGGAAGGTCTAAACACACTGTCAAACTTTGCGGGAGGTAGTTTAACCCAGCAAGTACCACCACAGCCCAAAACGTAAAGTCTGCCTGTAATAATTAGGCTTGTAATACATATGATTTCATTTGACACTGTCATAGAATCAAGGCGAAAATAGCTCTCTATGCTGTAGCCACCAGTTTCCCAACTGCCTAAAAATAAAGGCAGGAGTGTAACGCAGTGCCAGGCATGGAACTAACTGAAGTAACGTTAACCTATTTTCAGGCCTGCAAAGGTAATAGCAGCACTCCTACTGGTAACCTTCGATGCTACCTAAACGTTCAGTGACTCTGCAGTTCGGGTTTGTATCTTCAAAAGGACCAGAGAATCCAGTTCTCCCTCTGTAGTCCAACTCTGTTCCACCGCACAGTGAACGGAGTTCATTATCCATTGAACTGACGACTAAGTAATGAGTTAACGATAATTAAACGGAAAGAGATACAGATTAAAGGAATTTATTATTCCCTGATCCGCCAAGCAAATTGTTTAGATACCTGCAATCAATGAGTAATGATGAAACAAAATAAAAACCCAACAAACCAAAAGAGTCGACAACAGGCTCATAAAAATCTGTTCAGTAAGGCCCATGTATCTTCGTTAGGGAGAACGGCACAGCATTTTAATCAACAAAACCCCCCTGTCCTTATACATCATGAGAACAGAGGCAGAATGTGGCCCTAAATTATGTCATTACTGTTTATTATTCATGTATCGTGGGACTGATGAAGATTTATGGTCCCATTGAGCTAAGTACTCTATAGTGAAATATAGAGAAATAGTGAGGCTTAGTACTCCAAGACTTTATAATTTAAAGACAAATTATAAAAACATGGTATTATGATTTAAAGACAGTGATGCACAGATGGGGATTGGAGATACAGATTAAGCAACTTGCCCAAGGTCACGCCAGACACGTGTGCCAGAGCAGAAAATTGAACTCACACCTCTGGAGTATCAGCACAGGTTTTTACTCGTGTAGGAGAATATTGCTTCTCCTGTTTGATTTCACTAGATGTCATCTTTCATAAACTGATAAATAAGGTCCAAAAATACAAATGTTACCTGGCAGTACTGGAAGGATTTCCTTTCGCCTCTCCTGCTCTGAAGGCCTTCACTGACGAAGGAACTTTACCTACACCTGATTTGCCTATCTATGGCACAGTTGTAGCATTTGCACAGAATTGTGGAATAATTTAAGCTGAAACATCTCCTGGAGCCATCTAGTCCATCCCCTCACTCAAAGCAAGGACAACTAGAGAAGGTGCCACAGGACCGTCTCCACTCAAGCACCAAATACCCTCAAGGATGGAAATGGAAATCCCATCACCTCTCTGGGCTCCTGTTCCATCGTTCAATCACTCATGTTGAAAAAGTCTTTCTATGTATGAAACGAGAATTTTCCCAATCCCAGCTTGTGTCGACAGCCTCCCATCCCGCCTCATGCACCCATGTCTACCTCTGTTTCCTCCATTCCCACCCACTGAATACTTGCAGACAGCAACTGGATATCCCCTAACCGTCTTTCTATACATCTCAATGCTGAGCAAACACGGATTTCAGAACTTCCCCTTGCACATCACATACTCTAGCACCCCAAGCGCCTTGGTGGCATGTGCCAGACGTTCTCCAGTATAGCCATACCTCTCCTTTAACTGAGTAGTCTGACAGTGGACATCGTGCTCCTGATGCAGCCTCACAAGCACTGAGCAGAAGGGTATAAGGCAGTCCACCTTTTTGGCCCTCTTCCATAAATCATGTGTGTAGTTAATTTGTTTCATCAATTCTTGTATTTTGATGCATTTTAACTACACAAACCCTGCCTCCCTCCACTCAGTAAACACCACAGGAACGGCATATCCCAGCACTTCTGGAAGTTGGCTGTTGCAGGGTCTCAGCCCATGCAGATGGATTGGGCTGTGAGAGCAACCGCTGCTCCTGCAAAGTCTCCTGGAGAGGGGCATTTCAGAGGGCTCTTTCTCTAGCTGACAAAAAGGAAATCCAGATCAGCCTGAGTGAGGTAATAGGCTCAAAATACATCGGTGATAGCAGGATAACACAAGGCACCATGTTGCTGGATACACATACATCAGCAGATATATTTAGGAGTTTAAGTCCCCAACCCTGTCACAGAGTGTATTGCTAACAATGGAAAGTAGTGAGTTTATGACTGCGACAAGCGACTGCCTCAGTGAAGCACAATTTAGCAGCACTGTGACTTCTTAAGACAAAACCCAAGCCCCCAGCCAGCTGATCAAGGATAGTGGGAGGAGTGGTACTATATTTAAACACAGGGCTTTGGCTTTCCCCACCAGTTTACAACTGACACACACCCTGTGTCAGAAGGTATTCGCTCCCTGGTCATTTTAAGGAAAGCAAAGTCACAGCTTAAGCTTTGCTTTGTTATATTTGCTGGCATCTGTGAAGACCTACCAATGTAAATATCATTTTAATTAGCTCTGCAAATGTGATATCAACATTTGGTTTAGGTTTCCCCTGAATGTACTGTCCTACAGAGTGGCAAGATCAGTCCCCTCAGTGACAGCCAGCTATCCTGTTGGGAAAGGCATCCGCATGCCATGGGACCTTTGGAGCTTTAGGCAATCCCACAGCTGAACTGCGCAGCACATGGGGACACATGTCCAGGTTTGGGCTGGGAAAGATTTAGTTCTTTTCCTAGTAGCAGGTACAGTGCCATGGGTTTGCTTTAGCATGAGAATAATGTTGATGACACAAAGTCAGGGACTCTTCTGCTTCTCATGCCCCGCCAGTAAGAAGGCTGGAGATGCACAGGAAGCTGGGAGGGGCCACAGCCAGGACAGCTGACCCCAACTGACCACAGGGATATTTCATACCAAAGGACATCATAGTTAAAATATAAACTGGGAAGAGTTGGGCAGGGGTGATTCCTGCTTGGGGACAAGTTTTCTCACTTGTACCCTTCCAATTTTCTCCCCCATCCTATCCAGGAGGAAGGAGTGAGCAATTGTGCAGTACTTAGTTGCCAGCTGGGGTTAAACCACGATGATATGGCCAAACTGCCAACCATGCTGCTGTCTAGGATAAGACAAGCAAGTTACTTATAGAGCCATGCCTGTTTCTGACACGTACCTGCTTGCCTTTACCTTGAGGGGTTGCTGCACATCTGAGCTCAAGCAGGGAAATCTCATCTCACAGGGACAGCGGCACAAGCTAGCTGCCACAGGAGCATCCCTCTGTGGCTGGCATTGAACCAGCTGCACCAGGAAGCAACAAGCCCAAAACAAGCCGTGTCTCCTCCTTCAGCCAAAGGCAACAGTGCTCCAGTCTACATCTCCCTCAGTGTGGGCTCAAGAGCTGCTCCTCAAAATTCCCTTTAGAGAACTCCCACTCCACGTACAGGCACACACACACACATGAAACCTAGCAGTCGCTCCCAGTTTCTCGGCAAGAAACCCTGAACTCTCCTACGGTGTTATTCCTTGCCACAGCAGCAGCCAGCGTTCCAAAAAGGCACAGCTGTACATTCCATACTTTTCAAACACAAAATCACTCTGGATACCAATAGGACCATTATAGCAACACTGAAAGTAAAGCAACAGAGTTCAGCTTTGGACCAGGATGAGCCACTGCTCTGTTTATGGATACGTTTAAAGCCACACCAATGTTTCCACATGCTCTGGGGCATGCCACATTGAGAACACTGCATCATGCAGATGACTTACCCAGGTGCATGACAGGTGCATGTGTTTGTGAGCACAGGGCAGATGCCCAGACAATGCTCTCCTCCATCACAAGCCCGGGGTATAGTCACCACATGCCTGAAAAAGTTTGTATTTGGGGCACAGAACAGACCTGGCGCAAGTCACAGAATCACAGAGCCATTTTGGTTGGAAAAGACCCTTAAGATCACCAAGTGCAACCACAAACCTACCACCCCTAAGTCCACCACTAAGCCAAGACCCTAAGTCCCACATTTACATGTCTTTTAATTCCCTGCAGGCACCATTTCCCTGGCAGCTCAGTCCAGTGCTTGACAACCCTTTCAGTGAAGAGATTTTTGCGAATACGAAATATAAACCTTCTCTGGCAGAACTTGAGGCTCATTATGTAGGAAAAGAGAGGGATACCCACCTCACTCCAACCTCCTTTCAGCACCTCAGCACAGCAAGGAGTGGCTGTCAAGCTTCACAGAGAGAGAAGCAAGGAGAAGGCCACCAGCACGCCATGTGCCTGAGGCTGGACACTAGTTACCTAAACAAGTCTTCTTGTAGCACACATTGGCTCACTTCTCATACGCTGCAACTAGTCAAGTAAAACACTTGCCAGGTAACGCTAAAAAGCACTTTACTTTGCTCTCTGACACCGATTTCCAATACTCCACATCCAACATCATTTTGGCCCCCTTGCACTAACCTGTCTCACAAGCGGCACCACACATTATCACCCCATATAAAGATGAGCACACAGAGCAGTTTAAGCTGCTTTCCACTTCCAGACTTTTTCCATGTCTAACATCAACGTGTAGCAGAGATTATTAAGTTAGCATTTACTATTACCTGATCAAGTAAAATCAAAGAGAGCTTCCGGAGACACAGTGAGTCCAACAGTCTCTGTTTTAAATCAAGTTAAAAGGAGGACAAGTGCACAGACACACCTGAAGACACAACGTAGTGCCTGATCACTGGCCCAAGGACAGCACTGAGGAACAAGGGGGTTTCCCTACCCTTACACTATGTGCAGGGACTCTCCTACTTGATGTGTGAGAGATCCATCCAACACCATATCACTTTTTGTTTGCCTGGTCTTAAACTCAGTTAGGGAACACGCAAGTGGCAGATGAAAAGCAAAAGGCAAACCGGAACGCTTCTCTGACCTCCCCACACACTTCCCAATCTCTCCCCTACACCAAACTCCCGAAGCACAGAGAGCTGGGACGTTGCTACATCCTACCACCATCAGACAGGATGGGGATGGGGCACAGGCCCTGGGGAGCCTGCGGCTGAGTCGACGGGACTTCTACCCACGGATTCCCACTATTGTGCAGCCCTCAAATTCACAGCAGATGAGCCTCTAGCTATGGTTTGGCCTTAGAGAGCCTCTCCAACAAAAACACCAGCCTCCTTCTCCCCCCAACGTGAAAGCCTCTGAGAGACCTCCCACAAATGAAAGGGGAGTGAGAGGGGCTTGGGTTTTTTTTTTGCAGGACTTGTTTGGTATTCTGTCACAATGCCAAACAGATGTTTGTAAAACCTAAACTGGTTATACAACTGTTTTAAACTCAGGCAGCTGTGCACCGCAAGCAACAGCATCAGGGAGAAGACCACTGCTCTCTTTTAAAGCACTCATGTCCAGGGACTAGAGTTTAATAAACTAAACTTCCCGTGAGTTATTCAAGCTCACTCATTCCAATTTAGTGTTTATGGTAGAGGAAACTGATGAAAAGAGCAAAGTGAAGTGGCTTTCCCAGCTTCACAGTGAAAATCTGCATCCAGGTGGGGGGCTAGGACCCTCCTGCCAGACCAGTGTACTAATTACAGCGCCCTGTTTCCACCATTCAGCTTATCTGGGGAGAGGCAGGAGTAGAGAGGAGATGGGAATGCAGCAGCCCTGCTTTGCCACTCGAACAGGATTCGCTTCCGGTTATGCCTGGCCCTCGCATCGGGATCAATCGTACAACCAGAGCACTGCAAACTTCCCTGCAACAACATGGACCGGAGTAGAAGAGATTGAAGGAGCTTCTTTTTGTATGTATTTAAAAAAAAATAAATGAAATTAACCTTACTATAATAAAAGTTGTGTCAGAAGTTTATTTATGGAAAAATTACAAATAAAAGTATTTCTGAAATATTATTATATTTTAATATATTAATAGTATAATATTGCACAATATGCAATATTTACTATACATTGTATTATATATTATAACAATATGTAATATATTGTGCGTTATGTAATATTATATATTCAAAATATTTTAATGCATATGAATATATTTTAGAAATATGAATGTTTTAGAAATATGACAGCCTGCTCCAGCTAAAAGGCAAGAGACTTGGGTAAAACTAGTGGAAACACTCCAACTATATAGCTTTACAATCCTGTAAAATACCACTTTTTTCAAGCCAAAGCCATTTGTCATAGAGCATTTGCATTTTAGTAACATAAAAGACTGACTGTCTGCATAATTACTGTCGTGTTGCTCTCTGAAACCACCATAAAACTTTGTTGTTGTTGTTTTTTTTAGGTTTTTTCAATACTTCAGAAGAACGTGTGGCAAGTTGGAAAAAGAAAGAATGTTTTACTTCTGTTGCTGGCACAGGGGTTTGTAAGGGCTGGGTAACCTCGCACTTCTGATTCATGCTGCATTGTATATGGAAAGGCACGAAAAATTAAATTAGTTTTGTAATCGCTGTACAGTCAACACAATTGTGATTAATGTATTTTCTACAACTCGGAGCAAGAGTGCTGTGAAACTCTGTCCCAGCACAGTCTGCTCGCTCACACTGTGAGAAAGAAAGAAAGAAAGATTAAAAAAAAGGTTTCTGTATCTGAAGAATTCTGAGTAAGCCAGGAACATGTCACCGGGCAGAAGTGGCTGACCCAGCTCACAGCTCTGTCACGTACAGACGAGCATTTGCAGTGTCTACAGCCTTAAAGCTTCATTATTTTCTGTGGAGCGATCTGGCAGCAGTGGTAACCTGATTCCCTGGGAATCCAGTAGTACTTAAAGACAGTTTTCACCTGCCATGGATATAGCATATTCTGAGCAACCACATGCCGGGGTATGCACACATCACAGGGGAGGGAAGTCTGTCCGTCACAGCTAAGATGCAAAAAAGGGAAATTGTCTTTCTTCACAGAGTTTTGAGCTTGATTTATTTTTGGTAACCTTGAGGGGAAATGTCCCAATGCAATGGCAGCTACTGCATGCTACAAAGCACGATGGAATAATCTTCAAGCCACCGCTACGAGCAGGAATGTGACTTTTTCCAGGGAGATTTAAAGACGACGAGACTCTCTGTGGACTCGCTCTAGGCCACCCCCAAGCAGGTGGTGGATCTGCCCACAGAACCTCTCCTTCCCTCTCACTGCTGTGCCCGGTACTATTTGGAGAAGAAACATCAAAAAAGATGTTCTGACTCTGACCTAAGTTGTACGGGTGGAAATGAGGAGGGACTTGTTTTGGCTTTTCGGAAAGCCTCAAGCTACGCAGAAAAGTTCAGAAGAGGGGGTTGAAAGTCAGTGTCAAGCAGCCTCCCTGGCATTACTGTCACGCAACCAGAAGGTGCGCATCCAATTCACACCCGACTAAGGACATGCTCTGCCACAGGAAAAGCCAAGAAGATGACTACACCTTTGTTTCATGCCTGCTGCAGTGTGGCACATTAAAAGGAATATGAGAAGCCTGTTGCCCGTATCAAAGCGCCAAGGGCTGCCTGTGTTTCAGGCGGGAGACACCTTGCCATTGCAGGGCAGGATGCCCGAGTGAAGACAATTCTCTGTGAGGGATTTTGTTACTGCTTCTCTGAGCAGGAGCAACATGTGCACATACCATCTTGGAAGCTGCTTGCTGACTTTCTGCTTGCAGGAGAGCAGGCCATCCCACTCGGAAGTAACATGCTCAGCTACAGAAGTTTGGCAGAGCTGGCAGGGCCAACTGCACACTAGAGCAGTGTGCTGCCTGGACACGATGCCCTCTGGAAGGCTACCTGCCTGCTAGGTGCACACAGAAGTGCCTCACGGGACAAAGGAGGAAACCCAATATATAGAAGCATATTATGTTCAACAGGGGCCAGGGCAGCAAACAGATTAAAGCTGTTTTCCCCAAGGAAGCCTGCAGATTTCCACAGATTTGGGATGTCTATTTCCCCCTGAATTTCCTGGCCAGCATTTCCAGCTGAATGCAGAGAACAGATACATAAGTGTCACTATGCCAGTGACACCTGCCAGCTGCCCTCACACCTGCCCCGGCTCCTCGCTTCCACAGTCCCACAGAACAAGTGACAGGACACCTGCACTGCTGCCAGGAGACCCAAACTGCAGTGCTGGCCCCAGCCACGCCAAGCCAAGGGTGCTGCATACAGCAGGGCCAGCATTACTGCTCAGACCAACAGCCCTGGAAGGCTGAGGCCATCTCTTTACCCTGCCTCCACTTCCCACACTCTGCCTCATACAGTTTGATGGTGCAATAAAATAGGTATTACTCAATGCACCCTTCTAGGTCTGATGGGCAGCGGTGGGTCAGGGCAGAGCCTGTGCTCCACTGCCGTCGATGGGCAGGTGCTCCATATCCTCTGTTTTTGCTCCTCACTGCTGTGACCTGCGAGGAAAATAAAACCTTGGGCTCTAAATGCACATATTTGACAACCAAGTTATCAGCTCCTTCCCGCTTTCGGTTAAGCCAAAGCACACTTAATTACTGAAATTACCCAGAGGAATAGATCCACCGGGTCCGCTCAACGCGAGGCAGCGGTACCGGGAGCGGCAGAACACTAAACCCGGTGTTTCCCCGGCCCTGCCAAAAGCCCACGTCCATCTCCTGTCAGACGCATTATCCAGAGACCAACATGTGCTCTTATGAAAATGGGGCAGCAGCGG